>OZ024905.1:92094092-92291592 GCA_964017125.1 Flabesymbios commensalis | reverse complement strand
ATACACTTTTACTTGACTATAGCACACACTTAGCAATGGACATCCACCCTGGATGCTGTTTGATTATTTTGAGGGTTCTTGGGAGCAGGGGGTGTGACTAAGAGTCGTTTCACACGTTAATACTGGGGTTGACACGCGACAGACACCTCTCACTCAGCAGGGGTCAAAGGTCAAGACGCCATTGACCACCGGGGGCAAGGGGGGTGTCTCGGACGTTTCGATTCTCACCATATTGGGGGATAAGAAGCTGAGAGATGCTCATTCATTTTTCAACAACTAATACCCGCCGAGCAACCAGCACTTGAGCTATCAGGAGCCGTAGCGTTTAGTGTATAGAGATTAACCCTAGCGCTCAAATATTTTTGTATAAACCATGGAGAATAAAGGGTCTTTCTCAATTTGAAATCATTATAAATGTCTTAATTGGCTCTTGTTTGAATACCTATATGTTATGGGTCTACGGCTATTTTAATTATTTTTACTCTTACAGTTCTGGGATCGATTTTAGACGGCAGAATCTGACGTGTGAAGTCGATCCCCGCGCTATAAGGGTTTATAATATATCCAATTCATATTGACTGATGCTCATCTGAAATGACGCCGCGTGGGTCGCTGTTTTCCCCACTCTATGAAATTATATGTAAACTATTTGAAGTAGCCTGTAATACTGCTCTAAATGAAATAGCCCATAATAATCATGGGTTTTCTTTTACTGGTACAGTAATATTTCATCAACGTGCAAAGCGGACACCTGCACACATTTCATTCATTCATTCATTCATTCATTCATTCATTCATTCATTCATTCATTCATTCATTCATTCATTCATTCATTCATTCATTCATTCTTTCATTCATTCATCCATTCATTCATTCATTCATTCGTTCATTCATTCATTCATTCATTCATTCATTCATTCATTCATTCATTCATCCATTTATTCATTAATTCATTCATTCATTCATTCATTCATTCATTCATTCATTCATTCATTCATTCATTCATTCATTCATTCATTCATTCATTTATTCATTTATTCATTCATTTATTCATTCATTCATTCATTTATTCATTCATTCATTCATTCATTCATTCATTCATTCATTCATTTATTCATTCATTCATTCATTCATTCATTCATTTATTTATTTATTTATTTATTTATTTATTTATTTATTTATTTATTTATTTATTTATTTATTTATTTATTTATTAATTCATTCATTCATTCATTCATTTATTTATTCATTCATTCATTCATTCATTCGTTCATTCATTCATTTTTTTTTTTTTTTTTTTTTTTTTTTAATTAATTAATTAATTAATTAATTTATTTATTTATTTATTCATTCATTCATTCATTCATTCATTCATTTATTTATTTATTCATTCATTCATTTACTCACTCACTCACTCACTCACTCACTCACTCACTCACTCACTCACTCACTCACTCACTCACTCACTCACTCACTCACTCACTCACTCACTCACTCACTCACTCACTCACTCACTCACTCACTCACTCACTCACTCAATGCTAATACTTTTATTTAAAAATATACATTTAGCAATTTAATATACTAGTATACTCTTTTTGAAAATGAAGTACACTGGAACGATTTAAATACGTGTATATTAATTGAGTATATCTTATAATATCGTATGCATACATACATACTAATGTTCTTGTCAATTCGGCAGGTATTTGAATTAGCTAACTAGGGCAGGTTAAGGGTCAATAGTGGGTGGATGTGTTTACCCCATTTCCTGTTCAGACGATCATCTCCCAATAAAACATCATCTAGCTTCTAAATATCACCCCAGCATGCAATGACGTCCAACACTGCCCTAACGCTGGGCCCCGGTCTCTGTCATTGGGCCGCCGTTGAACCAGCATTGTGTCAGAATTGAGGGCGAAGGTGGGCGCACGTCAGAACAACGTCTAATTCGATCAAATATCGCCCACATCCTTTCTCAGTTGAGCTGTTGCTCAGCGTTTCGAACAAATTGCGAGACATTAAAAAAACAAACCCACGTTAAAAGCAGTGATATCGACCAATGAGATACGCGGAATTTTTCTCACTTACTGTTTCGGAGCCACATCACAGGTTTGAATTTAAACTGTCGGTCTTGTCTTTCAGAGACTGTCCAGAGACCTGACTGACGTTTTGGTGAAATATGCCCTCTCAAATGTAGATCAAATCTTTAAACCCTTTAAGCCTTCGCGACGACTCAAGGCATCATTTTCTACACTTCAGGATGTTATAACGAAAAAATTGTTTTAAAAACTGTTCAATAATATAATTATATGACAAATTCCACCAAATTCAAATAATCTGAATCCACTAAGAGTCGCGAATTGCAATCGCAATACCCGACTCTTAGGGGTTGAATACTACAATACAAATTCAGGATAGGTAGTTTTAAGGACGTGTCATTATCGCAACTTAACACAATCAACGAGTTTCTGAAAAACCCTTGCACAATTGACGCAATTGAAAACAAATGAAAAGTAATTTTGAATACACATTTATTGCATATATTCAATAAATCTTTATACAAATCGATTTTTCATGCTTGATTATTATAGTGTACTTCAGCATATATCTACAGGAATCATAAAATTATAATTAATTCAGATATATTATTATTTATATTTTTCAACCACAACCAAGGTCACCCTTTAAACCTTCACGATGCATCCAAGCGTTATTTTTTCATCTCTGAAGAATGACTTTTTCCTACACGTGAAAAGGGTTTAAGAACATTTTTTTTATGGAACTGTTTTAATAATAATAATGTCTTTTCGTTTGTCACCCACTTCAAGTCATCTTCATCAACTACAAGCCGAGACTTGCTATCGCAATTCTGGGCTTGTAGTTGATGAAGACGACAATGTTAAATTCAGACTTTAATGGATTAAAGCCACATAAACGTTGATGCGATGAAAATAAACTACTACAGACCTGATAAATATAGAAAGTCAGTTAACATAGAATCTCTGAATTTATCTATATATGGCCCCACCTCGTCTGACAACAAAGCTGCGCGAAATGTCCGTAAACATAACATAATACAACGAACCATTATATGTGGAGGATGTCTGTTTTGCACGATTGTTTTATTTTCGTTGATATTCTAAGATCAAAATGTGAGTTTTAGCGGATGAGTCACTATTTCAATTTAACACCTAAAAATCAGTCTTGTTATATTATTTTGATAACTGATCTTGTTTTATGATTTATATTTGTGATAATTTTATAATCGTTAATTAACTGACTTATGTCATGCGAGCGACTTGTGTTTCTATTATAACTTCTTGATTAAGTCATTTTACTATTCTAAATTCTAATAATGTCATATTATAAGTAACTCAACTTTCTGCCTGTGTATAGACGTAATTATAAGTGTCTTATTTATTTAATGGTTTATATTTTAGTAGTGCAACAAACACAACGATCATTCTAGAATCTCTGCATTCTCCCCGACAAACAGGATGCGTTTGGAGGGAATGACAGGGATTGGCTCCTGACGGTTTTTGCACACGAACCCGCTCCGAATAAAAGGGGTACTGTGTGTTTGGCGCGAGATGGAGGGTTAGACACAGAGAGACAGAATCAGATTGACGGATACATGGATGTTAGCAGATTTGATAAATGGGTAGAGAAATTGTGATGATAAAAGAGACATGATACATGAATGTGAATATGACAAATTAATAAATGTGATAACAGTCTGCCATTTGTTGAGTTGGACCCCGAACCGTAATTGGTGAACCCTGAATCATAGTAGTATTCTACCCCCAACCAATCGAGTATTTCAGCCTGTCGTATTACGAGACCTATCACCACCGTCCTTCAGTTGTTATTTAAATAAGTGGGAAAAATACCACTTCTACAAAACATTACATTTCAAGCCAATACGATATATTACACATATAATATGATAACCCTAACAACGATTAGAATACAAACAGTTCTGAAGTGATATTGCGCACGCCCAGCGAAGTAAATCAGCTGTTTCACTCCATAAATGTGCATGTGATATATATTTCGTCTGTCGGGCCACCTGCGGCTTTGATGTGGCCATAAAGTAACCACGTTACACGTGTTCTGCCTTGTAATTGTCGACGATGAAATCGACCACTGCCAGCTCTGTATATTACACATATTAGACACCTGTAATTATCAGCAATTAATCATGTCATCAGGTACGTCACCACATAGCGCACCTTAACCCTTTAACTCTCACGATGCATTCAAGCAGCATTTTGCAAAGAATGACTTAATTTCCTAAAACTTACGAGTTTTAGAAACGAAATTTTCGTGGAACTGTTTTAATAATAACGATCATTTTTTTCCATTTACCACCCACTTCAAGTCATCTTTATCCACTACCAGTCGAGAATTGCTACAGCAATTCGCGGCTTGTGGTGGATAAAGATGAAAATGGTAAATTCAGGCTTGAAACGGTTAACCCTTATGCCGCCGGGACAGTATAAAATTATCTGTTTTAAATCAAATTTCAGACCAAATAAATTCAATTCAAATTTCTAAAATGTTTTGTGGTAGATGCTCAATTAGTCTAATAATTACATTTTGAAGATCTATATTTTTGCATACATATTATTATTTTTCGTTATTAGGAGTTGGATATTGCGTTATCAATTCCAGCATCAAATGAATGAAAAATAATCAGAACTGATTGGACAACAGCCTGATAATTGTGACCCTTCAAGCTGAACATAATCAATTTTAATCAAATTTATGAGCCGATCATATCACAGTTATTTGGTATGAAATAAATGTTCAAACTGCAAAAAATGCAAATGTTTGGTCTAACATTAACTGATTAACCCGTATCCTGCTGATCACGACAATAGTCCTTTTTAATCTGTTTTATTAGTCGATTAAATCGGTGTTATCGGGGATAAAATGACTGTTTTAATGGCAAGATTTGTAAATATTTGGTCTCAAATTGAACAAATATGAGTAATTTTCGGCCATTTGAAGTTGTGGGT
Organism: Flabesymbios commensalis; assembly: GCA_964017125.1. NCBI lineage: Eukaryota > Metazoa > Annelida > Polychaeta > Terebellida > Flabelligeridae > Flabesymbios > Flabesymbios commensalis. The sequence continues at coordinate 92,286,568 of OZ024905.1, read as the reverse complement.
CGCGGTAGCGAGACACAACTTCAAGTGGATGGAAATTTAAGTAAATTAAATCAGCAGGATAAGGGTTAAACAGATATGAGTGATTTTCAACCATTTATGGGTGTCGCTCGTGGTACACAATTTCAAGACGGGGGAAATCTGAATTTAATTTGTCAGACGACGCCTTGCAGGTAGCACATCCGATAATGGAAAACATGTGATCCACATATAATTATGCATAGCAAATAGTTTAATTGAAAAACAGAAACTTGTATATGCATAGAAATATTAGTAATACCTTTTGTTGGCTGGACTTCACAACCTCTTCTAGCATGTGAAGATACTGTATGTATAATGGACTATAGCACATTCACACAAAATGACTTGAAGCCTCTCAAGCACCAGAGGGCCACAGAAATATTGTTACAAGAACATAATTATTATTATATGTGTCAGTATCATGATTTCACAGTTTTCCGTGTCTCATTAACCACTTGCTGTTTAGGTTGACTAATTTATTTTTTTACTTGCAGTTGTGTCTAGCTGACACGAACCACAACATCAAGTGGGTGGAAATTACTCATATTTGAAACCGAACATTTGCAAATGTTGATGGCTAAACACTTTGTTTCATTTACAATAACTACTAATAAAGCAGTAGTGCTTAGCGCTTAACCCCTTAACCACCACATTATTCCAAGCCTAATCCACAACCTAAAGTGAGTGAAACTCTGCGTTTTGTGTTTGAATGGGGCTGCAATTGTCATTTGTAGCATTTAAAACCATGTTCACCCTCCTGTTTTCATTCAAACAATGAATGGAGAATCACCCGACATGTACGTCATTAAACCAACATTGATCCCTATCATATGCTTACTGCCGCGCAAAGCCAAAATACAATATTTGCTCACTTTACAAGTAAGCAGATACTATCTTTTGTCTTTGCTGACAGTATAGTGATCCAAAAAGTCCTGGATAAATCCGGCAGAAAATGATCGATGACTTCGAAAAGTCATAGCAACATACCTGACTGCTCAGAGAATACTCTGTCCATATTTCAAGTTGATTGAATAAAAACAATCGGAGAAATAGCACATTAAAATTTGAAACATAGAATAATAAAAGTGTCGAGATCCGAACAAAACTCAATACCTTCACTCAATACTCAAAATACATCAGGCCAATAAACACAATGTTCAACCTGTATACTACAATATCCTGCAGATAATTTGTTTAATTTAAACTTTAAGCCTTCCAGAGTTTTAATTTTTTTTATCAGCACATTACATATCGGCTTCTGAACATGTTAGAGATAAAACGTGACATCAATCAGCAATATTTCAGAATCGTTCACATTCAATGTGTCAAATCTGTATAATTTTCACACACTAGGCTCATATTTTAAGTTGTGAATCACGTCCGCGAAACGCAACTTCAAGCTCGTGAAAACTCCAATTAATTGATTTAAAAAAATAATCAAATTAGTCAAATTATCTGTTGGACATAATATTAGATAAATTACGATACTTTAGTTTTTTGTAATTAACTTGTGGATAGAACATTGCAACTGTTTCTATTCAAACGTTTTAGCTTGAGATAATTTGTACAATGTTATCGCACCCTTATTTAGCCTCCCTGATTACACTTTATCAATCATATTTCATTCATGTGACCATAAAGCAAAGACGATAAATCTTAAAAAAACGCGCAAAAATTCCACAACTAGAAGCATACACTATAATTAGGACGAATACCGCAAACAGATAAGTAGGCCTATATACCCTTATGCTGTGGTGTTGAGATCATTATCAGTATATACAGTGTTCTCATTGCAGAAGTCAAAGTAAATCAACTCTTCCTCAAATAAGTCTGAAGGTTTTGTATTGGTGATTGATCATTTCTATTCATATAAAGATGTCATTACTAATATAATGTAACTTTAACCCTTTAAGCGCTATGTACGTCATTTTTAATCGGTTTTATTACCCGATTAAATCGCTGTTATTGCGCACGTGATTAAAAAAATATGAATAATTTTAACCCATTTAAAGTTGTGGGTCGCGGTAGCGAGACAACTTCAAGAGGTAAATTTAAAGGGATACAATTTTTAAGAGAAGTTATGACAAAGGCGAAAAAAGCCAGCTGCAACATTATATACCTAGGTATTTTTTTTGTGAATGAAATGTGTATGCAGCTAGAATTCCACGAAGGCTTATTATAGTCAGGTGCCATCAAATTTCTTGAGAAAATGAATAAACACAAGTTTTAAAAAATTAGTATTGGCTGCAATTATTTGACCTTCGGATACTCTTTGTGGCTCATTCTTGATGTCCGACTGCATGTGGTAATGATGCGTACATAATGAGAACTTAACCTCATCATCAACAATGCATTTGTTTGCAACACCAATAATACCTGCAAGCAGGCGAGCAGGCGAGCAAGCAAGCAAGCAAGCAAGCAAGCAAGCAAGCAAGCAAGCAAACAAGCAAACAAGAAAGCAATCAAGCAAGCAAACAAGCAAGAAAGTAAGCAAGCAAGCAAGCAAGCAAGCAAGCAAGCAAGCAAGCAAGCAAGCAAGCAAGCAAGCAAGCAAGCAAGCAAGCAAGCAAGCAAGCAAACAAGCAAGCAAGCAAGCAAGCAAGCAAGCAAGCAAGCAAGCAAGAAAGCAAACAAGCAAGCAAGCAAACAAGAAAGCAATCAAGCAAGCAAACAAGCAAGAAAGCAAGAAAGTAAGCAAGCAAGCAAGCAAGCAAGCAAGCAAGCAAGCAAGCAAGCAAGCAAGCAAGCAAACGAGCAAACGAGCAAACGAGCAAGCGAGCAAAAGAGAGCAAGGAAGCAAGCAAGAAAGCAAGCAAGCAAGCAAGAAAGCAAGAAAGCAAGCAAACAAGCAAACAAGCAAGCAAGCAAGAAAACAAGAAAACAAGCAAGCAAGCAAGCAAACACGCAAGCAAGAAGACAAACAAGCAAGCAAGCAAACAAGAAAGCAAGCAAACAAGCAAGAACGAAAGCAAGCAAGCAAGCAAGCAATCAAGCAAACAAGCAAGAAAGTAAGCAAGCAAGCAAGCAAGCGAGCGAGCAAGGAAGCAAGCAAGCGAACCAGCCAAGCAGCCAGCCAGCCAGATTTATATTGGTCTGATTTATTATCATAATCACAAAGCGTTATGAACCGCGAATGTTTTCTAAACACATCTCACGCTTAATGTAACTCCGCCTGAAATGAACCGGGACGATGAAGCACCCGAGTGATCAGGCCAAGCCTAATTAAATTCTGGAGTAAAAAAGAGCCGCGCAGACTGACAGACAGTCAGATAATCTGGGCATAACAAATAACTGCCCCCGGGAAGAGCATAAATCATCCCTCCCAACTGCCTTTGTTTGACTATCTGTTAAATTAAGACTGTGAAGAGGCAGAAGGGGGTGTCGTCAGGCACTTGGCCTCTCTGAGTGGCCCTCCCATGGCCCTTCATGGCCCTGTCGCCTGCAGGGATCATTGCTCGCGAGCACTTTCTCGCTGCGGGACGCCCGCCGGTGGCCCGGCGGAGGCTCGCGGGCGGGCCGACGTCCGCGACGGCGGCCCTCCCGCGAGCCGCCGCCGGGCCACCGGCGGGCGTCCCCCACTCGCCTGGCACGTGTCATATTACGCTGGATGCTGTCACTTCGCTTCTTCCACTCCGCCGATCCCGTTGACACTTGACGGCTCGGCGGGGGAGCCAAATTAAATAATGGACCAGATAATATCGCGGATTAGTCCGAGGCCCTCAATAAGAGATGCCGATCTACTGTCGCGATCCCCTCAATTGTCAGCAAGATAGAGCGGTGTCTGAATGAATGATGGGACGATGCTGGGCCATTGATCAAACGGTTCATGCAGCACTAGCCCATCTCTGAGTCTCGTTTGAGAGTACTTATCATATTCAGAACCTTTTCGACGTTATTGGTTGGCGAATAGTTGCATTTTTCACAAAAATAATCGATTTTTAAATAAATATGATTTGATTTGAATATTACATGATCTGCAAAGCCAAATGGCATTATGTGCATACTTGAGAAGTAAGCAGATACTGTCTTTTGGCTAGGCTCGACAGAACAGCAAAAATTGAAAAATATTGTAATAATTATTTCAAACATTTAAAGCACTAGGCCTACATTACACATTTATATTTTAAACCACTGAAAGTTGTGTCTCACAACGTCAAGTGGGCAAAAATTACTCCTTTTTTGTAAAAATTTGATACCAGACATTTGCAAATCTTGATATTTAAGCACACTTTTCTTTTCCAATAGCTGTAATTTAACGTGATAATATATAATAACAGATTAGAAACGTTTACAGTCGTTCCTAGCGCTCTAAGGGTTGATACGACAGCCACCAATCACATATATCGCAAAATTTACCATAAAAAAACATTATATTATTATATAGAGTAATAATTAAAATCATTTCTAGAACATGTCATTTGACTAATCACGGAGAAAATGGAACTATTGTCGATGAGAGAAAACATGCATCTTTGTCTTTTACATTTCTATATTTTATTTGTCCTGTCAATACCGAAATATCCATACATTAATCAGGTTAATAGGCCTATATTTTTAATTGATGCATTTTTATTTTGTATGGAATGGTCATCGTGATTATGATTTCTTGGGCTTGGTAAACCCACCGAACACAAAACATTTGTATAACATTTAAGCGGACAATTATTCAATTTTCACCAGATAATGGTAAAATGATAAAAATAAAAGTAGAATGAGCGTTGTTATTAAAAAATAACCATTTTAACGCCAAACACGAAACAATATATGAAGTGGGTTGAAACTGCATCTGCTTATTTCACAGCTAAGGGGTCAATAATCCACAGAAAAAAAAAATTTCTTGCTATCAATTAATCCGCTTAACATGACTTGTGCTGAGCACAATTTAGATCGGATCGCGTAAAAATAAGCCGTATAGGGATTTATCAAAACATAGAATTAGTCAAGAATAAAATACTTGATTGACTCGGCATCTACCACCAGATATTCCACCCATTTTAGTGATCTTTCAATTTGATTGCAACTTCTTTGAAACAGTATACGTCCTAGCAGTACAATGGTTATACTTCGAACACTGAGCGGTGCAATTTAAATTGCAATCGTTTGAAGTCGTGTCTCGCTAACGCGAGCCACAACTTCAAGTGACTGAAAATTAATTTAATTTGTGAAATGTGGCCCTTGTAGTACTGAATTGTTTGTTAGCATTTTTCGTTGATTTAAAGCTGGAATTGCTAACGCGATTTCCAGCTTTAAATGAATGAAAAATATCATTATTTATGAAAAATGTACATTTCCCAAATTGAATTATTAGATTAACTTAGCATCGACTGCAATATATTATGCAACACATTTTAGTGGTATTTTATTTAGTCTGAATTTGCTTGAAAAACAATGCATGTATCTACGGTCTTAGCAGCAGAAGGGTTATATCACAAAATACACCTTAGTCAGAGATTTGAGTTGTATTTCATGGTTGATCTATGCTATAGTCGACGTCAGTGCTCCAAGTGTCACTTACTGACTCAATTGATGAGCACAAACCGCCGAGTCAATCGCCCACTTGTCCTCAGGCGTCACTTTTTATGTTAATAAAATGGACTGGATTTGTGATATAATTAGGGGTGATATCACTCATAATTCGTCAGTGGTTGGGCACCATGGCGTAGAGGTTTCGCTACTATCTGTTACCCTAGAGTTTTGGGTATTCACGTTTCAAGAACAATATTATCACGAGATATATCGTCCCCTTCGATATGAAAGGATCTACCACCACTTTACAAATTGGCAGATACACCCTTTCATATCCAATGAGGCGATATAGCGATGTTCTTGTTAGTCTTAGGCCTATGTAGCTGTTTTGGTTATTTAACTATTTAATCGCCGGTCCGGACTATATTCGGGTTTTTTCATTTTTTTTATTAGCACATTAGGCCATGAGTACCAGTTTTTTAACATGTGAAGTTGTGGATCCCTTCAGCGAGACACAACTTCAAGTGAGGAGAAATTCTTAAATAATTTATCAAATAATTTGGCGGCTGAAAGGGTTAGATACTTCTTAGTGTGCTAGTGACGAAGCGTAATGTTTTTTTCGAAGTTTGGCATTTTTAACCGAGTATAATAGTTGCAGTATACTAGTTGATCTAATTTAATTTTCACCCACGTCAAGATGTGCTTAAAGTGAGTGGAAATTATTCAGACGTGACAAAATAAAGTCCATCATTTTTGAGGGATTCTATAATTTCAAGCACCAGCACTGTCTGCATCTTGTCATATTTGTTATTGAATATTTTGATTTAAATGTATAACTACATAAATGCAATGAATGACTTTCATTTTACAAAATAGCAATATTAAAACTTCTAGCATAAATGTGTTTTTTTGCAATAAATGTTATTTGTATTCGGCCAATTTTAGCCAAAAAGCCCTGTCCCAAATTATAAATTCCACATAAACAGGTGATTTATTCTAGACTTTCTGTGTTATGTATTATATTTGTTTCTGCTATCCGTTAGTGTAAAACAGTATCAAAATATCACCTGACTGGTGCAAAACAGTTGCACGAGACCTTCATGGAGTGAATCGTTTTACAAAGAAAAAGTATGATAAATGTGTTATTTTTATGAAAAAACTGTAAGGTTTGTGCACGTCTGTGGGTGAGTATTTTTATTTAACGTGACTCCATAACGCGAATTTTCCCACATAAATACTGCCAATAAACATTGAAGAATATCCCATAACCTTCAAGCTTACTATACAACCTTGAAAAAAAAAATCATACTATAGGATAATACATATATGATATGCACGACTTAGTAAAAAGGAGTATTTTCAGTCACTTCATAACGAAATGAAAAACATTATGGAGTGAAATAGCAGTCACAAATCAACATTTTACTCATTTAAAAATAGTTATAAACCTTTCCTAAATATTTTGATATCTTAACCAACAAGTGACACTTGTTGAAATGGTCACTTTTAGTTTTGTCTTTTTATTTGTCTTAGCTACGATATTTAGTATTTGTTTATTGTCACTCCGTAACAGAAATAATTGTAGTGATGGAGAAACAATGCTTGTTATTATTAATCTCCGTAACGAACATAATCGTTACGGAGAGTTATTATTTCATTATTTCAGGGTTATTGTCATAAAGTGATTCTTTCATAAATAAGTGATCAATATTATATTACTCATGTTAAACTACCTGTTAAATATATGTTGCTTTTGTAGAAGGATCACTTTAAATTTATAAAAATAAACATTTAAAATTGAACTAAGCACTGCTGACAACGCTATGTCAAAAAATAAAGCTAAATTGATATACGGTAAATTTTTTTTGCAATTTTTAGAAAATATCAAATTTCAAGAAAAATATCTTTACTTGTGCCGACAATTTTAGAAAACCTCTTTTAAATCTCGATTATTTTAAAAGGGTACAATTTATGTTGCTATTACACACGTTAAAAAGTCTTATTCGTCATTCGCAGGTAAATTCTGCGAAACTCAAGAGCCTTGACCGAGCTAGCTAATACAATGGAGTATGGAGGAGGGGTCTTATATAACTTCGTTTTCACCGAGTTTCGATTCAAAACGGTTTCCGGTGACGTCACTGCGTTTCACAGAATTATTGCATCTCTCTTTCACCAGGTTGAATTCTCTGATATGCACTCTGCTGGTCTATTGTTTGATAACGTTTGACCAGCATTATGCCAGCATTGCACAATGACTCAACGAGGCATTGTGTAATGCTGGCATAATGTTGGTCTACCGTCTATGACACTGGACCGACATTACGCCAACACTGGTTACATGTACTATATGTGACTATATGCTACATAATCCTTAACGACGTTTTACTGCATCACTGCACATACTCCAGTAACATAAGTATGCATATGTATATATCTTCAGCTTTCTACGCTTTCCAGAGTGTCTTTTTTGCTGTCATATATGATTTGTGAATCATACATAGTAGCTATATTACCTCTGGTTTTGGTGCGGGAAAAAAAATATTAGACCCCCTATATTCACATATTGGCATCGCTTTCTAATTTGTTCAAGTAGTAATCAATTATCTGTTATTTTATAGCAGTATCCAGTGTTTTACAATGGCAATGTCTTTTAACATTATTTAAATTTTGTATGTGATACGAAAAAAATTGTCGTGTGATTTTGACAAATTTACCATCTTCCATATACATGTACATATATTCTATCATGTTTATGACAAATAATTCTGTACCGACTTTTTGTTATGTGAATTAAATATCTGTCTGTCTTGTCTGGCTGTGTTGGTATCCAATTTGTCGGGACACGTACTGAAATTACGAGCAGAGCCACCTGGTGAGTTACAACAAAACTACGAAGAAGATTGCGTCAACAATTATTTAAAGAACGCGCGGGTCTATATAAGCCAACGTGATTATATAGCTAGGCCATAGTTCTGTTGGCTTAATCCTTACACGGCTAGGCACCATTACATTCGTTTTTAGCCTTTTTATTTAACATTCAAATGTAAAAATCTGAAGGAGCATTAAATAAACTAAAATGAGCATTAAAATGTTAGATTGACATCTGTTTTGACTCAAATCGCACAAACACGAGTCATTTTCGACACAACTTCAAGTGGGTGAAAATTTAGGTGATTTAATTTTAAAAAGCTTTGCGGGTTATAGCTGAACCTCCTGGCACAATACAATTAATATTGATAAAATCCAATAAAAATTATTATTCTATCACCAGCAAACGCGAAATATTTGTATGACATTTGTACAACGTCGGCCCAACGTATTCGACGTTGGCCCAACATTGTACAAATGTTATACAAATGTTTCTTATTTACTGGGTCCTACATCCTCGGTACGCGATTAAACTGTATTAAAAACAATAATGAGATCAATGGTATTTTTATGACACCGCTAAATGTAGTCCCCTGACCGTACACATACAGTTCTGGATATGTCTTTTTTTCATGTTGTGTCGCTCAAAAAATTACATTTAAGGTATCATCACACAATTTCACATTCTCATTTTAAACGTTTAAGAAAAAGAAATTTGCCGTGTTTTTAGAATTGTAGCAATTTCCAACAGAATTGAGTTAAATATTACAGATATAGAATTTTGATATCAATTTGTTCTAAAAACATCGACAACTGGAAAGATATACACATGTAGTCGCTGCGCGCTGGCAGTTACAGGGCTGCATTCGCTACATGTCTTGTTTTGGGGGATTCTCAGATGAATTATAAGGTAATTTATTTAATTATGCATTGAATCTTTACATTTGTTTGATGAGTAATTTTATAAATTTAATATTACATTATAAGTGTACAGTCTCGTTGTTGTTTTTTAGACCAAAGGAAATAAACATGCATGAACTTATTTATATTATCAGCAAAATAACTATCCTATTGTTTGACAAAGAGTTATATTATACATTTACATGTACTATGCCTACACACTAGCTTCACTGACGCGATTCACAGCTAAAATCGCTAAACTATCATATTTGTTATTCCACTCACCTGAAGTTGTGTATCGCTGCCGCGACCCAGAACTTTAGGTGGGTGAAAATTACTTATATTTATTAAATTTGAGACCAGAAATTTGCTTATCTGGTGTTTAAACACTCATTTCGTTCACAATATATAGTGTGGGGATCGACTTAAGACGTCAGATTATGACGCCTTAAGATGGTCCTCGCGCTGAAACGAATAAATAAGTATTAAAGATACACAAACAGGCTAAAACCTTAAAAAAATCAGTATTTTTTATTTTGGCTTCTTAATATGACCATAAAAATTATGATGTAAACATGAAATTTCCGATTTCTTATTTCTGACATGCATGTCCAAAATAAGAAATAAGGGAATGTCGTCTTTATATCTCGCTAAACTGGTAAATGCGCAACACAAAAATTAAAAAAAAAACTTACGCACTTCTTGTCCATGGACATGTTTACATCATATGGTCATATTAAGAAGCCAAAATAAAGATACTGATTTTTTTTTTATTTTAGCCTGATTGTGTCGCTTTAAGTTTATGCTTAATAAAAACCTTCAAAGTAAAGTATCGTAATGTTGATTTAATTATGTTCCATCGTGTCCGACTCTAGGCCAATATTAACTCTTTAACCGCCAAATTTTTCAATCAGAATTTTTACCCACTTGAAGTTGTGTCTCGCTGACGCGATCCACAACTTCAAGTGAGTGAAAATTATTCAGATTTGGCAAAATGGAGATCAACTTTTTTTAAATATTGCTGATTGATGTCACATTTTATCTTTAACATGTTTAAAAGGTGGTACTTAATGTGCTAATAAAAAATAAAAACCCGAATATATGCGACACCGGCGGTTACAGGGTTAAATCAGGGTCAATGTTCGTCTCTTGTTTGCTGAGTAGACCGACAACACTGAATATAACACATAACATATGCCTATATAGTATAGGTTTATAGATATAGACTACATATTAAATATCATACTTAATGATACGTCTATTATAGGTGACTCTCTCACTAGGGTCAGAGAGTGCAAGAGTATGAAAGGGTAGAACAAAGAAAGAGCCAATCAGAGGAATTGAGACAAGAGGGACAAATAAATGAATGATCATTAAATAAATAAACGATTGATTGAATGAATGAATGAATGAATGAATGAATGAATGAATGAATGAATGAATGAATGAATAAATAAATGAATGAATGAATGAATGAATGAATGAATGAATGAATGAATGAATGAATAAATGAATGAATGAAAGAATGAATGAATGAAAGAATGAAACAACATTTAGGTCTGCAATACAGGCTAAGCTGGGCCATGATAATTTACTAGAGATGGAGACATGCACCTGATGATACTGTTCTTAGACACGGCTAGGATTGGAAGTTCCAGCAGAACGTTACGTCTCGGCCACGTAGGCTTCTAATTTTACGAGAGAACGGAGGCAACGCTTACCTTATTTATTCCCTTTATGTGATGTGTGGCTACCGGAGAGGGGATAAGCCTGCGTGCTCTGGCGTGACAGCGGGGAGCGTCTAGCCCATAACCCTTTCAATCCTGACTTTACATTGTCATCTTCATCCACTACAAGCCGCGAATTGCTGTCGCAATTCTCGACTTGTAGTGGATGAAGATGATTTGAAGTGGGTGAAAATTAAAGAAAATTATCATGTATTGGTAAGCCAGTTTCATGGAAATTTTCATTCTAAAACCCCTAGTTGTAGGAAAATTAAGTGTGTTTTCAGGGATGTAAGATGATGCTTTAATGCATCGTGGGGACTTAAAGGGTTAAAGCACTGACATATTTCTGCATAAACCATAGAGATCCTATGTTTTATTCAATTAGACAATTAGACGTCAGACTCTGACGTCTAAAGTCAGCCCCCGCTCTGAAAGGGTTGACCACTATCACCATGGCCCGTCTAGAAAGGATGAGCAGGATTGTGCCGACGATTACACAAGGCAACAAGAGAGCGATATTATTGCAACGTGAAATTTATTGAAATTTAGATGACCTGTCGCTCACTATATGTTCACTCTAAATGTCTTTGGGCGTGTAACAAGTATACGTGACAATCAGTAAGGTAAATTAGGGAGACTCAATTAGTTTAATTCAAATTTAAATTCCGATCGACTACACTCATTATCGAAATTGAGGCCTAATTAGATTCATTCTGTAGCAATTTCTTTATATTCTTCAGATATGCGGATTCAATACACTCTTTGCAATAACAACACGCCACACAGTGACCAAAAGCTGAACTATTAAGTTGGGACTCCTGTTGCATCTTTTTTAATGACAACACGCCACACAGTGACCAAAACAGAACTATTTAGTTGGGACTTCTGCTTACTCGCAAACTGTGCAAGGAGTGTATAGAATGTAGTTAATCCGATTGCATCCAGCGACAATATGTCGAGTTCTCTCAGAATGCATACTATTTTGACCACGGACCAATAGCAATGTAATGAATGTCTGTGAGTTTGACAAAATGATCCCAGGAATTACAAGTCTCTGATACACCACTTCTTTCAGATTAGAACACATTAAATTTGTCATTCAGCTTTGAAGAGTTTGACATGGATTTATGTACATGTTCTTTGCTCTCATCTATTTCCTTGTCTGATACATGTACATTCTCACACTCTGCGCAGTGGTTTTCACTATGAGACGTATATTGGTATCAGCCCATATCGCACTCTAGATGCAGATTGAGCACAATGTGTGGTAGAATTATGTCATGTGTGACTTGATGGTGTGAGAAAATACAAACGTTGTTCATTTTTCGTGCGATATGTGACAATTCAGCACATGTTCAATGAATAAAGTGTTCCCCTAAAGGCTCAAACCTTATTCATTGAACGAGTGCTTTATTTTTCCATATCGCACTCGAATGAACACCGTTTGCTTATCTAGTTTTGTTTTTTCATCATATTTATTCAAGTTTTGTCATTCTTTTAATAGGTTTTGAATCTGTCAAAATGTGCTGAGGCCCACTTCCATTGGTCGACCTACTTGCGAATGGAGAATGTATAAAATATTAATGAGATGGAAAGAGCCTAAACACAGCAGTCAACACCAAGATAATAAATTCAGTGGTAATTCATAATTATTTTACAGGCGACTGAATGATACACACCCTCTCATCCCAAGTAGCAAACATATGAGACTGGTCTAATTAATTTAAATGTAATTTATTGTACACTATGGAATATTGTGTCAAAACTGGTACTGTTAACCAGTAAGTGAATAAAGGGAGCTTGACGAAGGAATTGTTTATTCACTGTTCCTTTGATACCTTGATCTATGTCTAAACAACTCACTAGCCATGTAATATATTTCACTCTCATCAACTTCAATAGAGACGCCGCATTCATTACATGAAAATGTCTTGTTACCTCATACAATATATTGAAAGTTGGTTAAATTGTTTTGCAGGTTTAAAGTGATTTTACATAACTTGACAACCCACTTTTTTAATTACGTTTCTCTGTGACCAACGTGCCTATTGGACCTATTTGGTTTACTATTCCCTGATGGATGTATCAGTTGAATGACCAGCATTAGAATAGAGATGGTGTAGTGACTGCTCACAATGGCAGATAATTTGGGGATAGAGCTATTTTGTGCCTCTAATGTCTGGTAGAGGCCTTACTACGAATTTAATTGTGTCATAATCAATGATACTGGCCAGTAATTTTATGAAAAATAACTTAAATAGGCACTAAATTCAACATTTACCTGAGCATGCAGGCAGCAAATACAACATGAACTAAACGTTAACGCAGCCGACGGTTAGCCAACGAGAAACGTCGGCAAGTTGATCCTAAAATGTTTTGATGTTATGACAGCTTTGTGGATGGCGGACAAACATTAGTTAAAAATCAGGTCAATAGCGCATTTTCTACTGGGAGGATAATAGTTGCACTCTGGATGACAAACCACATATACAGGAGTAACAGGACACCATAAACTGAAAATCACACAGTGATTTTCTCACTCAAGCATTTTGGATCAGATGCTGCACGGAAATATTTACATTGAATAGAAATATACATTTCCCAAAATGACAAGCTGCCACAAAAGTTTTGATCAATATTAGTGATATTTTTCTCGGCTTAAGATTAGCTTGAAACTGTAAATGCGGCTTTAACAGCACAAGGGTTTACCCTTCCGATCTGTCGCTCTCCATTTCACGGTTGTCAGTTTACACTTTAGCGAAGATATCGAGATTTCATGCCGTAGATTTGGATCACGCCTTGTTGGGTTATCAAAAAATGGCACTCTCGCGACACGAGAAATGCAGGATTTGCATCCGCTTGAATTCGTGGCCGCATGGCGGCCTATAAGTCGTCCCCTTGGATATGAAAGGGCGTATCTAAAGACGGTCCACGCACGGGAAGGGTGAACAATTTAAAATGGCCGTCGACCCATATCATAGGTATAATTTGAAGCGGCAACAGCTAACTGAGACATTCATAATGATTTCAAACTGGTATCTTGGTTTATATAAACATATTGTAAGAGCTAAACACGCAACGTTTTGATGTTGGGCCAGCTTCTACAACACTGGTCAGATATTCAGAGGTAGAACCCAGCAAGCACGAAGCAACGTTGGAAACAATTCTGGGCCACCGTCTGCAGCGCTGACCCATAATGCAACCAGCATTGATTCTTGTATTTTCGGGGCTGACAATACTCGACCCAGAAAGATGTAGCGGCGGCCGTGCGGTGGACGGGCTGCCGCACGGAGGCTATTGTGTCCATCTGTCAAGGAAAGGATCGCGGGTTGCGGGGGGGGGGGGGATTGGGTCGGAGTCCCGGGAAACGCCCGAGCCGGGAAGAGTCAATTAGCGCCGCGAAGGCATGTCACCTACCCCGCGACCCTGCATCGCGGGGGGCGGAGGCACGCGCGAGGTCACAGGGGTCGCGCCGTGGCGCACGCCCTCAGACAGGGGGCACATATTGGCTTTTTGACTGCTGAAACTCAGTTTCTTTTCCAGGGAGCTTGGAAAATTACACTTATTCAAGATTATATGCAAACGGTGTTCATTTGAGTGCGATATGGGGAAATACAGCACTCGTTCCATAAATAAGGTGTGGAACATGTGCCATATCATACGAAAAATAAACAACGTTTGTATTTTCTCACACGATGAGGTCACACATGACATAACTGCCGTAGATTTCATTTCAAGCTACAGCTAGAGTGCGATATGGTATGATACCGATATACGTCTCATTTGAAAATCATTGCACAGAGTGTGAGAAAAAATATTAACGAGCAATTGAGCCATTGCGTTCGCCTTTGGAATGATCCGTGGCTTATTTTCGGACCCGATTTCACCGACTGTACGAGTAATTGCCATACTAATCAAAGCACGAACGCAGCAAACAGGAGACGATGTTACCTTCCAATGCTCTCTTAATGCTGGCTCATTGTGTGTTTCGCTGGCCCAGAATTTAGAAAAAGGTTGAGTGAACGCTTAAATTGAAAAAAAACCCCTTGGTTCCCATGGTTTATACAAATATAATTTAGAATGTCAAGGGTTAAAGTGCTAACCCCACCTACACGCATATCTGGGCGGGGGCCCTAGGGTAGTGGTTAGCACCGCTGCCTTTCACGCCAGAGTCCGGGGTTCGGTTCCCGGTCTCGGCGGTTTGAAAGAAACAAAATTGTTTCTTCCCCATCCACGTGTGAAAGTTAGTATTGTGGGGAGCCTCCGTGACCGAGAGGTAGCGTGCTCGGCCTCAGACCGCCAGGGCTCGAATTTCGAATCCTGTGTCTGGAGGACAGTGTCATCTCAATCATCTCACCATCCTCAGGAGGTTCTCCTGGCCCAGTTTAGCCTATATGTGCACAAAGGTGGCCTAAAGCCCGATTCATTTCATTACACGCATATCTGTATTCAGCCTTTTCATTTTTAAATTAAAACAAAGAAAACAAATTGGTACATTAGTATAATATTTTGATTTATATTGTTGTGGATCGCGATAGCGAGAAACAACTTCAAGTGGGTGAAAATTTATTTTTTATCACTTTTTTGTCAGTTAAAACCACTACATAACAGAGATTCAAGAACAAATCCGGTCGTCATTGTTGCTTAATATTTTTTTAGACGTAGACCACGCGGCATCAAAGACGGTGAATTGAGTTTTCGCGAATAGCCTTCCTTGCCTCACTTATCACAGACCAGTATAAAGACACTTATTTTCTCAAGTGACCACTAGTGTTTTCACAATCCGCGAACAAGGTGTCCACGTGCCGCGACACCCACGATACATTCCTGCGATGTTTCGCCCTGCGGGACGTAGCACAGTCGGAATGGGACGCATTACCAGCGCTGGCGCGATACCAAGCCAGCGTCGCAGACGCTGGCTCGGCATCGCGGGAGCGCTGGCAACGTAGAACCATCCTGAACGCGGTTGTGCGATGAGCTCCGGAATGTACGCTTGAAATACCACGTACAGCCGTAGCAGCGTCGCCATGGGGACGCACACATTCAGCCAATCAGTGGCTTACTCATCGCTAAGCTCTAACAGATGGCTGAGCCCTCATATGAGGCGAGGACTTCTATGAAAGAGTTTATTTTTTACCCTGATGTTTCGTTTGCCTTGGGTTCGTGTTAGTCGTTATTTAGGTCATCTAAATGTGTCGTAATAAACTGTCCCGTGCTATTTTTTCGTCATTTCAGGAATTCTTGGCAATTCTGATTTTCCCTATAAATCGTCCCAAAGTTGTCACTTTTTTGTGGTTTGTAAAGAACACGATATATAAAACTCTACGATTTTGAACGCAACATTCGACAGGAGAGAATAGGCTTCGCTTTTGCTACATAGTGATTATGTAATAATTTATATAACTTAGAATATGTATGCCATTTATTACTAATAAAAAAATAGGTTTTTGTTAAAATATATAGCCAAATTATTCACACAAACTCATTGATACAAAACAATTAAAATTTAACTTGAATTGATTTGCGTTAGTACAGTTATTAAACAAATCAGTGATACAATGTTAAAATAATTCAGAATAGTGCAGAAATATAATGCAAACAAAACAAAAATGAAATATTTCTATATTTTAATCATATAAAAAGCTGCTATATGAACATATCCTATTGTATCATGTTAATTCGACGTGAGAAATATTTGAATATATTCTTGACAAAGAAATAGTTCAGAAGAGTATACTATTTTCTATTGATAACGTGTTGTTAGAGAGATAAACAGCTAATGATTTTTTTTACAAAGTTTTTTTTAATTTAATACCTCTTTTACGGGTCTACGGTCATTATCAATATTTTATTTTGCAGTACATGCGAGGATCAACTTTAGACGTTTATAGACGTTTTAAAGTCGATCCCCGCGCTGTAAGGGTTTTTTTTAACTTGGAACCGGAATGCTTAAGTTATATTTAGACTTAACAATGCGATTATTTAAAAAAAACACCCACTTGAAGTTGTGTCTCTCTAACGCGATCCACAATCTTGTAGAATTTGAGACCTAACATTTGCAGATTTTGCTGTTACAAATTCACCCATTTGAAGTTGTGTCTCGCTACCGCGATCCACAAACTTGTTTAATTTCAGACCTATATAACATCTGAGACATTTATGATTATTTAAAATAGAATAAAACCCTCTGGTCTCCACGGTTCATACGAAATAATTCAGCCTTGAATTTTTATGAAAATGTAACCCACGCCCACTCAATTATTTCGTCACAAGGTAGCGTGACTAAATGCCGCCGGTGGTTGGTCAGAGTAGAATACTATACTGGGGCCTCTTATTTGGAGCGCCAAATTCCCCTGTATTGTGATGGCGCTTTTCCCCCAAATCTGCTCCCATCTCCCACCACAGATAAGTGACAAGCCCAGACCCTGTCAGTGATGCGA
Source organism: Flabesymbios commensalis (assembly GCA_964017125.1). NCBI lineage: Eukaryota > Metazoa > Annelida > Polychaeta > Terebellida > Flabelligeridae > Flabesymbios > Flabesymbios commensalis. Next base: position 92,269,149 of record OZ024905.1, on the reverse strand, counting down.
CGCAGGAAAAATCTCCGCATTTCATGCGTGAAATGATGTCAGTTCTACGACGTTCGCTTTTCCAGGCGAACGTCGTGAAACTGACATCATTTCACGCCTGAAATCTACCGTCTGTCAACTTGTGGATTTCCTGGCAGGACAGTTAGTGACAGCTGTTTGATATCGGTGCGGGGGGGGGGGGATGTGCCCCACACGAGGGTTCTTGGGGCATCCCTGCATGCTAGACACTGATTTGGCATCTTCGCTGACACTGATGTGACGCGGGGTTTATCCCATATGCCACGCAGCCATAGGACGAGCTCCACGGTGTAGTGGTTACGTCTACTACCTGTCACGGTGGAGGTTATGTTTTAAGCCCCGCCCTGGAATTCAGGTTTCAGATAAACAATTTTTTCCGTATTATGTCCACTCATAACGATTCAGTGTCGTGGAGAGCTTCAGCGATTGAGAGGTAGCGTGCTCGACCTCGTACCACCAGTGCTCGGATTTCGAGCGCTGTACCTGGAGCAGTGTCATCTGATTCATCTCATCATCCCCAAGATGTTATGCATTTGCACTAATTGGTCTGAAGTTCCATTCATTCATGCCACGCAACATCAACACACAAGTATATATGACATAGATATATTTGAGCATAATATTTGGGTATGTGGCCCGTCTGGACTTGTAGGGTTAAATATAGGACTCTCCACGGCCGTTGTCATTTTATTTACGTGGGTTCCGATCTGCGCTCTGACTGATTGTGCTTTTGAAAACGTAACTGGACATACAACACCAAACACACCAAAATTAAAAATGCACTTTTTATTCTGGTCACTTAAACATATCAGACGTCGGGTTGACAAGTGAAATATATATAGAAATAATGCAGTTGAGAGAACAAAAATAAAGATCCTAGTTAAATTAATAAAACTTGGGTGATACAATATGAATGATGACTAGAAAGAGTTTCACAAGATTACATATAAACATTATATATTACAGTTCAAGCACGCTCTGTTAAACGTGAATAAATATTCATAGCTACACATTTAATTATTAACTTATACATAACAATGCCGAGTATAAATGATAACCATCTTCTGACCTGAAACATATCAGACGTCGGGCTGACGAGTGAAACAAATAGTTATAGAAATAACGCAGTTGAGACGTTAACAGAACACAAATAAAGAGTGACGCAAATTTCGCGCCGAACTTACAAAGTGGCAGATATACCCGTTGATATCAAAGAAGAGATATACATGATGTAAAGATGAGGTAGATGTCTGACACAGAGAGGTAAATATTTTGCCCCCTATTTTAATCGACGTTAGTCGTCAGAATCTGACGTCTGGAGACGTCAGATTCTGACGACTAAAGTCGTTCCCTGCACTGTAGGAATCAACATATTTCTAAAGGTCGGAAACCCATAACATAGGTAATCAAATGAATCAGAAAGAGCCGACTAAGTCATTTATGATGATGTCGAATTGGGAAAAAACGTTTGGCTGTCGATGTACATGATTACGGTGGCCCGTAACGACCACCGCTAATACATATTACCATTATGAAAACAATAATAATGTATTTCCTGATCGCGAAATAATTTGTCATGTTCACGAAATAAATATTATTTTTATTTTTATTTATTTCATGAGCACGGAATAAATAATAATTTATTTGGCACTTAGCTCGGCAGGACGGGATAAATATTATTTTCTATGAGCACGAAATAAATATTATTTTATATTTAATTATTTCGTGAGCAAGATGTAATGGTAATATATAGTATTAGTGGCCTTTGTGGGCTATGGTACATGATCAAAATATGCATAACTATATATCTCTGACACAAATGATATGAGATACAGTACTATCATTAAAAACTGCTTAATATTTTGTTTAATAAACACATAAACACCAGCAACAAATGTTACTAAAACAATATTTTTTGCTGGTAATTTTTAAACAAAAAAATGCAGCCTACAACGTTATTTAAAATTGATTAGAAGACAATTATAAGCATAAAGACAGCGTTAATTTGAATTGTCCCCAAAAGTATAACATTTTCCCCCTATGAAATTAGTTGTACCAGTTTAAAAATATTCGGGTTGAACAAATGAATTTATTCAGGTGGTATTATAAAAATAATTATTTGAAGACGTAATGTAGTACTATTTTTGTTTCAGGATATCGTCACCTTGGCTTCAAAGGGTCGTACCTGCAACTTTACAAATTGGCAGGTACGTCAATTTTATATGCATAGTTCTTTATATGCAAATATAATAGTAAATAATATTTATTTCCTCGTCATTCACCAGGTGTCGCTTAAAGAAAAGTCGCAGCCACCATACTCACCAGGATCGCTGCAGAAAAAAAGAGAGGTGGGGCCTGGTGTAGAGGCTTCGACGTCGGAGATCGCGGGTTCGTTGGCCGCTCTGGCATTTAGGTTTCAAAGAAGCAAAAAGTTTCTTGTCTGCTCAGTTCTAAATATTCAGTATTGTTAGGAGCCTCTGTGACCGAGAGGACGTGTGCTCGGTCTCAAACCGCTATGGCTGGAATTTCAAATCATGTGTATCCTTTGCATAAATGATCTAAGGCCTCATTCATTTCGTTCGTTCGTTCGTTCGTTCGTTCGTTCGTTCGTTCGTTCGTTCGTTCGTTCGTTCGTTCGTTCGTTCGTTCGTTCGTTCGTTCGTTCGTTCGTTCGTTCGTTCGTTCGTTCGTTCGTTCGTTCGTTCGTTCGTTCGTTCGTTCGTTCGTTCGTTCGTTCGTTCGTTCGTTCGTTCGTTCGTTCGTTCGTTCGTTCGTTCGTTCGTTCGTTCGTTCGTTCGTTCGTTCGTTCGTTCGTTCGTTCGTTCGTTCGTTCGTACAACTTATGTAACAGCATGGTGTGATTTACAGAATAAAAAGCCTTGGAAAAATCCAAAAATCTCACGTCCATTTGTTTGTCCCCTTAAAACATTTACCAACGTTTTCGTACACTTCTAAAAGCTGGGTGATACATGATTTTCAATTCATAAATCCATGCTGCAGCGGATGTATTAATAGCTTAACGGTGTCAATAATATGGTTATAAATATTTTTTTCCAACACTTTTGACACAATACATAATAAAGATATTGGTCTATAATTAGAGACCTGGGACTTGTCACCTTTTTTGTGAACAGGCACCACGTTCCCTTGCTTCCATTGAACAGGTATACAGCCAGATTGAAAGCTTCTTGTAAAGAGATGTGCCAGTGATGGTGCCAGCTCAGTTGCACATTCCTTAAGCACGTGGGACGACAGGCTATCAGGCCCACTCGCCTTGTTAACATTCAGTTCATGTAACATTTTAGCGCTACCTTCTTGTGGAAATTGGAGAAGTGATAAATCGTTTTTAAAATTATAATTTGTGTCTGAAACGCTACAACTATGTGGATTAGTAGTAGAATCATCATGAGCGAAATTAGATTTGAAATACTGGTTGAATAAATTAGTTTTTTTTCGTGGACTACTACATTCTTGTGATCCATGAATAATAGTTTCTGGAAATGACTTTGCTTTAGTTTTTTCCAAAAAAAATCGTCATTTTGACGTGATGTAGATGGCGTAGATCACTGTCAAACCTTGGAGTGGCTTTGTTACTTTTAAATCGCACCTTGGGTAATGTTGCTGACATAAATTATTCAATCATTGCTAACTATTCACTCCACGCAACATCAATGTTAACAGCATTATCTACTAAACTGCAAAACCCATTCAGCTTTTTTATAATTATACATATAGCGGTCTGGCTCCTTCAAAGAGAGCGGAGTAAAATACATGTACATGTTGAGCTGGCAAACCATAGGCCTGCCATGATAATTGGTCTGTACCTGATGAACAATAACTCTCCATTAACGGCTTAGAAAGTAGTGGTCGGACAAAGAAAATAATGTAGTGGTGTGTTTTAAATTTGAAGGAAGTGGTTAAATCTGAGAGAGGACTCAATTGCGATGGATTTATAGCTGCAAAATAAGCAGCTACTGCACGGCAATATAACGACTCGTATTATCAGTGCTGGTTACTAATATTATTAAATAATCATGGCAATATATTTTGACACTCTCTGCAGAGGTTTTCATTATGAGTGGGTATATCGCACTCGTGCTGTGGTTCGAACCACAAATTATTGCAGTTATGTCATGTGTGATAGATAGATAGATAAATAATCACCTTGGATATGAAAGGGTGTTTCTGCCACATTACAAAGTGGCAGATGCACACGAATGCTGTGACACCCCACTCAAATTACAACAGTTTTTGTAACACCGTGTGTCTGTCTTTCTGCAGATGTAACAGGGTGGGGCTGCCTGACAGTCGAACCCCACTATGGCTTTCAAGTTTCAAAGAAACAAAGTGTTTTTTTCCCGCCGCTCACCGAAAGGTAGCGTGCTCGGCCTCAGACCGCCAGGGTTCAAATTTCGAAACTGGTGTATGCAGTGCAGTGTCATCTCATTCATCTCGCCATCCTCAGGAGGTTGTCCCGGCCCAGCTTAGCCTAGCCCTGAATAGAAGGATATTTCGCCAGAGCCGCTCGGGCGAAATAGACTTGTATTGAGGGCTATAAGCTTAGCCTACATTATGCACAAAACCCCATTCACTTCATTTCACTTCATCTGCAGATGTCACATCTTAATTATTGTGTTGATGTTTTATTACTATTTTTACCACACAGCAGCACGAGGAGTCCAGTTTATCAGGAATCACTCAAGATAGCATTATATTTGAAAAACAAATATCCCAACATTGGATCAAGGTTGGGCTGGAGTCTTAGACGCTTGCCTAACATTGATCCAATAGTAGAAATTTGTTGGATTCATCATGTCAGAATAAATTATTATTGATTACGAGGATTTTGCGCCAGGTGATGAACAATATGTCGGACAATGAAAACAGCGGAAACTGCTTACTTGTTGAATAAGCTGTTACTTCTGTTTACCAAAACAGTGCCCTGCAGGCAAAGAGTGCTGTTTGCCTTCGCAGGGCAAAAACACATGAGCAATTTAGGTACAACGCATTGATCGACACATGATGATGGCAGAGATAAAATTTCTGGTCGCCATCACAATGATTACTGGGAACCAAAAAAAGCCTAAAGCGCTGTAATAATTTTGTATGAAACATAGCGTACACAGTTTTTTTTTCATTTTGAAATCATTATAAATGACTTTGTTAGCTCTTTCGGCTTGTTATGGGTCTACGGAGAACGGCTAGTGAGACTAATTAGAAACAATTGTAGTTAGGCATATGGCGCTTAAAGGATTTATGCAATATACTCATTATTATTCTCCCGGATGTGGTTTATTTAACAATGTTAGAGTTTGCCAGGTGGTGACTTTATGCCACATGGATTGAATAGTGGGTGAATTAATACAATTTAGATTATCCTACTTAGCGACTGAAGAAGAAATCAACACGTAATCCACTAAATTAGATAATTAAAATTTTCACTCACTTGAAGATGTGTCTCGCTACCGCGACCCACAACTTCATTTGGGTGAAATATTTGTCTAATTTGAAACCAAAGATTTGCAAATCTTGATAATTAAACACTCATTTAAAGCTTTATTATTAATTTATTACTTGTATTTTACAGATTTAAAATGACTATAGTCGTTCTTAGCAGTGTATGGGTTAAACCATCTTGCCAAATAAGGTGTGACAGTCTGACCTTGACAACAGGTGTGCTTTGGGACTGTACGAAAAGGAGTGGTGCGAGCATCATGAATATTCATTATGACGTCACAGGTTTACTGTCTGCAGTGTGTAAGGTAACACTCAGGCCAACTTGTCTGGGTTGTCTGAGTTAGCCACGGAGGAGGTGGATCGTATGCGCATAGAACATATCTGCCACTCTGACGAGTGTCAGATAGGATCCTTTAGCTCCGAGGCGACGATATGCGTGATATCAAGGAGTCCGCCGGTAGCAGACAGCTGGATAGATGAAGATGGGGTTAAGCTGTTTATGTCAGGGAGAAATAATGAAAAGAGTAAGTAAGAAATAATGAAAACAAAATGGAGATCTTAGATTGTATCATTTATTAACAGATCATCAGCATGTACTGATCATATCAACAATATAATACATGATTGTGTACATGCATAGCGTACGTGCGTTTATATATATACTCTCAATGTACAGTAATATATATAATCTAATTATCACATTCGCTGGATAAACATTAAACGACAATGGGTGAATGCCTCGTGCTGGCTGGGGAGGTCTGAAATAAATCATCCCTGAAAGGCAGAGCACGTACATTACCAGAGAGCAAACATGCGGAATAATAACATAGCACAAATTCGGAATAACAATATAAATGAAACCTTTAACTGCCAAATTAGTAAATAGAAATTTTCATTCGTTCTAAGTTGTGTCTCGCTAACGCGATCCACAACTTCAAGAAAATGAAAACTATTCAGATTTGAGAAAGTGGAGGTCAACGATTCAGAAATCTGGCTGATCGACGTCACGTTTTTAATTTTAACATGGGTATAAGCTGATAATGTAATGTGATAATAAAATTGTATATGACGAATATAATCGAAAAAAGGCTGTTAAAGACCATTGTCTAGATGTGGAAATGTGCGGATCCATTTAAGAAAAATGATTACAATGTTAACACTTAAACACGCATAGAAAGCACCATACGTTGAGCCAATGGTGAATTAATGTTGGGCCGACGTCGTAGACGTTGGACCAACATTAAATAACCATTTGGTTAATTGTATCGTGTTTGCTAGACGTTGCGCTATAACGTATACATTTTGCACCTTCCGATTTGTCAAATTAGGTTTGTTTCATCCTCTACTTATAAAAGTACAACCAGCATGATAGATTTAATGTAATCGTTTAATTTACAAACATTGAAAGAACGTTGGGGGTAAAACTTTTTTTCAGCTGATACTTACATGTATAATTAGATAGCAAAATACAGATTAGCATATCTAGTAAATTCAGACGGTTTGACTGATAAGGCACATGTCGTCACTAATTTTCCGCAAACATTCTGATTCCAAAGAATACAAAATGGCATTTGTGCCGCCAATACTTCTTTTGGCATCTGCTCAGCTGAGCTGTTGGCTACAACGAGCAGATAACAAAGAAGTACAGTGCAATTAAACACTAGCGATAACTGCGGCCTCCAGGGTTAAAGGGTCGTCCGATTTAAAAAGTGGCCAATGTGACCCTTTAATATCAATATACTGGACTGGTTTATATTCAACTTTCTACCTCGGTAAATATAGGTACAATAAATTATGGGAATATTGCCATCACAGATCCTTTTCCACACTAAACCACAACACCGATGAAAACATTACGTCCCCTTGGACATGAAAGGGTGTATCTGCCACTTTGTAGAGTGGCAGATACACCCTTTCATGTCCAAGGACAAGTTTATACCCCCTGGTATGTATCAGCAGCGGACAACAGACACTCACACGCTATACATACTATGTTCTCACTGTACAAACTCTGGTGACGTAATGCTGCAAAAACCCGACTATGGTAATGAATAATAATGTACAGCAATGAAAAGGAATGTGAAATCCGGCTACGGTAATGAGAAGTAGCTTATATGCATGATAACTTATGTACAGAAATGAAATAAATGAAAGGAAAAATCGAAGCTGGAATAGTTGAAGCGATTTACAGATGCAAATTGTTGGGAAACCATTTGATTACATAATTATAATTTTAATCGAGTACATGTAATTGATGAGACCAACACATTTACTCCATGACAAAACATATTATTACTAGTAAAACAAACTGTGGGGTCCTCCACCTCCAAACAAGCTAGTAATGCCACCTTTTGATACCAGATAAATCATATTATACTGACATGTTTTCCAAAATAGCTCTTATATATTCATGTATTTTAACTTTTAAAGAGCTAAATTTTCACCCACAGGTTACACATGCTGAAAACAACTATACTGCCATGCACAGGCAGTGGCAGTATCTGCTTACTTTACAAGCAAGCACATACTGCCTTTTGTCTTTTCATGACAGTATAGTCGTACCTAACGGTGTAAGGGGTTACTTTTTTAGACTACGTACGTGGCTGACTAATACTGTCATGCAAAGCCAAAAGGCAGTATCTGCTCACTTCACATGTAATCAGATACTGCCTTAAGAATATTTACCAGTTACTCTTTATATTCACACTTGAGCTTGCCAAGGCTAATAATAATATTCAGACATAGGCCTAATTACAATGTCATTTTGTTCCAATGAGAGGTTTTACTTTTTATTGCAATGCGTTATATTCATTTCGGGGGTTGAACATTCGCCCAATCTACGCCGGGGGGGGGGGGGGGGTACATCACTGATCTGAGACGTATCTACCGCACCTAAACTATGTAACAGATCACTCGGGGAAACGCACAACAAATATCAGCAGCAACAGTCGTCAGACAAATACGACATATTTCACAATATTTTACAATAGCCAAACATGATAAACGTAAAATTACCTAGTGCTATCAATTCAAGTGTATTGCAAGCATAACAACCTAAATCTAGTCGGAATATACCAAGCAACACCGATGAAAAAATCGTCACCTTGGATATGAAAGGGTGTATCTGCTACTTTACAAAGAGGCAGATACACCTTTTCATATCCAAGGGTACGAGGTTTTCATATACAACCGCTATAAATAATCTATGTTTCCTGAAATCAATTCACTAAAAGTTGAAACTCACGACACAAAATGGAGGGTTTTAGGAGGAGGCTGAGCCTGTTAGTCCGCCAAGTAAAGTCAAAACGCTGTATCTGCTTACTTTACAAGTAGACAGTTACTGCCTTTTGGCTTTGCAGAACAGTACAAAATGCTGAATTTGGTTTCTGGCCATAGCGATCCAATTTGGATCGCTATGGCCAGAAACCAAATTCAGTATTTTGTACTGTTAAAAAGTTAATTTTGGATCATCCAAAATTTTTGGTTATCTCACACAATCTTATAATTGATAGAATTATAATAGTGAAAGTGTTAACCCTTTACCCGCCCAGTTATCTAATTTACATCCAATTGTGTGGTCCCAGTACCCAGGTATTTTAATACTATTCCCGCTAGGCTATACAATTTAATTTTTCACTCACTGGAAGTTGTGTCTTGCTACCGCGATCAACAACTTCAAGCGGGTGAAAATTACTCATAATTTTTCAAGTTTACACCTACAATTTACAAATACTGATGTTTCCACATACATTTATTTCCCAATACCCGCGATTCGATCCACTAATTTTGATCCACTAATTTTGAACGATTACAGTCGCAATTAGCGATAACAGGGTTAAGATATGCCATCTGAGGAGAAAAGGGTTGAGTAAACACCCTTTAATTACACAGGCAATAAATAAGGAGCATAGTGTTTTTTCACAATGACATAGAAAATCCTATATGCCTATAGAAATGCTTCCGAGATAATGGACAATAATATACAGACAAAATAATTATATATGGGTGATAATGACGACTACATTGATATAGCTTTGCTATAATCATTGTACTGTAGGTCCCGCATTGCCACCCACAGGGCTTGCTTAAAGTGAATCTTGTATAGCCCGAGATAAAAAAAGTGTTCTACAAATTCCCAAACGCTCTGGTTGTATTAATCGTAAATTTTACAGATATACAAAATGCAGCGAGTGCTGGAAAACATATTTAAATCAACATGTTCAAATCAACTTGTTCAAATCGACATCGACATATGACCATATTGGAATGTCTATAGCATGCAAGTATTTTTTACACATGCCTAATAATAAGGGGATGAACGCAAAAAATCACCCAACACACAATGATTCTACACGACAATATTTTAACCCGATTTGACTAAATCCTGCTTTATTACAGATGTCTCGATTAGGCGTATAGTGCTCATCAGTGCTTGACTTCAGACACTTTCCGTGATTCTAAACGTTACAAGTGCACTGGAAATAATCCAAAGCAAAAGAACACTTCCATTTGTACAACTGGTAGGCTTCCCTCAGCTGCACTCGTAATTCTGATTTTGTCAAGCTGTTCTCGTGTTGCGAATCTATCGCTGCTCAGTCTGGTCTGCCGAACAGACTGAGCGGCAATAGATTCGGAACACGAACAGTTCAGCAAAACAGCGCTACTGGCACCCGTGCCTTCACTCGTCAGTTGTGACTCTTGAATGAGCTCCCCAAAGCCAAGAGTAGCTGCTCACGTGAAGGGCCCATACAGTGCCCAGTGAGCAGGTTTCTGAAGGATAATTTTAGTGCAACACGGAAACTCACGAAGAAGCAGGGTTCCCCATTTTCTGTACGGGCAGTGATGGTCACTTATATTTTACAAAAAAATACATAAAATTTATTTTTACAGCTGTCATATCGTCCCCTGGCACCTGAAATGTTGAAAATGTTTGATTCCAGGGAAGATATGACCGTAATGTGCTCTGTGTCACCTAATGTAACGTAACTGGGGAGCAGAGCAAGATAGGAAAGTTCACTAAATATTTCACAACAGGGTTTCGTTCGAAAACGAAATTGCACATTGAGAGAAGCACGCACATCCGTGGCGAACACCACGATGACATGGGGGTGAAAAGGTGATAGGGTCATACAAGCACCCTTTCTCCTATACGTCACCCATATTCGTCGTCTCGGAGCTAAGGGGTCTTACAGTTTCCCAGCAAGCACGAAGCATTGAACTAACGCCGGGTTAATGCTGGCGCAGCGTCTGAGACGTTGGACCAGCATTAACCCGGCATTGGTTCGTGTTTGATGGGAAGTGGCAGGCGGGACCCTCTAGCTGTCAGGCGACGATATAAATATCACAGTTTATGAGTGGTAACACAGACGCTAGGACGTGAAGGGTGCTGACGGTAAATCCGTGGACGGTTTTTTGTTCATGAAAGGCTCATTTCAAGGCTCAAGAGTTCATTCCGTCTGCAACCGTGCCCAGTACTCCATCCAAGTACTATTCCAAGTATTCCAATATTGTCACTCACACCGTGGACTCATCACTGCTTTTATCACACTATTACATCTTTATTATGACTCTTTATCACGGCAGAAGGAAGCCCGAAGCCGGTGCTATGCCCTGCTCTTCGCGAACGACTCCAAGGCATCTGATTCACATGGTTGAAAGTTAAAACGTCGTTCACAAGAAGGTGATGTGGGAGTGTGTGCAGAGTTCTGGCCCGGCATCAGGCCACCAGCGGCTTGATGTCTTGTCTGTACACACTGCCATACAGTAAAAAGCCAAAAGGTAGGATCTGCTTACTTTGCAAGAAAGCATATACAACATTTTGGTTCTGCTGTGTCACCTGTCACAAACCCTTTTTGATTATCCCACTACCGGAACAACTTCTGATATGCCGGCCCAACGCTCGGCCTGCATTGGCCAATACCAAAGATTGCCAATACTTTGAATTCTGGATCATCTAAAAGATTCACATCCAACAAATATTGGTCCAGGCATTAAATCGGCGTGGGGTGGACGCGAGATATCGAGCCAATGTTGCCTTAATGTTGGGCCAGCGTCGGAGACGCTGACCCAACATTAAACCAACATTGGTTCACTGGCGATTGCCGGGGGGTCACTGCTTGTACTTGGCCACCTTTTTATTGTAATAATTGGTGATGTCTTTCTGAGTCTCCGGGCCTGGCAGTTTCACGAAGATCCGCGTGTACAGGGGAAGCACTTCGATCCTGTTCAGCGTGTAGTCCATCGAGTTCAGCCCATCCTTCTTCATATAGATGTAATGTCCCATGGCTACCTTCATACTGAAAACGACCAGATCATGCAAACGTTGTTAATTACCAGTCGAATTAATCAATCACTAATATTCACATCGTGACATTGCATTATTACAAAACAATATCGTATACATCACTGTAAATAAAACGGACGCTTACAAAGTGTGTTGAGGTCAAAAAAGTATTCTATGGTGGAATGTAAGTGTATAATATTGACCATGCCTAACACTAGTGGTTAGTGTTCTATAAAGTGTTCTCAAGTTTTGAGTAACACTTTTCAAACATGTTCAAAGTGATCACCACACGTTTCACACTAAACCACTTAAGTCTACTTTGAATCAGATTTGAAACCTAACACATAATCATTGTCGCCTAAAATATGTCACTAAATTAATTAAATAGCTCTTCATATTCGTACAATAATGTTATTATATTTTATAAGTTTACAGTCATTCATAAGAATACATTCAATACAGAAAAAATGAATTATTAAACAAATTCGGCCGTCTTTGATAACCAAACTGATTTATTCGATTTAAATATACATGTAACTATATTTCGCTTAAATATTTTACCATTTGAGGATAATTCATATTTTACAGCTTTTTAATCTTGATGTTAGCCTCTCTCAAAGGGGGTGGCCGTCTCGATTCACTGAGCACAATAATTACTAGTCCTGCCAATATAAATTTGTTTGTTGGCTCATCAGTATACGTATGGTCAGAGCAACTGGCATCAGTGGCTAGCAGATCTTCCTTTCAACAAAGCTGAACTTCGATAATCGTAGATCTATGATCGTCGAAGCTCAAGTCTTGCTGCGGAGGAGATGCGGTGACATTACTATTCTTGTTGCGAAGTTGCTGTTGGTCAACAAGCGTAAAGAAAAGCGAACGTTAAGATAAATATAAATCCTAAAAAAATGAATGGCATGGGCCCGAGGCTAATCAGTAAATGCTCAGTAACAAGATTAGCTTTCTTACAGGACAGGGGGTATTTATCGGTGTGAATATCATTTGTGTGGCCAGCAAATCAAGACGTCCGAATACCTAAATAAAAGTTCGCTAACATTATTTCAACGCCGCCAACCTGTGACATCATGGGCTGAATGATTGAGGACAAGTCTCCATGGATGCGGATTTGTTCGTTCATTCGAAGCTGGAAATTGAGTTAGCAGTTCCAGTTTCGAGTGGATGAAAAACTACAGAGAACCACGCTGCACTCAAATGGTAAAAACTGAGACTTCTAAAAAGTTATTGGTGAAACAGACACATATTATTTTAACACCAAAAAATGACCCATTGCGCATGGTCACGACACAGCTTGAATTAGTTGCATGTAATATGTGCGTCGTGGTGTGTGTATGTTTACAAGCTTGCGGAGTTCTGCCCCCAGGCGTATATTTTCACCCACTTGAAGTTGTGTCTCGCTACCGCGAGCCACATCTTCAAGTGGGTGAAAATTACACATATTTGTTGCAAAAGTTGTTGCAAAGGCAGACACAGTAACGGCTCACTTACCCAGTAAGCAGCTTCTGAGTAAGTGAGCAGATACTGCACAGCTGTTCTCGTTATGTGGTTTGCAAATGCAAGTGTGTGTTAACACAGAAGTGCAAATACAAACAGCAGTAACTGCTAACTTGAAAAGAGAGCAGTAACTGTTGTTTTGTCTGTGCGTGACTGAGTAGGCTACAACATTGTGTAATACAACATAAAACAGTTTACAAAACAACACTGAGAACACAAGTACACAAATCATGAAGGTATATAATGCAAATGAACACATCATTAATTAACCGTTTAACAAATTTTCAAGTTTTTTGACACTGCGTGGGTATAATTGTTGCGTGCAAATTTTTAGATACGTCTACTTTGTAATACAAATATAAAACATGATCAAATTCCGTGACAACACAATGACTAATTATTATTTCTGCCATTTTAATCTTCTGGTGATTATTGTATTCAAATTACTGCCAGTTTTTACATGTTTTAACAATCATTTAATAACATAAAACTGTCAAAGGGTGAAAAAAAAGTGTTGACCCAGAAAATTACTTAGACAGATATTATGAAGAATATAATAACATATGCTAATTTTCTTTTATATAAACATACATTTTTAGTTTAACTGCTCCTCTCCTAAAGGCCTTAAAATTATAATTTTATTTATTACTCATTTTAAACAAGTTGACATCGATTATTATTATGGAGCATGAATTCTACGAACATTTTTTTTACATTTTCAATACTTCTTTGAATAAATTATCCAATTAGACTATTATTAGAAGTGCTAATATTTTGCTTCAGTTTTAAATATATTTCAATAACCAAACCGTCACCTTCTGCTACACTGAGATCATTTAAATTGAAAGAAACCCCATATCCAAATCAAAACAATCAATACATCACATACTGTAACATTTCATAACCATATCAAGCCATTGCCACTGCCATATACCCAGACACATTTGTTAGATGCATTATAAAAGCGTTGACCAGGGTGATTTCCGGCTGTTAGGCAAATAAAGTATTAGAAGCATTGACGTGGATTCCAGAAGAGAGAGAGAGTGAGAACGACGACCTTAAAAGAAGAAAATCTGGTTAGTAACTGTGGCAACAATCACCATTGTATCCACCATCCTCGCAGTTGGCGTAGTCCCATAGTTGTTGCTCATGCAGATCCAGATTAATCTTTGCCCATTAGGAGTAGTCGATTAGGTACACGTATCACCGAGTGAGAACCGTCATAATTCTGTATCGTCCCCTTGGCATCCAATGGTCGTATCAACAGATACGACCCTTGAATGCCAAGGGGACAATACTGGCCAGGTAGAGTTTGTTATTTACAGCCAGGTGTGTACACACATGTTGTGTACAGAGCTGTGTACAGTGAACGACACCGATGATGTTAGAAGTTTACAGTACTTAAATGACGTACACCGTAGGTTAGGAGTGGAGAGAGTGTGGTTTCTGATTAGGAATCGAGTCCAAGCTCGAACATAAGAAAAATAGTGTGTTTCCATTAAAGCGACTATAGCGGCAGTGGCGTCATATTGCTATACAAGGCCAGAATACAGTAGCTGCAAAAGGCAGTATCTGCTTACTTGACAAGTAAGCTGATACCGCCTTTCGGCTTTGCACAGCAGACTGATTGATTGCAGTTTGCACCACAGTATAAAGGATTGTTCACTGGTGACTCAATGCTGGGAAAGCGTCTCCAACTCAAGGGCTCATCCCAATAACCATCTTCAAATTATCTTAACTTTCTCTTATTTGCATTAGAAAAGTTAGGATCATCTTACCTTTTTTAATGCAAATAAGAGAAAGTCAAGATGATCTTAATCTTAAGATGGTTCGTAGGATGGGCCCCTGGTCCACCATCAAGCCAGCATTGGATAACTGGATTTGATTATTAGCTACGTCACCGCCGCTATACCTTTACCATTATGCTGCCAATTTTTAGACTATTTTTTTTCATTTGGAGCAGGAATCGCTAGCGCAATTTCCTGCTCCAAAGGAAAAAAATATTTACGTTTATGATAAATTATATACGTCTTCAAAATCCAATAATTATTATCAAATTAATTAGGCATCTACCACAAAACATTTTTGCAAATTTAGTTGAATTTATTTGGTCTGAAATCTGCATTAACACGGTCATGGCAGCGCAAGGATTTAATGAAATCCCATATTTTTTTCGTACTCACACCCGAACCAATGAGCGCGGGATCCGCCCTTTGACTTGGTTAGAATCCACCCTTTAACTCCCGTAGACTAGCAGAACAAGACACCTGCCTTTGATCAGAGGTGAGAATCGTTAGGGACTAGATTTTTTTTCTCGTTTGAGTCTTTCGGTTTGTTTTTCATTCTCGTCTGCAGCAGCCTTTTGGCCTTCATGTAGTCAAATTTGAGCTGTGACTTTTGCGTGGGGCCGTCAATCTTGGCAAAAATCCTGGTGTAGAGCGACCGTTGGGTGACGCCCCGCATAGTGTAGCTCATGGTGTTGAGACCGTCGACCGAACTTAATTTGTAATGGTCGCGCGACACCGCCATGCTGAAAACAAGAAAAAACTACAAAGTGCACAAGGAGAGATGACTGTATATGTGGTGGCGTGGGGTGGTGAGCCGTCTCCATTCGCAATCCTCGCTACAGGACCACCAGATAAATCGGCATCCAAATTACAACAATGCAAATCAGCAAAATTTGTACTGCTTGGATTTTAATAGTAGGCCTACACCAGTTGGTATTCGTGATGCTTAAAAAGCCAATATTGTGTTTTAATGTTTGAAGATTACCATGTACCAACTTTAAACCAATATTTGGTTCGTATAAGCATCACGACTAATTCCGTATCATCCAAATCCCCACAAATTTGGGTCATTGTCATAATTCGTTCCAGACATATGATAGTTGTATCAGGATTAATATACATAGGCCTAGTTTCTTTAACCCAGTCATTTTTTAGGTCACAGACAGAAACGGGTGAAGCAAGCTGAAAGTTGAATTTACATAGAGATGAAAATAAAATAAATATAAAATATTTTCCAAAATACAGTCAATACACTTAATAATGCAAACAGAAAAAACAACACAGTATAAATTCAAACATTAACCGAAAAACAACAGTAAAACATGTATATATTGATTTTCTAATAACATCAACGAATTAACATGGTTAATAGGTTATGAAAAATGGTATGGAATTTAAAAATAACATTGCCCCTCCTATTCGTGATACACGAGGTATCGGCCCAACGTTGTTTTAATGTTGGCCCATTGTCATTGACACCGGCCCAACATTGAACCATGTATCGGGGGTGACATCTTGTGTTAACCCAACCCCCCACTCCATCTCCCTAATATCCCAGCAAACACGATACATTCAGCCCATATTGGTACAATGCTGGTCCACCGTCGGCGTTGCTGGCCCAACATTGTACCAACATCGACTGAATATCTCGTGTTTGCTGGGATAATACTGAAAAATTAAAATCATCCCGATTCAAGTATATTTGGTCACCTTGTGATAAAAGGGTGTTATTTGCAACCTAAAAGTAGGATATACCACCCTTTAATCACAAGGGTGAAATAATGATCCCTGTACGCAAACACAAAAATTAACTCTACAAAAATACACACAAAACCAGGGTTGGGAACATTTAAAACAAACAACAACATTTACTGCATTACAAGACCCTATTCGTGCTAGAGAATTTAAAATTTATGTCCTTGTCATGTAAATTGTTTTTTCCCGGTAAGTAATATTCCCTGTAAGTAATCAGCAATAGCGATCATAGTATTCTTCAGAACACTGAGCTATTAAATTTGAATTTACAGTCACTTGAAGCTGTGGATCGCGGTAGCGAGACACAGCTTCAAATGACTGTAAATAAACCGGATTTCTAAGTGAAATCATGTCGTATTTCAACGATTTAAATTTCAATTTTGACTTCTAGAAAGTGATTATACAAATGTGGAAAATCCCCCTGGAAATATGAGGGCATAGCACTACGGCCGATATCAGGACCAGTATATTTTCGTACAACCTACCATATGTCGTAGGCTTCGGATTGGTCGAGATGGCCTCTAGACCAATCCGAAGCCCACGATATATCGTAACTTGTACGAGAATATGGGCCCAGTACTCTATGACAGGGATCCATATAATGATTGTACCTATCACACACAACAAGGGGTGATAACATAGAAACACGCTGATTGTGTCACAAATCTCACCTTCTCGCCGATGCCGGGTTGCCTTTGTCCCTAGTGTGCGTTAACATTGTGTAGCGCCCAATCTCGTTGGGATATCTGGTGATTTTATAACCACTGGTCGACAATCTGGTAACAAGAGATTAACTTGTGACTTAAAATCATTCTGAAACAAGTGAAAGGCTCGAATCGCCTCTCTCTTAAACATTAAGCATCCGTCATGCCATAAAATAATTTTACAGAGAATGGTACATGCACCCTGATGAAATCGTTCTAAGCTTAGTTTTGTGCAGTGCAACTTATTTGATGCAATCTGGCATATCTGGTGCAATGTGAAATATTTGGTGGAATGTGAATATTTGGTGTAATGTGCGACATTTAGTGTAATGTGACACATTTAGTGTAATGTGACATATTTGGTGTAATGTGACATATTTGGTGTAATGTGACATATTTGGTGTAATGTGACATATTTGGTGTAATGTGACATATTTGGTGTAATGTGACATATTAGGACATATTTGGTGTAATGTGATATATTTGGTGTAAGTTGACATATTTGGTGTAATGCGCCATATTTGGTGTAATGCGCCATATTAGGACATATTTGGTGTAATGTGACATATTTGGTGTAATGTGACATATTTGGTGTAATGTGACATATTTGGAATACGTTCCCTTAACCTTTCCAAAGCAGAACTATTTTATGTGAACAATGGAGACCAAAGAGTTTTTATCAATTTGAAATCATCATAAATGTCTTAGTTAACTCTTTCCGCTTCATTTGAATACATATGTCATGTGTCTACGTCCATTATAAATATTTTAATTCTTTCCGTGTGGGGACCGTCTTTATACGTCAGAATCTGACGTCTACAGACGTCAGATTCTGACGTATAAAGATGGTCGCCACACTGAAAGGATTAAGGTCAAATAATACAATACGACAAGATCAAGAATTTATGGAATTTTAATGCACATATTATACAATATTATTACATTTTTATGATATCTTTATGTTGATTGACGCAGATTGCACCTGCATTATTCACAGCTCGCAGCTAACAGAATGGGAAAATCCTTAATATTGCAAAAGGTCAATTTTAGGAATGGCTTAATTTTAAGGGTTGTCAAATGACAGGATCTTAAAATGGCACATATACTTTAGTATGAAGTGAAATGATTTCATAGAGATATACTCCGCTCTGCAGAGCCAAAATGCAGTAGATAGCAACTAGTGTCTTTTAACTTTACAGATCAGAACTGGGGGAAACAGTTGCACTACATGAGTGGTACAAAATATAGCCCTCCGTTTTTTTTGCAGGGCATTTAAAAAAAAAATTATATACGACTGGATTTATATTCTTTAAACTCGAGGCTACTTAACCCTTTCAATTCTAAATTTACAATTCCCATCTTCATTCACAAGCCGCGAATTGCTGTCGACATGTAGTGGATAAGATGACTTTGAAGTGGGTGGCAAATAGAAAAATATAGCGTTATTGTTAAAACACTTCCATGAATATTTGTGTTCTAAAATCTCTAGGTGTAGGATATTAAGTAATTATTTAGAGATGCGAAGTGGTGCTTTGGTGCATTGTCAGTGTTTAAAGGGTTAACGCAACACTATCAGGTCAAAATCAGCATTTTTATTTTGGTTCCTTCATTTTTATTTTGGTTCCTTCATACTACAACGTAGCATGTCCATAATATGTTAACATGTCCACAGACTA
This sequence comes from Flabesymbios commensalis, assembly GCA_964017125.1. Lineage (NCBI taxonomy): Eukaryota > Metazoa > Annelida > Polychaeta > Terebellida > Flabelligeridae > Flabesymbios > Flabesymbios commensalis. The sequence continues at coordinate 92,249,960 of OZ024905.1, read as the reverse complement.
GAATTGCGTATTTTTTTTAAATTTTGTGTGGCGCGTTTACCGGTTAATAAGAAATAAGGACGAAATAATTTGATTTCTGACATGCATGACCAAAATAAGAAATACGCGAATAACTAATAAATATGGCTTTCGGTACACTTGCTGCGTTGCCACAGCAACCCGAAATTTAAAAGACTTCCACAATTCTAGTCTATGGTTCACATAATAAAGGACATAAAAAGAAGAGAAGCTCTAATTTTGAATTAGGGATTATTTTTTTGTCTGATTTTGTTAGTGCTTATATACATAGCCTCCAGTAGGCAGGTAGGCGCAAGTCTTTCTGCGCCGCTGACCCAGCATTCAACCTACATTCATGGGTCAAAGTTTTTGAGTCTCTTGGGACATGGCTGTGTAAAACTGTATAGAAGTATATGCAGAATTTAAATTGGAAACTAATACCCAATTATCAGGCCTGATGTACAGTCCTATGTGAACAATATCAGCACCTGACATAATATGTATATTAGCATGATTACTGATAATGGTCACCTTATATAAATCTGTTAAAATACATAAATAATTTTAACTAATTAATTAGGCTTAATTAATTATTTAATTAATTAATAAAGCTCTTCACGAAAGAACACCCTGCTGTTTTGGGCGGCTTTCATAATAGAACATTTGAATGATCAAAAGTGAAATATTACCTTTTGTAAATGTCATCGTCTTCTCCGCCCCAGCCGAAAAATATATTGGAGAATCCGTTAATTCTCTTCATCTGTTTGTCAGACATGCACAGTACTCCCCCGACGTAAGTGTTGTAAATCATTCTGTAAAAAAGAGAAAATTAACCCTTTAACTGCCAAGTTATTCAATTGAAATTTTCGACCACTACCGCAACCCACAACTTAAAGTAGCTCAAAATGACTCATGTTTGTTTAATTTTAGAACAAACATTTGCAAATCTTGTTGTGTGGACACTCATTTAATTTCAAGTCAATTTCAAGTCAATAAAAAAATAAATGTAATACCTCGAGCTCTGAGAGTTACTGTATCGAACCTAAGTAATAGCGACCATTGGCACTAAATTATCTAACGTGTCCCTCATATGAATGACACATATCGCACTTTAATTTCAATGGGGCTGCATACTTTTTTACTAAAATACGCTGAGACGACAAGTCAACAAATATTCTCGATTATTAAAAGGGGGAGATAACCCAATCAACCCAAGTGAAAAGTCGAAAAGGTACTGGACCACTGTTGATTAAATGTTGGATGAATATGTCCTATTATTAACCCCGTCAGCGCGCGAGTCGTCTTCAGACGTCAAAAACTGACGTCTTTAGATGTCAGAATCTGACGTCTATAGACGTCAGATTCTGACGTCTAAAGTGGGTCCCCGCACCGAAAGAATTAAAAATGTGTAATGTCCGTAGACCCATAACATAGGTATTCAAATGCAACGGAAGAGCCAACTAAGACATTTACGATGATTTTAAATTGAAAATAACCATTTATTTTGGTCACCATGGTTTTTACAAAAATATTTCAGCGATGCAAGGGTTAATATTATGTAAAAACAAATATCAGTCACGCGTAACATCACACTCTATAAACAAGCTCAATGTACAATGCACCACGCTCTCAAATAGACCGATATGCAGATCCAATGCGTGTGATTGATCGAGATGGCCAGCTTGACCAATCACATGCCTTGGATCTGGGTCAGTGACCCCGAGAACACCGGCCTGGTATAACAGCCCACGGATCACGACTCGGAGACTGTATAATTGTATGTGTTCATCATGTACTTGTATAGGACTGTTCAGCGAGGCGGCACCGCAAAGTGGTGCCAAAGAATAGGGTGGTCTAACCCTTGTCGCTCGAATGCCGAGACTGATTATTGTCATCTTGGTATCAAATGTTTGTACGTACTAACACTCTACTCGGTGGCATGTACGACTATTTTATATCCTTTCATACCGAAATATAATGCTTGGAATTTGTAATTATTCCGTGATGTTTGCTTCGGCCAAATTGTCGTAATTGTCACAGAAACTGACTGACAACTGCTGTTGATTGGGATTTTAATACAGCGCGTCATGTTTGAAGACATTCCGTTATTTGTTATACACGTGTAGCTCTAGGACTACCATTGGTCAGCTTCCCAGCAGACACGAGACGTCGACCCAATGTTGGTTCACTGTTGGTCCGCCGTCTACGACGTCGGCCCAACAGTGAACCAACATTGGGTCAACGTCTCGTGCCTACTGGGTAAATGATCAGTGTACATAAGCTATATTTATAAAACAGAGCTAGTGGCGATCAGTTACAAGAAATATTGTACCACCGTGGACCATTTTGAGGCAGGCTTTGGCGATGACGCAATCAAATGATAAAACTTACTTCGAATTAATTCATTTACCCATTACCACTTGACACTTCGGAAAAAAACGTCGTATCTACCACTTTGTAAAGTAACAGATACGACGTTTTAACCCTTTCAGGCCTGAATTTACAATAATCATCTTCATCCACTACAAGCCGCAAATTGCTGTCGCAATTATCGACTTGCAGACTAGTGGATGAAGCTGATTTGATGTGGTTTAAAAATTAAAGAAAATTACCACGTATTGGTAAACCAGTTTCATGCTAATTTTCGTTCTAAGCCCCTTGGTTGTAAGAGAATTAAGTCTGTTTTCAGGGATGTAAAACGATGCTTTAATCCATAGTGAGGGCTTAAAGGGTTAATACAACAGTGGCGATGTGAAGCTGTGGGTACGGTGGCAGAGATTGTGAGATGGGAATTTTAGAATATCTTTCATTATTTGGAAATGTGGTACTCTTCAGGTTTGGAATAAATAGAGTAATATGCCGAAAAAAATCCACTAATATACCATACTGCCGTCTAAAGCCAAATGGCAGTATCTGCTTACTTTACAAGTAAGCATACACTGTCTTTTAGCTTTGCAGAGCAGCATAGTCGACATGGTAGAACCAGGTTGAAGTCACAGTGGCTGGTCGTTCAGTCGTGTGTTGGTACACTGTCATTGAGGCAGGGGGGCATGAGTGTTGGACGATGCAATGTGACCAATAAATAATCAATAAAATATTTTATTTAACTTTTGATAGACAGGAAAAAAAATTGAAAACAATAACACCCGATAATACATACAAATGACGTGAATAATGTTTGAATTGTACAATGTGCAATAAGCATAGATAATAATGAGTTATTTAAATAAGAAACAATATGTCACATTTCAGAAGGGGGATTGACTTTAGACGTCAGATTGACGTCAGATTGTGACGCCTAACGTCAATCCCTGCACTGAAAGGGCTAAAGTGTCAGATCTTTGACATTGAGAAAAAATTAAAACCAACATTAATTAAAAGTAATTGTTCAGTCACTTGCAGTTGTGAGTCGCGGTGGCGAGCCACAACATCAAGTGACCGAAAATTTAGAATAAATAGATCGAAAGGTTACAACTTCTAGGGGGGGTACCTACCTGTAGTAGTTTTTGTCCCTGGTGGCGCTGAGGTGCCGGGGTTGCTGGGCACACATGTAGAGGTTACACATGTCCTCGGGGAGCATGTCCACGTCGTGAAACACGTACGTGTCGTGCTCCTGCAGCTTCGCCGCCTCCGCGTACCCGATGTTCATCAGGGCGGCGCGGTTGAAAATCTCCGGCTGGTCCTGCAATTGGATAAGAAATATAACCCTTTAACCCTTGACCTGCCGAGTAAATTTATTTAAATCCTCCCATTTGTTTAATTTGAGACCAAACATTTGCAAATCCAGATGTTCAGACACGTTTCGTTCCTATTAACTGTGATTTAGTAAACTGTGGATTTGATAAACATAATTACAAGAGGCCTGAAGTCCTATATCACCCCCCGTCAATAATTAGGTTAGAGTTTTTTGCGGTCACAAATATTTAAAAAGTCGACTTGTTGTGGCCATTTTAAAATTCAGTAAAATCACTGCACATTATTTCTGACGTGAATTTTTGAGTTTTTACACCCACAAAAAATTATGAAGTTCATGCATGGCGGCCATTTTGAATTTCCGTAAAACCTCAAAAAAAGTTACATGCACATCTCCATATCGTGAGAAATGTGATTGTAAAATTTGAATAATTTACGACTTTTAAGTTTTTGTGACCTCAAAAAAATTGCAATTGATCCGTGGCGGCCATTTTGAATTTCAGCAAAACCTCAAACAAAGCATTGCAGGGTTCTCCTGGGGTTGCATGGTAATAGTACTGAAGGGCTATTTTAAGATATGCATATGGCACTGCTTTTTGGTCGATAAAGGCTCAGATCGGTACGCGTCGCCAGATACAGGCCGAGCCGAAGGCGAGTGCCTGTATCTGCATTTTATCGTACGACCACCCACATGTTTAGCTGATAATTAAATTATTTAGACTACAATGCGTCAGTAAACGTAAATAATTCGCAACCGCAAAACGAATTGTTGACAAGTTTTGGTCGATAAAGGAAGTTATCAGTACAAGTCTCGTGGTCGATAACAGCTGTGGGAGTACGATAAATACCTATATTGTTTTGTGTGTAGTCAACTGTCGCCACTTGCCTCTATATGTACATTTTTTGTATAATTGTACCTCTATAAAGTCTAATAAATATAATAAAAAATGAATAGCTCGGAGCTCTAGGGGTTAAACTCTATCTTAGAACACCTTTTAGACCCCAGAAGGTTACTTGTGGGCACGTCAATTTTATTTCGAGTGTTGTAGCTGTGTCTCGCTGACGTGATCAACTACTTTAAGCGGATGAGAGTGAAAATTATTCAAAAGTTTTCCAAAAACAAGTCTAGCACTTTTACATTTCGCTTTATAAATATACCTTTTATATTTGTGAGGCACTAGTACAAGACCGAATGGAAATATTAACAACGAATACAGTATTAATCTTGTTTAGTGATACTGATAGTCAATCAGTAACATAATGAACTTAAATAGATCTATTCTAAATGTTAGAGTCGTACGTCCACTTGAATAAAAGTGTCAAGCATTCTTTTGAAAGATCTAACATGTCTAATTAACATGATTAACAACAGAATACCTGGAGCATTTCCCCTGACGTCATGCGTTCTGCTCGGGTATGGGGCCGAGTGTGTGAAACCGGTCATACATGTACAGCATACGTGGAAAGTAAGCAATTATCCTGTCAAGTCGTCGCCTCGGAGCTAAAGGATCCTATCTGCCACTCTGACGAGTGTCAGATAGGATCCTTTAGCTCCGAGACGACGAAGTGGCTTTGTTCAAAAAACAAGTAGCTGCAATGACTATGTAAACGTAAGCCGTTGCTGCTGGTCTTTGCAACGACACACATCAAAATTCACCCCTTACTGTTGTTTGCATTTGAACATAGACAATCAGCTGTCACGTTTTACGAAAAGAGCAAGCATTTAGTTTTGTTTGCATTTAGCGTAAGAATAGTGACGCTACACTGTAACGTGTTTCTGAAGAGTCGTCAGAGATGAGAAAAGCAATGTGTTTAATTCAACTTTTAACACCACTCTCTGTTCTTAATCCTTAGATTCAATTAAAATTTCATGTCATTTGAAGTTGTGCCTTTGTCACCGCGATACACAACATTACTTTCAAAGACAAAAAATATTTTTGTTTTTAATTCAAGTTTCAACATAACCATGATAACATCAGTGTTTTAAGATTGAAGTCATAATGTGTGACTTTGAGCAACTGGCTACTGTAGTTGACATCAGTTTATACACAAATTCAAGTGAGTGAAAATTATTCAGATTTGACAAAACGCAGGTCAACGATTTTGCTTTTTTGCTAATTGGAGTCACGTTCAAAAGCCGGTATTTAATGCGCTGAAAAAATAACAAAGAACATCATTGTGACCGGCGGTTATAGGTTAATTGCATTGGCGCCATAATGAGATCCGGCTTTAGGACCACATGGGATTAGCAGCTTTTGCTTGCGGGCGTGAGGAAATAATAGTTCGAGTATCAAGAAGCATTTTAATTTTCATCCACTTGAAGTTGTGTCTCGCTGACGCTATCCACAACTTCAAGTGAGAGAAAATTATCCGCGCGCTCATTCGCGTGTTCGTTCGTTCGTCCATCCACCCAGTAACGTTAGTGCTGTCGTATGCAGGTTAACAGCAGTGGACACTTACCCAGCAAAAAACCCTTTAACCAACGGTCCCGATTATATTCGGGTTTTATTTTTTGATATTAGCAAATTAGATAATTATCAGCTTTCAAACATGTTAAAGATAAAATGTGACATAAAACATTCAAAATCGTTGACCCCTACTTTACAAAATCTGAATAATGCTCACTCACTTGGAGTTGTGGCTCGCGTCAGCTTGACACAACTTGAAGAGAGTGAAAACTCTAATTAAATAATTTGGCGGCTGTAGAATAAAAGTGATAATCACGTCTGAAGCCGTTTGCATCCTGTTTATTTGGCTTCAAACAAGAAAATTTGAAAAATTAATTAGGCTAAAACTGGCTAGATTGACTTATATTGTCGATCAAATTGTTTATATTTTAAGTAATTTTTCACCCACTTGAAATTGTAGGGTCGGGTGGCGAAGCACAATTTCAAATAGGTGAAAAATTATACAAGGAAATCTCATTCTAACTTTCAGTCATTTACCATTAAAAAATTAAGATGTTCTTAAGATGATCTTAACTTTTTATTGATAAATGACCTAAACTAGGTCAAAGTCTAGGTAAGATTTTCTTAGTGAAACGAGCCCCAGGGGCCCATCCCACAAATAATCTTAAAATTAAGATCATCCTAACTTTCTCTTATTTGCATTAGAAAAGTAGAGATCATCTTAACTTTTCTAATGCAAATAAGAGAAAATTAAGATGATCTTAATTTTAAGATTATTTGTGGAATGGGCCCCTGGAACTTTAACTTCCCCGGAACGGTCCCAATTTCCTCAACATGTACTGTATATCACCACCCTACCTGCTCCACAACGTAGATGGTGAACTCCAGATTCTGAGCCTTCAGGTAGGGGATCATGTTGGCCAGAGCCACCCTCAGCTGGGCCTCTCTGTCCCTGTACGGGTAGATAATAGCCACGTTGGCCCTGGGCTTGCAGTTCGTGGGTTTGTAGTGGCCCCCTTTCTCCACGTAGCTCAGCCGCGGCTCTATTATATCCAAAGAAATGTCCTCCTTCGTCAAGTTGTACCTTATACCTGTGAGAGATAGAATAATATAATATTGTTATAATGCATAGTATTATCGGCCATGTTGCTGTACAAATCAGAAAATAAAGTGACTGCCTGCTCGAAAAGTAAGAATTACACGCTGTTTGTTTTTGGAGGACTGCATACTAAACTGACAAAAAACATTCATTTTTACCGATAATGGAACTGAAAATACATCAAATTATATTAGTATTAGCTTTTGTTCAAATCAACTCTTCATTTGAGCAGGCCCAGTTAATATTCACGTAGCTTATATGGCGTCATCAATTCTTACTTTACAAAACAAATTTGGAAAGTGATTGTCTCAACTTCCTCTTTCATTTATTGGGAAATATTTTAAATTACGGTCCCGAAAGGTAGTAAATATGGTAGAGCAGTCACTGCCGTTTGGCTTTGCACGGCAGTGTATATAAATAGGATAGCTTTCCTGAGATTTAACTACAATTTACCTATAACTACATGTAAACACGACATATTATACCCATAGGCCTATATGTATTTAAATAAAACGACGATACTACAGACGGTAAAATATCGTTTCAACGTTTATGTTAATTTTATATGAAGTAGAGTAGGCATATGCTGATGGAATACTTTGTTTTTCAGTTGTAAAAGAAATAACAAAGACTTCATGACAAAACAACAGGGTTCAAGGCAAGGCGTATTAGTCCATGCAGTCGACTACATGCTGTTCAATTGCCCCATTATTGCCGGATATATACATATCGTCGCCTCGGAGCTAAAGGATCCTATCTGACACTCGTCAGAGTGGCAGATAGGATCCTTTAGCTCCGAGGCGACGATATAAGGTGGGTAAACCTCACCACAAGCGATCTCACGCCAAATAATACTAAATTCTATATAGGTCACCACACTCACGCCAAATAAATCTATATAGGTCACCTGTTCAAACACGGAAACTCTATTTTATGAACAACAGAACGGGATAATACAGGAAGGCTGAAGTGCATTGTTTACAAAATCACGTCATTGTGTACGCGATCACAATGATACACGATACATCTCTATACATGTATTATCTCGGCAAAAACGAAGCATTTAACCAATACGATGGACCAACATTAACCCAGCATTGACTGAATGGTGTGCAAAACCAAACGTCAGTAACTACCCACTTGAAAAGTGGGCAGGTACTGTTTTTTCGCTTTGCGAGCAATATAGTGAGGTGCGTTTAATTATCGACCTGAGAATATTCGAATGACTTTCAAACAAGAAAATTTAAGAGAAAAATGTAAAGCTTGAAAAGTTTTTAGCTTTTGTATTCTCAAAGCAATACAGTTCTTCTCTGTATAACAATCGACTTGAGAAAATAGATATTTAAAACAACAACATTTCAGATGGGGGGGGGGTAGCATTACATTTGAAATCTTTGATTCAAATTGCACATGATATTGTAAGTAGCTGTTAGCTGTGGTCGGGGTGGTGAGACACAGCTTCAAGCATAGGTGGAAATTGAATTGTCCAAAAATGGCTCATAAATTGTTTTTTTGACACTGAACATTTGTTTATGCCTAAATTAAAATAAATATTGCGGGATGTCAAACAAACACAATTCGCACACCCATTTCTTGATCCGCCCCTGACCAGTCATTCAGCAAACACAAGAGGTTGAACTAATGCTGGTTTAATGTTGGTCCACCGTCTACGACGCTGGCCCAACATAAAACCAACATTGGTTTAACGTCTTGTGTTAGCTAGGATTTATATAACTTTTGTACAACGTCGTCCCAACGTCTTCGACGTTGTTCCAACATTGAACAAGTGTTATACAAATGTTTGCAGGGACGCTACGAGCCAGCACTCACCTAGATTGAACAGCCTCTGATAGGAGATGTCCTTGGTGTCGTCCTTCAGGTCGAGAAACGCCCTCTCCTGGACGCGGTAGCCCTTCATGGCGACGAAGGCGGCGGCGTCCGTCTCGGTGAAGTGCTTTGTGGGCATGCCCATGGCGAGCATGGCCATCCGCACCGCGCTGGACTTCGTGATGTCCATGTTCATCCGCATGACGGCGATCACCGCGGAGGGCGGAAGGCTGTTTATGTACGTCTCCAGGGGTATCCGCATGCCAGAGTAGTCCACCTGCAGCAGGATGCCATTGTTGAATTATATCGGGAAACATCAACATTTAAAACAAATTCTATGCTCCATTGTTTAATTTGTGTCTGAAATCAATGAAATTATAGTTTGCGAGTTCCTTCATTGAAATATATGAGTGAAGTCTTGGAAATCAAAGTGTGTGTCAACCGTGCTGAGTATTCCATGGATCACAGTATTATCTCTGAAAACTATTTCTATCATCTCAACATTTCTATTAACCCTTGCCCTGCTGGACCCGGATATATACGTTTTCAAAAAAGTTTCAACCCAAATAAAATGCCACTGAAATTGATAAAATATTCAGTGGTAGATGCTCAGCTAATCAAATATTTTAATTCGGGAGATGTTTATTTTTCATAAATAGAAATATTTTTCGTCATTTGAAGCTGGAAATTGCGTTAGCAATTCCAGCTTTAAATGAATGAAAAATAATTTGAAACAATTCAGCAGGACAAAGGTTAAGAATCAGAGTATGGTAGGAAATGATGAACTTCATTATCCCTGATTATCATGATTATTAACAATACCACCCTCGAGAGTTACGACATATTTTAGGTCATGGAAATGCTGCTACTATTTTGCGTAAAATACTAGGCAATAATTAATCATTTGGAGAATTAATCATTAATTAATCATTTGCATAATTTGACCAATAACAATAATCAATTGAAGATATCGTAGTAAATCGAATAGTAGCAGATATGCCTATATTTTAATAAGAGGTGTATGTAAACTAAAAGGTACTTTTTCAATTATACATAATATACAAGAGCTGAAAGTAAACTGTTAGGTACTTCGTTTTACTAATTCTGAAATATGGATTTAAAATGGCGTGTTTACTTTTTTCTAATTCTAACTGGCGAATTTTCTTTTAAGAGGTTGGTATGAATAATCACAATTTCAGGATGTCAATGTATATCTATGCTTTAGCTGTTAAAGCATGTGCGCGGATGGTTCGTGATCAGGGTGATATCAATATAGGCCTACATAATGTAGTATTGTCACCTTTGATGTGAAAGGGTGTACATGTATCTACCACTTTGCAAAGTGTCGGATACACCTTTTCATATTCAATGGGACGTTATTATATATCATAGTATGCAATATCACTTCTCTCCTTAAATTTTGCATCCGAATTGAGGCTGTTGCGCTTAATAGTCAAGTGTAATTGAACAAGATGATTTTGTCATTGTATTAATGTGAATAAATATCCCCACATGTTTAACCACTATCAAACGATGGCCACATGTGTGTTATTATTGCAAATCAATAGCGTGTATGTTCGTCATCAAATATGCGAAAAAGAGCATGTCATATATGGCAGTTATGTAAATAGCATTAACCCTTTAACCGCCAAATTTAAAAATCGTAATTTTCAACCCACTTGAAATTGTGTCTCGCTGACGCGATCCACAACTTCAAGTGAGTGAAATTATTCAAATTTGACAAAATGAAGGTCAACGATTCTTGCTGATTGGTGTCACGTTTTAAACTGCCCTATATATGCGACACCGGCGACATAGGGTAGAGTTATGGGTGTCGCATATATGCGACACCGGCGGTTAAAGAGTTAAACAATAATGATCGCATTATAAAACTAAACTCAGAAAATGCATACAGCACTATTATCTTGCTACTATCCCCCCCCCCCCCCATCCAGTAACACCCAGCAAACACGAAGCATTCGCTCAATACTGGTACAACGTTGGGCCACCGTCTGCGATGCTGGCCCAACGTTGTACCAGCATTGAGCAAACGTCTCGTGTTTGCTGGGCTGCAGCCATAACTGAGAACACACGGTACATTTAGTCAATGTTGGCTTAATGTTGAGCCAGTATCGGGTAAAGCATGGTGTTGGCTGCGAGCGCGTGTCGTCGCTAAGCAAGCACTAGACGCTCACCCAATGTTGCTGTAATGTTAGCCATCGTCTGCGACGCTGGGACAACATTACTACAACAGTGTTATTTAATCCTTTCAGCGCGGGGACCATCTTTAACCCTTTCAAGCCTGAATTTACCATAGTCAACAGGAGATAATGTTTTGTGCAAACTTATTCTTCACTTGGAGTGTCATGTTTTCAGTATGCTTATATACATATCGTCGCCTCGGAGCTAAAGGATCCTATCTGCCACTCTGACGAGTGTCAGATAGGATCCTTTAGCTCCGAGGCGACGATATATAATATTAATATATCGATAACATATTATCTTAAACATTATAAAATACATGATGTGTGGCCAAATACCTGTGTGGCGCATACGTATATGAGTTGCATACAATTATATGCTCTACATACTTTCAACTTCATGTTACATGAGTGTTGTACTATAGTGTTATATAAGCGTTTTTTTATTAAGGCCTACGTGGAACCAGTACACGTTACTCCTTCATTTATTAAATGCTCAAAATTTTCTTGTGCGTATTTCTGGAAGGAAACAGTTTCAACCTCCTTTTCCTTCAAAACTACGCGACCGTTGAACGATTACGATATCACACATTCAAGCCTTTACCATAGTAATCTTCATCCACTACAAGCCGTGAATTGCTGTCGCAATTCTCGACATGTAGTGGATGAACATGATTTGATGTGGTTTAAATATTAGAGAAAATTACCATGTATTGTAAACAATTTCATGGAAATTTCGGTTCCAAAACCTTTGGTTGTAGGAAAATTAAGTCAGGGATGTAAAATGATGCTTTAATGCATCGTGAGGACTTAAGACGAGTCTAAAATCAGTCCCGCACTGAAAGAATTAAACCATTTAAAATGGCTGTAGATCAATAACATATGTAATCAAATGACGCAGAAAGAGCTGACTGAGACATTTATAATGATCATAAATTAAAAAAAAGCTCCACGGTTTATACAAAAATATTTCAGCGATGTAATGGTCAAGTCCGAGGTGGAACAGCTTTAAAACAATATGGAGACAGCGTCAATATGTTAACCCTTTAACCGCCAAATCAATCAATTTGAATTTTCACCCACTTGAAGTTGTGTCTCGCTGACGCGATCCACAACTTCAAGTGAGTGAAAATTATTCAGATTTGACAAAATGGCGGTCAACCCTTTTAAAATCGTGCTGGTTGGTGTCACATTTTATCTTCAACATCATTAAAATGTGGTACTTGATGTGCTTATAAAAAATAAAAACACAAATATATGCGGCACCGGCGGTTAAAGGGTTAAGCGGCAGGTGTTGTAATTGGGATTGTGTTAGCACCTCTACACGCATCAGCTCATCTGCTGCTAAATCAATCGCTTATACAATGTCATGTATTTGAATCGATTGTTGTAGAAGCCGGCAATAGACGAACAGTGCAACAACACTAATATGCAAAGGTACATTTAAAATGAATTACTTTCACTTTACAACAGCTGATACACTCATTAATTCGATTGTCATGGTTACATACTACTAATTGAATTTGTGATTAGGATTAGGATCGCATGAGTGATTAAATAATTGATGCTCAAGTTAATTAAATCGGGCAATGGTCATGATGACCGAATAATCTGCAAAATGTTTACTTGGAAAGTAATCAGGTATCCCAGAGCACTAACCCTAACCTTCACAGCGCGGTGATCGAATTTAGACGTCAAATTCTGACGTCTAAAGTCGATCCCCGCACTGAAAGAATTGAAAACGATGGCTGTAGACAGACAAAATAGGTACTCGAATGAACCAGAAAGAGCTAACAAAGCCATTTATGATGATATCAAAATAGAAAAAAAAACATTTCCTCCCTATGGTTTGCATAAAAAATGTTTCAGAGCTTCGAGGTCTAAATGAAACAATACACATTTATGGAGGAAGAGTTTTTAAATACCGGTGATTGTGGACTCTTAAAACATTATTGTAATATAATTAACTGAAAAACTTTCTTCAAGATGCAGACTACATAACGTCTCCTGACAGCTAAGGTGTCACTCGCCACTGAACGTTAGTGGTTAACCCTTACAGCGCGGGGATCGACTTTAGTCGTCAGATTCTGACGACTAAGGACGATCCACGCACTCTAAATGTAAAAATAATTCTAATGGTCGTAGACCAACAACATAGGTATTCAAAAGAATCAGAAAGAGCTAACTAAGACATTTATGATGATTTCAAACTGAAAAAAAAAAAATTTTGTCTCCATGGATTTTACACAAATAATTCAGCGCTTTAAAGGTTAAAATTCGACTTCGCGAAGCCTAGCCTTGCTGTAGGGAAGATCGAGCTTACCTTGAAATCTTCGGCACTGACGGCCAGCGTCTCCGCGAATTGGCAGTTGGGCATGATGCGGCCGATGATGAGGGAGCCCTTGTCCAGCTGGTCAGTACAGTCATGTTTGACCGTCTGAGATGTGGACAGCGTGATGTGGCACTCCTTCTTCTGGCGTGACCGTCTGAAGTCGATCTTGCATGCTGCAACCCAGAGAATTACAATATGGTTTACAAAAGGTATCACGAGTACATCATGTATTTTATAGCATTGATATTATGACCTGCCGTTTCTGAATTTCATAATCTATATTAACCCTTCTGTAGCTAGAAGCGTATAATATATAATACGTTTTCAAGGTGCTTTCACATGAAATAAATTTTTATTTCAATTGATAAAATAGTTGGTGATATATTATCAATTTGTCAAATAATGCAATTTTGTATGTCTTTTTTCATAGAAAAAAACAAAATATTTATCTTTTTCCTTTTTTCATTTAAAGTTTGCAATTGCGTTGGCAGTTCCAGCTTTAAATGAATAAAAATAGATTCAAACAATTCAGCAGCACAGGGGTTAAATTCCAATCAAAAATCAATGAAGGTTGTTTATTAGAAATTTACTAATATTCATTGACATGACATTAATGACGTAATTGCAATCCCCTCATTGTATTGAGATATATAAAATGTTAAAAAAAATTGACGGTACGGAAGAAGCCCCCTCTCCACCAATAAAAAGATGGAATGCGTGCCACTCAAAAGGTATGAATGTTGATAATTCGCCTGTTGGAGTTACCCGAGAGCGGGTTAGCAGTGCAAAAGATCTAATCTTTTTGTTTTTTATTTGTTTTGTCTGAGTGGGAAATATATATATATAGAATGGAACAAAGCTAACGGCAACAAGAATCAAGAGTTGGCTTTCATAAGATATTTCCAATGTATTCGTCAATCTATATTTTTCGTTATTTGAAGCTGGAAATCGCGTTAGCACTTTCAGCTTTAAATGTATGAAAAATAGCAATAAACAATGAAGCCAGACAACAATCATGGACAAGGGTTCATAGAAAAATATGTATCCGCCCTGCTACTGGAATAATAATAACTCAGGGCTGGCAGGTAGGCCACTTGAACTATCGACCTCCTTCACGTGAGAATTTTTTTTATTTTTAATCTGTTAATGTATTAACATTTCAGTATATAGCGAACCTTGACAAAGCAGTATTTGCTTACTTTTTTAAAGTTAAAAAGTACTGCTGTTTGACATTACAAAAAGAAAATATACCTTACTCATACCGTCGACAAAAAATCCGCAAAAGCATAATGGGGAGTGGCTGCAAGAGCGCAGAGCATATATCATTATTTTAGTGTTATGATTGTTTCGATAAATGATTCCACTATTCTATCACAAATTTAAATCACCTGCAGTTAATCTCATAACACCATAAGCTGCTTAATATGTTTAAATTAATTAGGCCTACAGTAATAATCGAAGATCAATAATCGATGGATCAATTATTCTATAACTGCACATAAACTCTTACAGTGCGGGGATCGACTTTAGTCGACAGAATCTGACGTCTGTAGACGTCAGATTCTGTCGACTAAAGTCGATTCCCGAACTCCCTCGCGTGTCGTGTAAGCTGGGAACAACACCTGGACATGTATACAGCGTGCACGTGTGAGGAATTTGAATACAGTATACGGCGTCAATGAGCACCTCAGCAAACATCTCAGAATAGTCAACGTTTTCGCGGCGCTTTGTCACCCTATATTTAACTTACACAAAACGCCGAGAAAACGTCGAGGCGAGATATATTGTAAACAGGGAACAAGTGAGGCAAGCTAATCTGTTTGCAAAGCAGTTCTGTTCATCAGCACCACACACTGGGCCGTTGTTCTGCAATGTGTACACAAGGCGTGCACAATAAATTTTTTTCCGCAATTGTACCAGAGATATATACAGAAAAAATCTCCGATTGTAAGTCTACTATGTCCACAAATATTTTTTAATAGTCTGAGCTGCGGACTGAGTGAATGCATTTTAGTTTAAGCAAGATCGGGTTGCGCCTCGGAGATATTTTTTTAAAAGCGACTCATTCAGGCCAAAATTATGATTTTTATTTTAGCTCCTTCATAATATGTTTTTAATTTTTCAAAATATCTATAGATAGCATTCCGATGACATAGTATTTCAAAACATTATTGTGGTAACGTAACGGGTGTATCAAAAAATCCGTTGAAATGGCTCAAGCAAGAACATGCCAAGTCATTTTTTGTTAAGTCTGGCTACCGCGACACACAACTTCAAGTTGGTGAACATTACTCATTTGAGATCACACATTTACAAATATTGATGTTTAAACACACATTTCTTTCTCAATAACTGATTTAAACGGCTGATAAAAAAAAATTCAGGAGTTTAACACACCATATTGCTGCAGCAAAGGCTAGTAATGATGCCAATGGCTACAGAATGTCAACCATACCAAGAACCGTATGGAATATATCAAAGCCGTATTTTGTCAGTATAATCATCATCCTGGATTTTAGTCACGCATAATGCAAAGTATGATCTAGTTTATTTCTGCAACAAGTTGTCCGATGTACCGACACTAAAATCATGGATCTGCTTGAATTGTGTTGAAAATGTTTTTTTTTAATGTTTGACTATGAAAAAATGGCGGCCATCTTGTATTTTACCCACAATGCAGTGCTGAGTGTTTTCTGGCCATACCACCATGTCAGGTGTGCCGGAAAATCCTAAGGTAGACATCTAAATCCCGAATCTGCTTCACTTCTGTCGAGAATGTTAAAATGTTAAAGATAATCAATCAACAATATTTCAAAATCGTTGATCTCCAGTTTGTCAAATCTAAATATTGTTCACTCACTTGAAGTTGCAGATCGCGTAAGCGAGATACAAGTTTAAGTTAGGTGAAAATGCAAGTTGAATCATTTGGCGGTTCAAAGGTTAAGGCACATTTATTAACAAGATTCCGGTTAAATAAACACCATGTTTGTCACCGCATGATCCATACTTCAAGGTATTGCTCCCGATCCACGCAATAGCAAGTTTCGACTTTTGAATCGAGATAGGTGCTGCTGCTGCTGCACTGCCCCAAGATCGCTATTATACTGTGTACAATTTACTGGTGTCTCAAATGCCCTGTACACATGCAATTCTATAATAAGCTGGTGTACTAAAAATTGTTACCTGCTAAAGTAGACAGACAAAAGTCAGATAACGTTAATGAACGAGCGGGAATGCATGACTCAATGTGAAATGTGATATATATAAGCTGGTGTACATGACATGTCACATGATTGTGATGGATAGTTTTTAGCGTAATGCCCATATTTAAATAAGCACGCGGATAAATATTTTCTTGTGGGTGGCGTGTTGAAAACTTTTTGAAAAAGGAAATTATTGTAGACGTGAGGGTATTGGTTCCTACACTGACCTATCAGTGAGTGTCACAGTACGTCTGAAGTTAGTAGAGACATTGGTGCAACGAGTGAAGTTCATAGCGCAGTGCCGCTCTCTCACCTAAACCCTCCCCCCCCCCCCCCTGCATGCTTGCACTGATGAATCAGTGAAGGGTGTTGGTTGCAACAAGGAACTTGGCCACAGCTAGCACACTGTCCAGCAAGCAAGATATTTTGACTCATCAGACGATGGGCCAACATTGAGTGAGCATCCCATGATTGTGGCCCAACCAATAAACGGCCATTGGACCAATGTTGAACCAATGTTGTGCCAGCGTCGTAGACGCTGGCACAACATTGGTTCAACATTGGTCCAATGGCCGTAGACGCTGGCACAGAATTGGTCCTACATTGGTTCAGTTGGTTTATTGGTTCGAGTTTGCCGGGAGCTGTTTGTCAATCACATAGATCAATGGTCGGTCAAATAAGTAGGTCCTATTATAATGGTGCAGACGTATGCGCTGTGTATTATAAAGCTTTCTAAGGAACTAATATGTTGTTTGTGTGTACAATTATTGTACAAGGCCAGCAGTGTGTGCGATGATCGACGTGTGCACGTTTGCTTGCTTCAGGTCCAACATACTGACTGTATTAGAGCGTTCCCTTTTTAATCCCGTTTGAACAATATGCACGACTTCGAGTAGCCAGGGGGGGGGGGGGGGGGTCGCGGTATAGAATATATAGAACACTGAGCTAAGAAATTTAAATGTTCATCCACTCGAAGTTGTGTCTCGCTACCGCGATCCACAACTTCAAGTGACTAAAAATTTGTGTTATTTGTGAAATTTAGGTCCCAACATATATCAGTGTTTTAAGATTGAAGGCATATTTAATTTTTAACAACTGGTTGTACAGGTGCTTATAAAAAGACAGGATGTCTGCTGTAGTCGACATCTGGGCCCGTATTCTCGTACAAGTTACGATATATCGTAGGCTTCTGATTGGTCGAGATGGCCATCTCGACCAATCAGAAGCCTACGATATATCGTAACTTGTACGAGAAAACGCGCCCAGTGTTCTAAGAGTTAAGTACAATACTCTTTGTCAGGAAACCTTCCAGTGTAATTAATCCCTGGTAAAAGGTGGCTCTCCTTTCTTATAATGATCATATAAATGACATTGTCCATGCATAGTTTGCTGATCAAAATGACGTAATTACAGTTTACACAACAAGTTGTGTGGACGTCATAGCGTCCAGTAATGGCAGTATCCGCTTAAGTTACAAGTGAGCAGATACGGCACTTTGACTTTGCAGGGCAGCATATAGTGACCAACGTGTCTGTAAAACTCCTAAGTACTAACTTTCATTGTATGTGGTGAATTTTAACAGATCATGTCATCTTGTGGAAACCATACCACGCCGACGTTGTACAAATGTTATGTGTTTGCTTCGTCAAATGTAACGTGCTGAAATATATATTTCGTTGAACTTTATTTACGGGTAAACACAAATGTCTTCAAAGCTGACACACCTTAACCTTTCCCAGCAAACACACAACATTTGCATAACATTTATACAATGTTGGACCAACATTTTATTAACAGGCGAAATCACAGTTATTGGAAGTGAAATAAGTGTTTAACCATCAAGATTTGCAAATTTATGTTTAGTCTAAAATTTACCAAATGTGAGTAATTTTGACCCACTTGAAGTTGTGGGTCGCGGAAGCGAGACACGACGTCAAGTGGATAGAAAGGTTGGTTAAAATTTAAATTAGATATTCTAACGGGTGAAGGGTCAATCACATAGCTAACCGATAATTTAAACATTCAATTCTCATGAGCTGAAAATATTTTATACATATATGTTCATCAGCGTAGCACCTCCCACCGCACAACGATTCAAAGCGACCCAGTTTTATACGACATCTACGTGTAATATAATCAAAACCAGAGTTCACTATTCTATCATTGCGATGGCCTGTATCTTTTCCACGAAATACCTTCTTTGAAAATGTTAACCACGGCGATTTATCGTGATAATAATATGCGTCACTATACCCATGATAACAGGTAAATGTTAAATTCAATTTATTGTTATCAACGCCACAAACACGATACCTGGATACGCTGCTCCGATGGTGGATGATGGATTGTGGAAAATGGAGGTCAACTGCTTTCAAATCTTGCCGTTTGATGTCACGTTTTATATTTAACATGTTCAAAAGGTGGTACTTAACCCTTTCACCACTGAAGCCCGTTTTTATGTGCTGAATGCCATAGCATTCAGCACATAAAAACGGGCTTCAGTGGTGAAAGGGTTAATGTGCTGATAAAAAGTGAAGAAAACCCGGATATAGTCGGGACCAGCGGTTAAAGGGTTAAACAGTGGGACTCGTGTGTGCTTAGTAGATTTATGATGGCAAGGTGCGCACCTTTATTGTCACGGGTATTTCAGAAGTTTGGCCATTCTCATATGATGTAATATGAGATTTAAAAAGCGTGTGGTGCGGCGTAACTCGTCAGAGTAGCTATCGCGCAACTATATATAGTGTTTGCAAAATTTAATTAGATGTTTGGAGAAATCAGCGAACGTAATGTGAATCCTATAAATAAGTCGTGAAATAGGGCTATACATGTTGCCGTTTTATCTCAATTAATTTTGGTTTAAGAATGACATCATCAACAGCTATTATAGCAATAGTAGCTTAGTTTTTTAAACTTGTATTCGGTATAGGATGTTACAAATTAATGAGAGTGAAGTAGTGATAACAAATTAATAATTCGGGTTTCAGGTCTGCTAAGCATGACTATAGTCGCTTTTAACCCTCTAGACCCTCACGATGCATTAAAGCATCATTTCGCATCTCTCAAGAATGACTTAGTTTCCTGAAACCTAGGGGTTTTAGAACGAGCATTTTCATGCAACTGATTTAAAAATAACAGTATATTTTTTCATTTTCCACCCACTTCAAGTCATTTTCATCCACTACAAGTCGAGAATTGCGACAGCAATTCGCGGCTTGTTGTGGATGAAAATGACAATGGTAAATTCAGGCTTGAAAGGGTTAATCTGCTATATTAGCTGGTTGAATCACAATTATTGCCAATGGAATGAAAGTTTAAACATTCATTATTTGCAAATCTTTGGTCTGTAAATAAACCAAAACCAAAGTCATTTTACCCCCTTGACGTTGCGTTGCGTATTGCGTTAGCGGGACACAAATTACCGCGATACGCGACGTCAGGAGGGTAAAAATTAAAACGCTATAACTCAGCACGTCCATGGTTAACTTCAGCCAGATGTCGCATGTAAAAACCCTCATCGATATCGATCAGTACAGGCCTACTGCACTGAAGATACAACAGGCAGTAACTGCCTACTTGAAAAGTGAGCAGTCACTGTTTAGCTGCTTTGGTAGCACACGTGAACCATCTGCTCGTAATCATTCCCATCGGGCATACTTCATAATAAAGCGCACGGAATGATAAAAATAGTGAAATATACCAAAAAATCAATTTTTGTTCAGTTATCGAATTAGCAAATATCTCGCATGTAAAAATATTTTTTAATTCATTATTGTGCGTGTATTTATTTTTTTATTTTTTCGAAATGAAAAAGATATAAGGCGGATTAAACTGTTAAAATGTTAATTTTAATGTTTTTTGTAGCAATCGTCATGCTGATACGCTATTTTATAACATATGGATAAGAGGAGAGATTAGTGAAAGTACATGGTTCAATGTAAATGCTAAGCAAACACTACTAGATCAAGATATATACAGCATTCACTTGGAGAATTGATATTAATACAGACGCCGAATGTTAAAAATAGAGATTGTTTAAAGACTGATTTTATTTTTTTAAACTATTCAATAGATTTTCCCTATGCACTCAAATACATTGTACATGTATATAGATTCCGTATTGTAAACTACTCATTAGAAACAGGCCGTTATGATTGTGTAATAGTGGTCAACTGGGGGACGAAGTTTACATTTGTATGGAATGTCCTGCATTGAAATAATTAACCCTTTAACCGCCGGTGCCGTCCATATTCGTTTTTACATTTTTATTAGCACATTACATATCAGCTAGCTTTTAAACACATTAAAGATAAAAAGTGACAATAATCAGCAAAATTTGAAATTTGTTGACCTCCATTTTTGTCAAATCTGAATAATTTTCACTCATTTGAAGTTGTGGATCGCGTCAGCGAGACACAACTTCAAGTGGGTGAAATTTCTAATTGAATAATTTAGCGGCTAAAGGGTTAAGAAATTTTTACCCGCGAATCTACGTAAACGGTTATATATTATACATTTCGGACGCATACTTAACATTTCTCAGCATCAAAAATAAAATTATTTTTTAATACGTCTAGATTCAATATATACACATTGAATAATTGTATTCACATTACTATTATATGTAGCCATCATTTGCTATTTCTTCGGCACTCTGTACTGTATACACGGCTTGCAGAAGTAAACATACTATGTATTGTCGCTCGAAATATTTAAATTACAAATAAGAAATATATATCTATTTTGGTTTGACCCACATAAATAGTAAATGTATTCTCTTCCACAATTTTGTATCAGCAAATTTTCTTTCAACAGTTTATGGAAAACATAGGAAACATGCAATGAATTTTGAAATATCTATTAAACTCCTATATTTAATAAGAAATGAAGTGGGTTAGTGACCCCCGTTATATCCATTCTGAGACCGTGTTTCGTCTCTGCCACAAGTTCAGCCTTCCATGAAATTCCCACCTGAATCGCGGGTTGTACTATATTCTGGACGCAGGCACCACACTGTGCCACAACCACGAGGCGTAAATAATAAATGGGCCCCACCGATCGCCAGGAATCGCGACATGTTGACCCCGTGTTGGTTTAATGCCAGCATTAAACTGCTGATATTGTATTTTTGTACAGTCAAAAACATCCGGTACTGAGTATCATGAGTATGCTCCGTTCATGTGGAACGAGACTCCTACAGAGGCACATATAAACAGACAAATTAATACCAAATTGCCAACGATGGGGAGAATGGTCGATATAGGCTTATAACGTGGCAATGAGTAACCCTTTAGGCACTGCTGGCGCGCTTATGTCCCACATGCTACTTTCATATGATCGCGCAGTACATACATTTGACCAAATTGTAGACTAAACTGTTCATTTCTTTTTTGAGATATTACATTTCCATAGTTAATAATATTGTGTACTTTACACATCCCCCCCCCCTCGGATGGGAGTTGATGAATCTTAGGGTGGGTGGGAGGCGACCCGGGAAGGGAGTTTCAATATATAATAAGTACAAATCAGCAAGCAGCCTCGAAATGGAGTATTTCACAACAAATTCATCCGTGTTCATTGGCTGGGAAATTGAAAATTCCAGCTTTATTTTGACATAGGTCTAATTTATTACTTTGGATATTTTATAAACTCGGATATTGTTTAGTCGCTAAGAGATGGAAATCCAAAGAGGCGATCTGATAACGGAACGGGTCTAAATATAAAATACATGCAGCTTTCCAAGCTCATTCGTGCTAAAAATAACCAATAAACCGCTAATTCAAATGTGCATGCACTCACTTAAAGTTGTGTCACGCGATACCGCGACCACAACTTCAAGTGGGTGAAAATTACTCGTATTTGTTTAGATAAAGACCAAAAATTCAACACACATTTCAATAACCTGATAACTGCGATTTAACCCTTGTCCTGCTATGCCCGGATATATACGGGGTTAAGTATGTTTTAGATCAATAAAAATATCACTTAATTTTGATAAAATAGTTTTTAATAGACGCTTTGTTGATCCAATAATTTAATTTTAGACATGTCTATTTTTTATAAATAGTAATATTTTTTGTCATTTGAAGCTGGAAATTGTGTTAGCAATTCCAGCTTCAAATGACGAAAAATACAATTGAAGCAATTCAGCAGGCTAGGGTTAATAATGTACGTTTGTGATGTTTATGAAAGCTCAACGCGGCATTTTTACTTATTTTTCATTCAAAATCCGTCATGATGTTTATACACGCTTTGCAATAACAACACGCCACACAGTGACCGAAAGCTGAGCAATTAAGTTGAGACTCCTGTTACATCATTTTCAATGACAACACGCCACACAGTGATCATAACCGGGCTATTTAGTTGGGAATTCTGCTTATGCGCAAGCTCGTGCCAAGAGTGTATTGTTCGCGTTAATCTTTTAACCCTTTGAACCCTCACGATGCATCGATGCATTTTTTGCTCTCCGAAGTATGACTTATTTTCATAAAATCTTGTTTTAATAATAAGGACATTTTTTTTTTATTTGCCACCCATTTCAGTTCATCTTCATCCACTACAAGTCGAGAATTGCGACAGCAATTCGCGGCTCGTAGTGGATGAAAATGACAATGGTCAATTCAGGCTTGTAAGGGTTAACCGCCAAGCCATCTCATTGGAATTTTCACTCACATGTGTGAGAATTATTCAGAATTGACAAAATGAAAGTCAACTATTTTTAATTCTTGTTGATTCACATCACGTTTTATTTTTGACATGTTTTAAAGGTGATATAATATAATGTGCTAAGATAAAAAAAATGTATATATAATCGGGACCGGTGATTAAAGGGTTAGCGGTACTTGAATGGATAGACCACTGTTCATAATAGGCAGGACAAGGGGGGGGGGGGCACAAAGCACAGCGCCATAGACATCATAAACTACAGTCGGTAATTTGAGTAATTGTATGATGTATCATCATAATTATACATTTGCATGTGTGCAATCAGTTTCTACAAAACGATTTCAATCTGGAGAGCTATAAAATGTATGAAACGATACCTACAATATTTTCAGTCTGATTCTATTTAATTTCTGAATGGTATCGCATCGTACATTTTATAGCTCTCACGCTGAAAAATCGTTCTGTATAAACTGTTTTTACACATGCATATGTACATGATGGTACCTCGGAAAATTACTCAATATTAGAGACTGTCATCACATGCGGCTTCAACAATGGGCCACGGGTTTAACCCTTTGGGCGCTGATGCTCACTATAGTATTTTACTGGTACCATAGGACATGTGTAACCGGACTACAAAAATGAAATATAGTTTATATTTCTGACATTGCTGAACTTAAACTGGAATGAGATTGACTGTGACTTAACATTTACAAATTCAAGTAATTCAAGTAATAAATGTGATAATAAAAAGTTCTAAGGGCTGAAGGGTTAAACCATAACCTTCACTGGGCTTGTCGATCTGTACACTCCGTAGCAGTGTGTGTCCCTTTAAATGGGGACAGTGTAGTCGATCTGATGATCGATTAGTATAAGTGATCAGCTGTGTCAGTCATGAATAATATATACCCGGCTAATACGAGATATTGGCCCAAAGTTATTTTATTGTTGGTCCAGCGTCTGCGACGATGGCCCAGCATTATGGCAGCATAGGTTTAATGCATAGGCGTTTATGGATGAAATACGCTCCACGCGCGCCGTGTACAATTGATCGCCACCAACAGGTGTGACAATAATAATCATCAAATTCTATATGTGTAGTTTGGGATTTGAAAACAAATCAATTAAATCGCGTCTCAGTGATTGAAAGCGATTGAATTAGTTTAGTAAGTTTGTGATCAACAAAGTTACAACTTTACTCGAATTAGTTGCAAAATAAAAACGCAAAAATTGAAAAACAATTATTCATAATATATGAAACCAAATTATTTATTATCTATAAATATGAATGAGGGAATGAATAAAGAGTACAATAAAATAACAAGTACTGCACGCACTTCAATTCATTTGAACAGCTTGACGCACTGTATACGTATGTGGCCAATTCTCACGAAACGTCGACATATCAGGTCCATCGGGTGAAAACATAAAAAAACGCTGCAACACTGTGCACAAAGTAAATTTAAATATATGCCAGCATATTGGGAAAGTAATGTTCATTCCTCCAAGGGCTAACAAGGCTGAGAACTACTGCATCGCACTTGCAATGCGAGCTGGCAAAATTCCGAAGTTAAAGGAAAGAGATTTTGCAAAATTGCTTTATAGTTTACTTTTTGCGTGGTATATTTCTATATGCACAGATTCGTTTTTGTTCAGTGCTATTAGCTCATATCCGTAATCATGGTAATACTAGAATACTTGCTTATAAGTGGCCAGAATCAAGACACAATGCATGCATTATGCGAAAATAATGGGTGCAAATATCACGAGCCTCCCAATGTACCGTAAAAATATAATTTATCCGAATTTTTTATTTGAAACTGTAATTGAAAGTGAAATAACTGCTTACTTGAAACGCAGTTACCATGGTTACGTGTGTTTGTTTTTCCACGGCAGCAGGAATGATTTCGTCCTTATCCAACCATCATCTTACATGCGTAACGTTCGGTGTCTATTTATTTACAAGTCGTGATAATATACACCGCTTTACGATATATGCACTTACAGTGTTCATGGGCACTGATGTTTGTCGTGAGTAGAGCTAGCTCTGCAAAGTCAAAAGGCAGTAGCTGCTTACTTGAAAATTAGGCAGTTACTGCCTTTTGGTTTTACACAGCACACCTGCGTACCCTGACCAGTTATTTTAAAAGGTTTTATCAGCTTGTATCAGTGTTTTATAACTTATGGCGCGCCAAATGAGCATGATCATGATGAGGAATGCATTGAATTTTCACTCACTTGAAGTTGTGGATCGCGTCAGCGAGACACAACTTCAAGTGGGTGAAAATTAGCATGATCATGATGAGGAATGCATTGAAAGGTACGGTAATAACTTTAACGTTTAACGGTATCAACAGCAACAGAAGTGACACAATAAGCGACTGATATCATTTCACCCATCGGGGTACTTTAAATATTACACACACTACAAATTTGTTTAGTCACTACTTTGGAGAATGATAGATTAGTTCATTCCAGTTAAAACATGCAAAAATGATACAATATCATTATTAATAATTGAGTTTTTTTTTTGAACATAAATTTGGTTTGACAGGAACAGGTCGAGACGACCTCTACACGGCCTGTCAACCATATTAGTGAAATAAAATCATATAGTAAGATAATATATGACGGTATAATATAAAACCCATAGATATTTTCTCTATATCTATGATAAAACCAACTGTTCATTTGATATAGGTGGCTATATATTGTTGATTAACAGCCCTATATTATCATGATTATGACGTATTCGAGCCCATCCTTTTAATTATCCTGTAAGTATGTTAACTAATATATATAGTTGCATAGTTTGAGCCTGCAACACTATTCAAAGCTATATACCACTATCTGTAGGCCTACATTTGTTATTTTAGTTGTACCCCAGTCGTTTCTGTATGATCAGTGTGGTTCTTTCTAAGATATATTCCGCGAGACGCAACTTCAACTTGGGTGCAAGATAATGCGGGGACCCTGGTGCAGTTGCTAAAGCTGCCTGCTTGGAAAGTTTAAGATCGCGGATTCAAACCCCACTTTGTCCCAGAATGTTTGTTTCCTGTTTACTCTTATAGATTCCATATTGTGGGGAGCCTCCGTGACCGAAAGGTAGAGTGCTCGGCCTCAGGACGCCAAGGCTCGAATTTCGAATCATGTGTCTGGAGGGCAGTGTCATCTCCTACATCTCACCATCCTGAGGAGGTTCTCCTGACCCAGTTTAGCCTATGATATTATGTGCGCGAAATCCCATTCAGTTAATTTCATTTCATTTACATCTTGAGTAATGATCCCCGGTGGTTTAGCATGTTTAGCTCATTTTGAGAATTCAATAGAGCTAAGGTATGTATTGGAATTTTCACTCACTTGAAGTCGTGTCTCGCTCACGCGATTCACAACTTCAAGTGAGTGAAAATTATTCAGATTGGACAGAACGTAGGTCAACTGCTTTCAAATTTTGCTGATTCATGTCACGTTTTAACATTTGCATGTTTAAAATCTGACATATAAAATTACAATAAAAAAAATATAAACAAAAGAATAGGAAATAATCGTGACCAGCGGTTAAAGGGGTAATTGATTCTCAAATTTCCCAATGTAGGCTACACATGAAACACTTGTAGTATTATTATTGCCACACCTGTCATTTGTCATCACTTGCACGCGACACGAATGATATAATAAAATATTGATAATCGACACGGCTGATCACTAAAATTGGGGGGGGGGGAGCAGCATGTGCTCGAAGTATGTGTTTGCCGGGACGGTTAACGTAATACAGATTAACTCTTTCGCTGCTTAACCCTTTGACTTCCAGGCCGGAGTGCATGCCAGGATCCAGATATACTGGTGTAGGAGTTCCATTTTTCGTCATTTGAAGCTGGAATTGCTAACGCAATTTCCAGCTTCAAATGACGAAAAATTCATAAATGTAGTATATATTTGACGAAAATTTGTGTCATTTTATGGTTACGTTCATTGACGAATGACGACGGAAATTTCCGTCATGTATGGTAGTGAAAAGGTTAACACGACTATAGTCATGATAAACTAGTGTATTAGTCGTTTAAGTCGCAGTTATTGGGAATGAGATGAGTGTTTACGACTATAGTCATGATAAACTAGTGTATTAGTCGTTTAAGTCGCAGTTATTGGGAATGAGATGAGTGTTTACGACTATAGTCATGATAAACTAGTGTATTAGTCGTTTAAGTCGCAGTTATTGGGAATGAGATGAGTGTTTACGACTATAGTCAAGATAAACTAGTGTATTAGTCGTTTAAGTCGCAGTTATTGGGAATGAGATGAGTGTTTACGACTATAGTCAAGATAAACTAGTGTATTAGTCGTTTAAGTCGCAGTTATTGGGAATGAGATGAGTGTTTACGACTATAGTCAAGATAAACTAGTGTATTAGTCGTTTAAGTCGCAGTTATTGGGAATGAGATGAGTGTTTAAACATCATTATTTGCCAATGTTTGGTCTCAAACTAAACGCATAATATGAGTAATTTTCATCAATTTGAAGTAGTTGTGGGTCGTATAAATATATGTGAAATGCATGCCCAGAACATCTCTATTGTGATGGGTTTTACCATTTTTTATTCCAGTTTTATCCGAAATATCTCACGTGACGCACAAAAGAGGCGATGGAGCTTAAAGGGTTAAGAATTGAGAATAGCTAAATGTATGAAATATAAATTACCGAGGCATATCACTGCTAACAGGCATAACGTCGCATATGCCATTTGACAGGGTGGGTCTAACACTTTGTGAAATGTCAGATACATCCTTTCATATCCAGGAGGACGGTGTGACCGCATCCTGGTCAACACGAGGCATCGACCCAATGTTGGTTCAATGTTGGGCCAGCGTCTACTGCGGAGATCGACTTTAGAAGTCAGAATCTGACGCCTGTAGACGTCAGATTCTGACGTCTAAAGTCGAACCTCGCAGTAGACAGTGACCCAACATTGAATCAGCATTGGGTCAATGTCTGGTGCTTGTTGGGATCGCATGAGGGTCCCAACTGCTCTTCGGCGGAAGGCCAAGAAGCCGTAACTGCTCACTTTTCAAGTATTCAAGTAAGCAGTGGCTGCATTTTGGCCTTGCTGAGCAGTGATATCTGAAATTATACAAAACTGTATCGAAATATCAGAAAATGACACGTGTGCTATTACTTTACTTCCGGTTCACACAAACAATTCTACTCTGCAAAGCCAAAAGGCAGTAACTGCTTACTTGTAAAGTAAGCAGCTACAGCCTTTTGGCTTTGCACGACAGACTATCTCCGAGGCGATCCAGGTGAATAGATTATACAGAATGAATTATTCTCTTCACAATGCAGGAGTCGCCAGGTTGTGCCGCGGAAAAAAAAACACAAAATTTTTAATAACGGTACAAGGTTTCTGTATCCATTAATTTTTCGCCCATGAAAAACAGGATTTTCCAGCAGTGAAAAGTGAATTTGTGTTATTTTCTCTCAATGGAAGGGCACACGTCAATGATTTTGACATGTCAAGTTTCTTAATGCATGGTTCCACATGTTCCCAAGTTGCACTCAAGAAAGATAACAGAATGTTCGTTTCGAGAAGATCTCGGAAATCTTTATTTATTAACCCTTGTCCTGCTAGGCCCGGATATATACGGTCTCAATCATGTCTTAGAGCAACAGAAAAAGCACTAAATTTGAGAAAAATAGTTTTTGATAGATACTTAGTTAATGCATTAAAGTCAATATTAGAGATGTCGATTTTTCATAAATATAAATATTTTTCGACATTTGGAGCTGGAAATTGCGTTAGCAATTCCAGCTCCAAATGTCGAAAAATACAATTGAAACAATTCAGGAGGACAGGGGTTAACGGGTAGATCACCTAGAAGGCCTAATTAATTCAGGGAGCGATCCGTGAATACATTTTTATTTGTAATTTTTGCGGGTGCTCATTTTTAACTCATTAAGAGCTGAATTGCCATCATTATCACTTAACCTGTTAACAGCTGTATTAATTTGAATGCAATTTCTTGCTTCATATGACATAAACATTTTTCTACCATTTAACATGTTTAACCATCAAACTATTTTCTCAGTTGTGTGTCGCTACGCGATCCATAACTTCAATTTAGTAAAAATAACTCAGATTTGACAATATGGAGGTCAAGTATTTTAAAATTTAGCTAATTTATGTGGCGTTTTGTTTTACGCATGATCAAAAGCTGATATTTAATTTGCTAATAAAGACGAATGTAAGCGTGACCGCCAGGGTTAATGTACTAAGTTGAATAATTTATTTTCTTCACCCGGTTGGAAGCTGTGACTCGCTACCGCGACGCACAATTTCAAGTGGGTAGGAATTACCCATATTTGTTTAATTTACATTTGCATATCTTGACCTTGTTGATGTTTAACCACACATTTCTTCGCTAGTAACTATTGGGTCGGCTTATAAAATAAATTAAAAAACGACTATAGTCGTGCTTAAACCCTTACAGTGCGGGGATCGACTTTAGACGTCAAAATCTGACGTCCGTAGACGTCCGATTCTGACGTCTAAAGTCGATCCCCGCACTGTCAGAGTAAAAATATTTATAATGGTCGTAGACCCATAACATCGGTACTCATATGATTCGGAAAGAGGTAACTAAGACATTTATGATGAAGATTTCAAATTGAACAAAAACCCTTTGATCTCCATGCCTTCCAGATAAATTTTTAGCGCTTCAAGGGTTAAGGGTTGATTTACACACGTGTAATCTACGTGTTCGAAGAAGTTGTAAACTAAACAATATACGATGAAATATATCAGCGAATTGTTTCAGAAGATGATCATGATGATTAGGGTGTCAAATATTTTCATTTGAGGTGTGCTTACTTTTACTAAGATGGAAATATTTGTCGTCATTTGAAACTAAATGCCGCGCCCGACTATTTGTAGGATGAAATTGAATAACCTGCTATTGTTGTTGATTTGTCCGCTACTGTTTCCCCTTATTTAAATGATTTAAATTTTAAGTTCATATGACGATAAGTTCATGCATTGATTCAAATTTAAGACACATTAATTTGGTCTGTTTAAGATTTTCGGCACGTGGACCGTCTTCAGATGTCAGCATCTGTAGACGTCAGATTTCGACGTATACAGATATTCCCCGCACTAAAAGGGTTAATAAATTTATAATGGCAATAGACCCATAACATAGGTATTCAAATCAAGCACGAAAAGCCAACTAAGACATGTATGATGATTTCAAATTGAAAAAAAATGTCGTCTCCATGGCTAACATGGTTTATACTGAAAATATTCCCAACTAAATCTGCTAAGCTGATAAACTATGTCACAAAATTATACACATCAGAGTAATTTTCAGTCACTTGAAGTTGTGGATCGCGGTAGCGAGACACAACTTCAAGTGACTGAAAATTTAAATTAAATATCGCTGCTCTTGAACTATTAAAAAACATTTTTACCCACGTGAATTTGTCTTGTTACATGTGACCAAAATGTACTTGCAATTATCATGATTATGTTATTCAAGTGACATGGTAACGGGAACTATATCTGTGATACAGATCGGGATATTTCACTTTAAAAAAAATGGTCACAAACACAGACAAGTAAGAATTAACCCTTTCAACCTGAATTTAACTTGTCATCTTCATCCATTGCTGTCGCAATTATAGACTTGTAGTGGATGAAAATTACTTGAAGTGGGTGAAAAAGTTAAGAAAATTGCCATGTATTGGTAAAAGTTTCATGGATATTTTCATGGATATTTTCCTTCTAAAACCCTTCAGTTTTAGCAAAATTAAGTCTCTTTTCAGGTACATGTATGTATTATGATGCTTTAATGCATTGTAAGGGTCCAAACACTGGCAAACTTCAACTGCACTGCAAAGCCAAACACCAGTATTTTCCATCTTCCCTACAGCAAGTCTTGACTACGCTAGGCCGTCGCGGAGTGGAGCCTTGCTGTTGGAAAGATGATATTTTCTTAATAAAAAATGAAAGGCTATATATTTATTTTCGGTTTGGAATATGACAGCGTAATCCAGATCAAAGCTTGATTGTTTCCGTTGTCGATATAATAGATATAATACATATAGCAACGGAAACAGGTAACTGTGAGCGGCATGTGATCCACATCAGTGATTTACGGGCTACACACTAAAGCTATACAAGTATAATTTCTATCCACGTGAAGTTGTGGATCGCGGTAGCGGGACACAACTTCACGTGGGTAAAAAATAATTGGAATTATCATGATTATGTATACATTCATATTCAGAAGGGTTGAAGGGTTCGAGTCCACTCACCTGATATGGTGCACGTTATGGGACAGAGCTCGTCCGTGCTCTGCGCGGCTTTCTGTATGTCCGGCGCCGCGGCGTCTTTGATAACATTGGAATCGTGACTGTAATTGAGGGGCGCCTTGGGCATCACAGGGTTACTGGGCGCAACCGCGGCCCCGGGTATGGCAAGGTCCACCAGGAGCTCCCGCTGGCTGGCAAGCGATCCCACGGCCGTGCGCGACCGGTCAAGGAGCTGGACGGCTGACAGGGGTTCCGCGACCGGATGGATCAGTCCGTACAGCATCCCTACCTCGTAGAATATCGCGCCGCCGGTGAACGCGAGAAGCAGCGAGAAAACCCGCCAGACGCGGGTTCGACGGTAGTCCTCCGGGTACATGGTGATGGTGCGGTGTCAGAGACTGTGTGGTGTCGACGTCGAGTGATAGTGTCGTGTCATACATCCAGTGTCATTCGCGCTGTCATTTCTCACTGTCCAGACATGACAATTTTATGGATTATCCTGTGTATCCCTGGCGGGCTCGGGCGCGCGCCTAGCTACGACAAAACACAGCCACCGATCCCTAAAGTAGAACCACCTCCTAAATCAGCGAACCTTGAATAAAACCACCTTGTAAATCAGCGATCCTTAAATAAAAACCACCGGCCTATTCACCAATCCTTAAATTAGAACCGCTCCTCACAGCAATGAAATCAGTACCCCACGAGTACTCGGCAGAGCAATGAGTGTAGTGACTGGGCAGTACTATAGGTGTGATCGGCCGGGCGTGTGATGCTGCGCCAGCCATCCGTGTCCACTCCGCTAGCTCAGGCGTACATGTACGTGCACGCAGCTCAGGTGTGGCCACGCCGTGCGTGTATTGATTGTACACCTGGCCGCAGCTCGACCGTGAACGCCGTGCACACCGCCGGACCAACGTATCTGACGACGGGCCGACGTTTAAACCGCTGTTGATTCAACGTCCGGGAACATTCTGCCCCACCCCCTACTGTCACCGTTAAATACAAAACCCAATATTGTTTTAACGTCGGCCAAGCGTTGCAGACGCTTGGCCAACGTTAACACAACATTGGGACAACCATTCGCGAATCCAACTCATCACCTTTAATAATGCACGGTACAGACTTCCACGTTCGCCGAACCAGAACTCATTGATCCAATATATATATTGATTTAAAGTTGAACCAACGTTTGCGACGCTGGGCCAGCATTAAAACAGCGTTGGATCGGTGTGGTGTTTTTTTCGGTTTTGTGTGTATACCGCCTCGTTGTATAGCAGCGCCTCGGGACCTGGCATATATTTGTTCTGTTTGCTGTAACCATGGCAACTATGGACTGATAATCTCCTTATACAGCGGATGAGAAAATAAATGTATGCCGCGTCAACACGGTCAAGTGGGGGTCAACCTGGAAACGTATGGCATTGTGCCAGCGCTGAGCCAACGTTTGGGATGTTGGCGCAATGGTTGACCTCTATAATCTCTTGAAAAACGTTCAGCTGAACGGATTTCAAATGAGTTTGTTTTATCCCTGTCACATGTTTACAGACAGCACCCCTTCAACGTTGATTCAACATTAAAACAACATTGTTGCATAGCTCCGTGTCTGCTGGGCACGTTATTGGGGTGACGTGGCCATTACCCAATGTTGGTGTAATGTTGGGTGATCGTTGAGAAGGTTGCTCATATCTGTGAATGATCACTGTGAGCTTTAATCCTTAGACATATACTACAAATATAATCATGATAATAATTATTTTGAAAATGGAACGTATCTTTGATCCGCAAATTTGAAAACAAATTGCCCTCCGATTTGCCAATGCGAAATAATTTTCTCTCTCTTGAAGTTGTGGATCGCGGCAGGGGCGGGGGCCCTAGGGTAGTGGTTGGCACCGCTGCCTTTCACGCCAGAGTCCGGGGTTCAGTTCCCGGTCTCGGCGGTTTGAAAGAAACAAAATTGTTTCTTCCCCATCCACGTGTGAAAGTTAGTATTGTGGGGAGCCTCCGTGACCGAGAGGTAGCGTGCTCGGCCTCAGACCGCCAGGGCTCGAATTTCGAATCCTGTGTCTGGAGGACAGTGTCATCTCAATCATCTCACCATCCTCAGGAGGTTCTCCTGGCCCAGTTTAGCCTAGATGTGCACAAAGGTGGCCTAAAGCCCGATTCATTTCATTTTTGGATCGCGGCAGCGACACACAATGCCAAGTGGGTTTATGTATATTTCAATTGGATACCTTTGCTTTTGCAGGGTTGCAATGTTTTCCCAGTAAACACCAAACATTTTTATAACATTTGTACAATGTTATGAAAATGTTTTGTTATTTGTATTTGTGAATGTCCGATGTTCAATAGTTTCAATCAGCTATACCTGCTTGATTTCCCTTATACTCCCTCCCATGAAGAAACGAGGCCATAATCCATCGTTGGTTTATATTGGTTTACCCTCCGCGACGCTGGCCCAACATTAAAACACGAGTTGCTTCAAGGCTGTAAAACTAAACAGGTGGAAAAACTTCCCAACAAACAGTCCCAGCAGACACCAGACATTAAATCAATGTTGTTTTAGCGCTGGTCCAGTGTCGTCTTGTGTCGCTGTGTTGTGTCTGCTGGGAGGTGGCATTGACCCAGTGCTGTTTGTCTGCGAAGCTGGTCCAACAATGAAACAACTCTGGTTTAATCCTGAACTACACTACCCCCCTATGATTATTCACAATATAAATTTTATGATTTACTACACATGAAACGAAATAATTTGCAGCTACATACTTAATAACAAAAACAACTGAGTGCCACAGGTTATCATTTATTGCAAATTTACCCAAGAAAAGGAGTATGGATATATGAACATTCATAATAGTTACTTATAAATCATTCCTTTGCCTGTTGAATGTACACCATATGAAAACAAAAATAATATTCAGCACACAAGAACAGCCAGCGGAAAGTAAATTGATCAGTATGAGTGAGCTGGCGAAGGAATTCACAGAACAATACTCATGAACATTTTTAAATCGCAAGTGTTTACACACTGTAACAACACAGGCAATAATCTGTGAAAGCTAAGAATCAAATACTTGCGGAAAATTGGGATGTTTGGCCATGAGAATCATTAAAGAGAAGTGTATCACAGATGCGGATTTGAGTTCACTGTTTTTCACTATGCGCATGTGCCCTGCTACACATGTAATGTGCTAACCAGTTAGATGGTTATATGGAGGTGTGTATATATACCTTGGTTTTTATCCAATAAAACCTGCGATCATGTACACTATATGACTATATAAACTACTCTAATAAGGGCCCATCCCCATGTAATCTCAAGAGCTATTCTAATTGGCGCCTTAAAGGATAATCCATTTATGTAAATATGTGGTTTTATTTTCCCAGTGACCTGGATACGAAGATGTAACGGTGGCCAGCTCGAATACGATTATACATGTATATATCAATTAGAACTCAGGGTATTGCCCACATTAGATTATGAACATTGGGTATCACGACTCAAATTTAATGACAGGTTGGTGAAAGAGTAACATATAGGCCATAGGATAGAACCACCCACCATGCACCCCCCCCCCAAAAAAAAAATCACCCGCACCAACTTTTTTTTAAACCTTGATATGTCTAAAACATGAAATGAGATGTTAACAGCAGCAAAAGAACAGAGATGAACTTTATATTTCGAGCCCTTATAGGGGGGTACCACCAAACCCGTCTAAAATTAGGGGGTAGCGTTACGCAAACGTCTGTCGTAGCTATTCTTGTTTAGCAATCTACACATGCAATATACCATATAACAGATAATTAAATTCCCGTTCTTATCATATATCACACATTGCAGTAGAGTTAGTAGTTGGCTCTCCACATACGCTCAAGCATGATATTTTATTATAAAAAAAATCAAAATGAACAACAGAACAAACGATTCAACATGGTGAAAGAAAACAACTTAAGAAAATGTAATTATTAGACATATCCATATCTGGCCTATATTTTCTGAACCCGGATATGTGTATGCTTAAAAATGAGTGATATTTATATTTATTAATGTACTAGATTTTTTTTAATGAAAACATATTGAAGCCTCACTTGAAAATATTTGTATTTAGCATAGGCGGATATCTGAAACATGACTTTTTCCTCGGAGTTTTTGTGTATAATTTTTTATCCACTTGCTTTTACATAATTTGTGTGTGCTGAATTCGAATCTGTCAGATAATATTCTATATTTGGTGACCTTCACCTTCAAATTAGCAAAACACAAAATGGCTGTCAAAATGTCAAGAAACCACCGTATTTTCTATGTTTTTTCGCTCAAGAAAGCACCATTGATGATTTCTGCAAGATTTTTATTATATATTTTTTTCTTGTGTCTTTGGAAAGAAATAATCTTTATTTGACCTTTAAATACAAAATGTCCGTCGTTTTTATATATTTACTGTTACTATAAGTATACCGCTGAAAATGTTGACGATAGTATGATTTATTTCTGTTAACATAGCGGACCAGAAATAACAGTTACTGAAAAGTAAATTTTAATGAAAAAAATCCAAAATGGCGGCAAAATTCACTTTTCTATGAACAAGAAACAAAATGACTATCAAAATGTAAATTAAACACCTTTCTTTTATTTTGTATGACTTGGGGGCCGAAAAAAACATTTCTGGTGTTTATTGGCCATCGTCTGACCTATAGTTTATCGTAAAATCTAATATGGACGCCATTTTACACATTTACTATAAACATAATGACGTCATTTTAAATACTAAGCAAATCAAAGCATGTTATAATATACTGTGATTAAATTCAGTTTCGAATGCCTTGCAACCTTATCTGCCGTATGACGTATCTATTTTTTCAGTTTTCCATTACACAAAGGTTTTTTTATGACATTATAGTTCACATGCATAAAAACAGCTTTTATGTGTGTGTTGGCGGTAAACATTTTGAACTTGGAGGTCAAACAAAGGTCATTTTGATCGAAAAACATGAGACATAAATTTATCAACTCTAAATCATGCAGAAACCAGAAATCGTGCAATAATAGGCCTATGTAACAAAAATATAAAACAGATGTGGTTTTGGCGGCTATTTTTGGTTTTGCTTATTTGAAGGTGAATGGCACGAAAGATAGAATGTTAACCGACATATTCGAATTCAGCACACCCAAATTATGTAAAAACAAGCGCTAAAAATAATTAGCACTCAAATGTCGAGCAGAGTTCAATGTTTTATTTCTCAGCCTACTTAAATACACACATTTTCTTAAAAAGGCAGCAATATTCTCTCATTCAAAAATATATATGCCATGTAAAAATCTAAATGACACTCAGTTTTAAGCAAATACACAAATGGGTTCGGAAAAAAAAAGTTAAATATAGAGGAGGCCAATAATTCAATTTCAATTATTTTTTAATAAGAAAACATGTTTCAACGTATTTGTAGAAAAAACCCTTTAATCCACTGCATCATGCAATACATCATTAGAACGGAAAATTAGTTACCTTTTATATGGTATATTTTATATAGATTGCATGTGTAGATTGCTAAACAAGAATAGCTACGACAGACGTTTGCGTAGCCCTACCCCCTAATTTTAGACGGGTTTGGGGGTACCCCCCTATAAGGGGTCAAAATATAAAGTTCATTCCTATTTTTTGGCTGTTAACATCTCATTTCATGTTTTAGACATATCAAGGTTTTAAATAAAATTGGTGTGGGTGAAATGTGGAGGGGGGGGGGGGTGCATGATGGGTGGTTCTAGCCCATGGCCTAATATACATGTTCAAATACACTTAGGAGTGTTTTTCTAACCACGTGGCTGTATTTAATACAATAACAAAGAACATTTCGTCAGTGCCCATCGTGAATTTTATTCAAATCCGCCATAATAATGTTTCAGTATGTTTTGTTTTCATTCGAATCGTTAATCCAGAAAACACAGGTGTAGACACCAGAATTGTGATTCTAGTTTAATTGCGCCTCGATATAGGCCGGTTAAATGCCAATGCAGGATATCAATACTCATTTCTGGATTTTTGGCTGGTAACTGCTGGTAAAAAAATTTGGTTTGCAATAAATAGTCATTGTGATATTGTCCAAAAAAATATTTAGCTATGTGGGCTATTCGCCTTATGGTATTACTCCAGTATGTTTTAAGTGATTTCACGCGATTCGTTGACCCCAGAAGACATCATGTTTAGACACTAGAATTGTGATTCTATGTCAAACAAAACTCGATATGGTTAAATTTCAACTGCGGATTTAAATATTACGTATTTATGAACGATAAATGCATAATATACAAGATCATGAGAGCCACACAGCTATCCATTATAACCATACCTGTCTTCATTACATAAACATTTTAACATGTCAACCGATTTTGTTTTCAACATAGGCATCAGGATTTTGTCACAAAATGATTTTCACCTGTCGACATCTTAGATTGTTGCGAATTCGCCGTATTGGAATAACCCAATATATTTAAAAGTGGTTTCATTCAATTTTTCGACCCTGAAAACATAGATGTAGACACTAAAATTATGATTCTATGTCAATTACAAGAGGAAATATTACCCAAATTAGATTTTGTAATCGGCCATTTAGAAAAAAAAGGCCGAAACTCATATCGCGCCGCAAAGTTATTCCCCGTGATATCGCTAACAACATTCCCAGGACGCCCCTGATCAATGTGGAGAGTGGTGGGGGTGCATAGTGACCAATTCTGGCCCATGGACTAGCTGTGTCAATTAAAAATCAAGATTTGAATAAAAATATAATGTGCTGAAGTAAAAATGGCGGCTATTTTAAATTTCGCACTATCCTTACTTCAGGTCATACTAAAACCATTTCCAATCGACTCAGTACCCTGAAAACCCCCTACTAGACATTTTGATCATCAAAATTGGCCAACTGGTGCAAAACATATTGACATATAGGTTTTTCAGAATGGCTTCCGGCGGCCATTTTGAAAATCGTTTTCCTGAGTTGCTACCATTTTTACCTCCTTGGGTGGTCCCCTAAACGAATTTGTCGAGTAGCTTAATGGACCTAAAAGTGCACACAGGACCCCCCCCCTCCTCAGCCATCGGATCATATATCATTTTCCGTAAATGATACATGGCTATAGTTATGTCGTATGTCTACTTAGGCCCTATATGTGTCTTTGGATAGATGTTGACTTTAGTTGTTCAGTCAGCAAATTTATTTTGATTAGTTTTTTCAAAGTGAATTTTATCACCGCCTACAAAACTATGTTTTCTGTGTGTGTTGCTTGTTTGCTATCTTATGAAATGGTGTTGCATTTGTGTTCAACATGATCTAGATGGCAACTCAATCTGTGCCGTAGATTAGTAGCTCCCAGAGTTAGGCCAGCAGCAAATCACAGGATGTAGCAGACGTTCAATAGTGATTGCTACACAGGACCATGGTGTCAAAACATAGATCGAAAAAGAGATAGATTGACATTTATAATAGATTTTCATTTTGTCAAATATGAATAATTTCATTCACTTGAAGTTGTGGATCGCGTCAGCGAGACACAACTTCAAGTGGATGAAAATTCCAATCAAATGGGTAATACTTGGAAATAAGTGATCGCTCACAAATTAAGGATAATTAGCAAATAGTTCACTTTGATGATGAAGTTGTCAAATTAAATTCGGATACATTCTGCTTAGTATATGTCATCTTTCATGTGAGAGTAAAAATATTATTTTACACAAAAAATATGTGTTTTTGTGTGTGTGGGGGGGGGGGGGGGGAGGGGGTACAAACATGTATTCGAAAAAAACAAGATATATTTTTGCTACCATAATCAAAATAAAATAATCAATTGCATAGTTCTCATTTGCATATTTAGTTATTGTATTTATTTTATTATACTTGAAGCCTCCTCGTAATCTATTCTAAATACAGTCCTAGCAGAAAAATAGTGTCACTCTAACTCCTTTGATGTCTTTTAATCAGCAAATGAAAAAGAAAGTGGAGCGCGTAGCTCAGAGCCCTCAGAGCCCCCCCCCCCCCCCATACACAGGATCAGTGAGGTTCGACGAGGCTTTACCAATGCGCAACGTTCATCTCTCATGAATGCTTTAAATATTATATTATTTATAACACAGTGCATGCTGAACTAGACATACTATGAAATCTGAAGTAATGTTCATTTTGGAAAATATGGAAACTTTACGACTACTCATTTTAAAATGAAACAGTCTTATGGCAATATGATGATAAACGGGTAGATGCTATTCGTCATCATGGTCATAGCTTGTTCGCATTTAAGCCTCAATAAATCTTTTCGATTTTGAGTGATTGTAAATTTGACACATGACCTGGATGTAGTAATTGTTTGTTTAGTCAAGCATTCTTAACCTACGCTATGATCAGTCATATTTACGACAGCTCCGGGTCGCGTCTTGGTGGCCTACCTGGACTTATGTCCTTTCATTATCTGACGTGACAGTTTCTATAAGCTAGCAACGAGGGAACTTGAAAAAATACACACAGGAAAATAATGTAAACTGGTGAAAGACTATTATTAAAACGAGATGATTATTTATTTTTATAAAAAATATTACTTCACCTCATTATTTCACATCACATTTTTCAAAATGAAGTGAAATATGAACTATTAAATGTTATTGTTAGAAATAATAGCAGGTTTTCTCTGCATGTGCAAGCTACAATTTTGAGCAAATACGACGACTGTATTTTTACCTATTTTCTTCTTGTGCATGCATATAAAAAATATTACTTTACTGGATATTAAGCTAATTAATCTATTAAAATGATCAATAACAAAATAAAACAAAACCAATTCAATATATGCTTCCACGCATATAATATAATTTGAAAAATTTCGAATTCATGTAAACATTTATAAAATATACTAGTATCTGACCAATTAACTTGAAAACA
The DNA here is from genome assembly GCA_964017125.1 of Flabesymbios commensalis. NCBI lineage: Eukaryota > Metazoa > Annelida > Polychaeta > Terebellida > Flabelligeridae > Flabesymbios > Flabesymbios commensalis. The sequence goes on along the minus strand of OZ024905.1, from coordinate 92,209,308 downwards.
ATGGAACTGATTTCTCAGTTATCGTATTCATCAATGTTTACGCCATTAAAACTTATCTAGTTACTAATCAAGGTATGTTTACGCCATTAAAACATATCTAGTTACTAATCAAGGTATGTTTACGCCATTAAAACTTATCTAGTTACTAATCAAGGTATGTTTACGCCATTAAAACATATCTAGTTACTAATCAAGGTATGTTTACGCCATTAAAACTTATCTAGTTACTAATCAAGGTATGCTTAAAAAGTTATCAAGTTATTTAACATCAATAATTATAGCAAACAAAATTATGTAATAATAACATACAAAATGATCTGATTACCCAGTTTTACCGACTAATCTACGTTATGATATATATATAATTACGTACATTATCTGAGCCATTTTGTTTTCAAGGAATATTGTACATTACGACTCGAGGAACATTGTACATTACAGTAATTGCCGCTGTTTACTTTCGATAGCACATAGTGGCGCCGTAGCATCGGTTGACTTGCTGATCAGTCAGCCCTCGTAGTTTGTAAAAGAGTATATCGCTATCGTCAAATACGACGGGATTGGATATTCGCAAAACATCCGCTATTTGCAATTTGCGAATTTTGCGTACGCCAGCGGGAGCCCTGACGAGCATTTATTAAAGTTCTAAATACGAACACATTATCATATTTATGTTTATTCAAACTGTTTAGTCAACCACCACATTTACTCTTGTGGCGTTAGTGCGATATTCATATACCTGTACCAGCGCAAACTCGTCTTTTCAAGTCGCTGAAGTTATACCTCAATATCTTTATTTACGTTGAAATATGATATCTGATCATTTTGGCTAATATGTTGATTAGTCAATGCCAGTACAATAGTCAAACCAATCGTTCTATTACGAGTATTACACATATCTTGTCTTTATATTTTTCGTATTATCATCACGTTTCAATCAACAGAAATATCCTTTTAAATATTAGCAAAGAAAAAGTCTTGGCTAATTGTGATTTTCTTATTCATAATGATCTAAGTCTACACACTAGGTCCACCTGTGATCTTTCTAACACATTGTTTTCAACCTGCAACATCGTTCAATAATATAAACTAATGTCATACAAATGTGACATTATAATTACACATAAAACATATAAAGAGAACATACACAAATTAGTCAGGTCTGTGTATGTAAAAGTTTAATGAGCTGTGCATGTGTGAGGTTAATCGATTCTGCACATAGCCGGGCTCATAGCCATGGGCTGGAGATACCATGTTGAAATCGCGTTTCTAACCTATAGTAACCCTTTTTGTACAAAAATAATATACGAAACTACCAAACTAAGACACTAAACTCATTATGACTTGTCTTATAATGCTTAACCATGTCAAGTTAGATTTATCATTACTGACATAGAAAAAACTATTAAAATTAATACTACATGCAGTGGTTTCAATTATAATAGAACCGTTTTCGACCATTTGCGACAGTTTGCAACCGTTTGTGATCGTTTGCGACTGTTTGCGTCAGTCTGTGACCGCTTACGATCATTGCGATCGTTTGAGACAGTTTGCGACCGTTTGCGATCGTTTGCGACCATTTCCGACCATTTGCGACCATTTGTGACCCTTTGCGACCATTTGCGATCATTTGCGACCGTTTTTGACAGTTTGCGACCATTAGGGCCCGTTTGCAATCATTTGCGACCGTTTGCGACATTTGCAGAATTTGTGGAATTTGCAACTTTGTACTGCTGACTAACCTTTCTTTTATTTCTCCTCTCTCTCCTCCACTGCCATATAATTTATCTAACCATCTTCAGGAGGTTCTCCTGGCCCAGTTAAGCCTATATGTGCTCAATGGTGGCCTAAAACTGCTTTCATTCATTCACTCATTTATTCTCTTTCTCTCTCTTCTCTCTCATTCTCATTTTAATGGTGAAATGTAACATTTAAAAGATTTTGACTGTCTGTACCAAACTCCCAATGCTGGCTAGTCATTGAAACAGTATTGAATATATGTATCTTAATTATCAAAATTAATGTAAATAGTTTTTAGAGGGTCACGGTGGCCGAGACGCCCCACACTTAACCCCTATTTACGAGAGAGTCCCCTACACATTGCTCTTTCGTGAGTCACAGCAATCCTTTTAATTGATCAATGGCTATCAACAGGCATGACCATCATTGAACCGACATTGATTCATGAACTAAATTTATGAAATCCTGGCTAGATCCAGATGCATGGTCTGGATCGCGGCAAAATACATAAGCTTCATTTTGCCAGGGTTTGATGTGGATTACTTGTAGACTGACTAAGAAATAGCGGCCGTATAATAATAATAACATGAATAACGCATCCGTTAGGAGAACAACAAGTTTGGACGACTATGTCCAAACTTAGTAATATGATGAATAAAGCATCTGCTATGAGAACAACAAGTGTGGACGACTACAATCAAACCTAAAAGTATATGATGTGTCTTCGAGATGTTCAATTGGACTTTTTTTAACAAACACCTTGTAGAGCTTCACCTAATTCAATGTAATGGTTACACACACACTCGTGTTGTATACATTTGTATCATCTAAAAATATTGTAATACATTTCGAAACTATGTAATTCATGTATCATATCACTTGATAATACAAAATAAGTAATCATTGTCTCAAAATACTACCATGTGTAACCATGTGTAAAGTCATAATTGAGTATCATTGGGGGTGATTACCATTATTTGAAAATACACAAAAATTAAATAATTTTATATATATTAACTTTTTGTTACAACATTATAATGAATTATGTTGAAAGTTTTCTTGAAATCTATTAGCATTCCAGTTGTACTTAGTTTATCATCTATCAACTTTGTGAATCGATCATTGCAAACCAAGCAGGGCATGGCGAATCGAAACCATATTGACTAATAGAGAGTGTACCACTTGTAAGAGACTTATCGAACTGGTTACTAGTATGGTTTGATGATGTATATTAGATAATGTATGAAACTGGCCTCTATAATTAGAAAACTGGTCCAGCTGTTCAAATTGAAGCATGTCAAAACTACGAAAAACCTTCAAATTGTACTTAAAAACGTTGGATGCATAACTTTTAGATATGACTAAAAACGAAAATACATTATTCAACCACAAAGTGAATCAAATTGCTCCTATCAATTTTCCATTGGATTAAAAAAAATAACGTTCTCGTTACAATGACGATTTCAAAATTATTTGTAATGGTTTATCCATCTGATCTGAAATTTATCTATATTGTCGTTTGATATCTCAAAAAGTATTCAAATCGTAGCCGTTAATTTACTTTGAGATAAAAGGTCATCTATATATTTTATTAGCTGTTCTCAAGATGGATGTCAAAATATTCTCATAACTTTTTCCAGATCTACAAGAATAGCTGCAACACTGTATGATATTTTTTTTTATTAATCAATTATTTTGTTTGAGGACATGTAAAATTACACATGTACAATTATTGCGCAATGGTGTACAATCAATGTAGAATTAATATGCGATAATATATCTATTTGCGTTCTGTAAATACAACAATTCAAAATAAGTATGAGATAAAGTTACTATAGGTGCACTAGGACAATGTAAGATCTGCATATTGCCCACTGTCTTTCACGCATCCTTTCTGACACTGAGTAACTGACGAAAGTCATTACAGATCTGAAAAATAGAGCACAATATGGAATTGATCAATAAATCTAATTATATGCCCAATAAAAAATAACAATATTGATTTTCAAAATAAAACTCTCAATGGCCAAAATCTCACAATCCTGTCACCAACCAAGTTATGATCGATACACTTTTAGAACAAAATTTTGTTGGGAGTTATTTTTTATACAGTAATCCAGATACATGTTGCACGGACATACAGGCCTACCAGGTATGTATGTGGAACAAGGGCCTTGTACGAGAATACGGGCCCTGTGTCTCTATAACTATACAGTAAAGAGATTTAAAGAATGAATAAATGAATGTGGTTTAGGTCACCGTTGCTAAATAATCTTTCGTTCTAATATTTTAGGTCGTATCTATAACAGCATTGACCCTTGAGAAAGTATCAGTATTCCACATCGGCAGTACAGGGTGTCGCGTTGAAATCAGCTACATGTATATCACGATAATTATGAAAACGATATAGAGGGTCACCATTACTAAATAGGGGGGGGGGAGCTGTAGTTTTTTTAGTTGGACAAATTATTTATTTCACTTCCTATGTGCATAATGTTTTTCAAACAGTGCCTCAAACAAAATATTTATTTCATTTTTTATAAATGTTTTCTTTCAACATTGTATACACAACTGGGCTTAATATTGATCTTGCTGTTAGATGTAGGCATCGCAAATTTAAAGTCATTTAATGATGACAAATGTTTAATATTTGTTATATATATATGTTTAAGAGCCATAAAATATTTATGTAAAACATGTCATTATTAATTTCATGAAAATTTAGGTCTGAAAATATTTATTTGAAAAATACTCTAGCCCCACCCCCTGGTAATTGAATGGTGACCCCCCCCCCCCACCCTAAGTGCAACTCAACACATAATGTGATCACTACAGACGTACTGTTAAGCTAGGCAGTATTATAGTTTATACGCTTAGTTATAAACGTTAGGTCAACGTTTAAGTCTAACGCAAGCCTGAACCATGCCTTTTTCTACGTCTTTTGCTAACTCTTTAACATGTTAAACCAGATAGTTGTTGGCGCGATTCTTTTTTTCCCACATATTCTTATCATAACCTAAACGCAGGGATAACTTGTAACATTTTGTTTGTAGAATAGATATATCACACACATCCTATATAATTATATCATAATTAATCCTTTCAGCGCGGGGATCGACTTTAGACGTCAGTATCTCACGACTGTAAACGTCAGATTCCGACGTCTAAAGTCGATCCCCGCACTGAAAGAGTAAAAATATTATTAACTACAGTAGACCAATAACATAGGTAATCAAATGAAGCAGAAACAGCTAACTACGACATTTATGATGATTTCAAATTAAAAAAAACATGGATTATACACAAATACTCCAGCGCTTTAAGGGTTAATTATAATTATACTCACGTTACTTTCTCGTGTAAGTGATCCCGCAACCTGTGTACATCTCATTTGCCTCAGATCCAGCGAAACTGAAATTAAACAAACAAGTCCAATTAACCCTTATAACGCTGAATTATTTTTGTTTAAAGGGGTTGGAGATTAAAGTGTCTTTTTCAATTGAGATTAACATACATGTCTTAGTTAGCTCTTTTATTTGTTTTTTTTTGTATACCTATGTTATGGGTCTACAGCCATTAGAAATATTTAACTACTTTCAGTGCGGGGATAATCTTCTTACGTCATAATCTGACTTCTACAGACGTCAGATTCTGATGTATAAAGACGGTCCCCGCACTAAAAGGGTTAAGTATCCAAGTAATGAAATAATACTTATGTTAACGTTAACTTACAATGGATTAAATCATGCTAATTATTATCGTGATTTTTTTTCCAGTTAGGAACGATTTTGTTGATTTTTTATACGGTGACACATTTAATTCCGTGCCCGTTTCAGCATGCGCGATTTATGTACCCGGATGACTTCACATTTCTATCCCTGTTAACAAGCGTCATATTCATTGCACAAATAACCCCTTTCCTACAGTTTCGATTTAATAGCAAAGATCAGCTTAAAACACAAGTTTGCATCACAACTTACTGTTGCGCGAGTAAACTCTCATAGGCGAATAGTATTAGACATGTAATCATGCTGAAGGGGACAAAATATGCCAAAGCTGAATTTTTCAGGAAACCTTCCAAATACCATTAGAAACAACATACTAAAACTCTCCGTGATTCCCGCTGGAGCCTTTTCCATTATTCAAGATGGCGTCCAAGATGGCCGCCAAAATGTCCTAACCGCCATATCTCCGCTTGTGATCAACATAACTAGATGATTTACAAGTCCACATGTACATTTATTGCCATAAGGATTACGTTGAAATAGGTTCTGGGTCACTAAATAGTCACGCCTATAAGTTATTCGCAATTTAAGGTATATTGATAAGCGAAATAGCAAGATTTTCATATGTGTGACATTTTAAATACTATTTCAATCATTAACATGTCAGAAATTGAAAATAAATGATATATGTGACTATTTCGTGACTCAAAGCCTGTTTCATTGTAATCCTTTTGTAATAAAGAAAATTTTGATATAAAAATCATGAAGTTATTTTGATTAGGCCTACAAGCGGAGAACTTAAAGTTGCGAAAGTTATTCCCTCATTTAAAAAAGGAGATCCCACCCTATTGACTAATTATAGATCTATTTCTCTTCTCCCATCTCTTTCAAAGATATTTGAAAAAGTTATATTCCAACAATTATATGCTTATTTTAAAAACTTAAACCTGTTCTTTAAGGGTCAATATGGCTTCCGTAAAGGCCATTCCACTGAAATGGCATCTTTAGAGCTTGTAGACAGAATTTTATCCTTTATGGATAATTGTGATACTCTTATTGGCATATTCTTGGCCTTATCAAAAGCTTTTGACACTCTGAACCACAATATTTTACTACATAAATTAAAACACTACGGATTATCTAAAAACTCGACTGGATTGATAAAAAATTACCTAGAAAATAGAACGCAATATGTAAACTTTGATAATGTTAATTCAGACCATCAAAAAAATTCTACTGGTGTACCACAGGGTTCAATACTCGGTCCATTATTGTTTCTGATATATGTGAACGATCTCCACAATTCAAGTAAATTGTCCCAGTTTGTCCCAGTCCCAATTCTCTTTGCCAATGATACAACTTTATTTACAAAGAAAGGCATAAATAATAATTTAATAAACAGAGAATTATGTAAAATATCTATCTGGTTGAAAGTTAACAAATTATCTCTAAATGTACCTAAATCAAAATGCATATTATTTCATCAGCCACAGAAAAAAATTATAGAACCAGAAATAATAATAGATGGAAACAAAATCAATTGTGTCGATAATTCATTTTTCTCGGATTAATAATTAATAAACATTTAAATTGGAACAACCATATAGATCACATATCATTAAAAATATCAAGAGTAATTGGGATATTGACAAGACTAAGACACACTGTACCAATAGATGTTATACTTTTACTCTACAACTCTCTTGTATTGCCACATATAAAATATTCATTGCTAGTTTGGGGACATAATCCATTTCGAATCACAAAACTCCAAAAAAAAGTTAGGTTAGTTCGGTTACCTCTTTAGAAAATAATAGTTTTTACACTTGTTTTACTTGACCTTGAAGGTGACGTTTTGATATTAAATACCCTTAATCTTCCATTTTTTTTATTTTGACATCGGAATTTACTTTTTGATCTTAAAGAAGTCCTTGTATCACCAAAATAATACCATAAATGGATTATCCACTAAAAATCGCCTCAAGACGAGGTATTACACTATGATGGGGTTTTTGATAATTGTATTTTTTTAAATATTATTTTCAGGAATTTGACCCTAAAATTAAGTTTTTGACCTTAAAGGTCACCTTGAATCAAAAACATAATACCATAAAATAATTTACCAGTCGAAATCCCACGAAAATGAGGTATTACACAATTTCTTAGCTTTATTTGGTAAAAATCATATTTTCGATTATTTGACCTTTAAATTGTCCTTTTGACATTGAAGATGACCTTGAATCATGAAAATAAGATAAGAAATGAATTTTCCAATAAAAATTACACGAAAAGGAGGGATTACACTTGTTCCTACTTTGATTTTGGTCTTGGCTTTGCCATAGCCCCCCTCTCCCCCCTCCCCCCTAGCCCCACTGCCATCTTAAGACTTTTGACACTGCCTAAATGTCATTGTATCCAATTAGTTCCCCAACTCTTAAAACATGGATTATAAACAAGAATCATTGTTTAATTATGCAATTTTAGGGGATTTCGGATTGTTTTACCGATTTTTATGGCCTATGACGGCCATCTTGGTGTTTTCATCCATTTTTAGGGGTCAGATTTTGATAGACACTATATGCGCAGTAGGATAGAAAACCGCTATAAACCTTGTGTCATATTTTTTTCGGGGGGGGGGGGGGCAGGTAGTATATATCGACCCGTCTATATAGCTGTGTTGACATGCTGGTGGCCATCTTGGACGCCATCTTGAATAATGGAAAAGGCTTCTGCGGGAATCACGCGGAGTTTTAGTATCTTGTTTCTAATGGTATTTGGGAGGTTTCCTAGAAAAATTCAGCTTTGGCATGTTTTTTTCCCCTTCAAAACCTAATACTATTCGCCTATCACTACTTTGGGGACAAATAGGAAAATACCAGTGAGTTTCGTCACCCCTGCTGCTGCGAGTAGTTGATTTTATGCTATGTTTAGTAAGAATTTGGAACTAGCTGTTATTAAGTTGTTGCTTATAGCACTGGCGAATGTAAATTACTTGGCGTCACTATGATGGCGAAATTTGTCTGTGCATGAGTGAAGAGGTTATCTGTGAAACGCAGTGACGTCACTCGGTGAAAACACGGTTATATAACACCCCCTCCCCCATACTTCATTCTGTAAAACGCAGTGACGTCACTCGGGGAAAACAATGTTATATAATACCCCCCCCCCTTACTTTATTGTATTAGCCAGCTCGGTGAAAACAAAGGAGGTCAAGGTCATTGAGGTTCACAGAATAACATGTACAACGCACTTTTAGATTCAACTCATTGAGAAAAAATAATCTGATAAAGTGGAAATCAACAAAACACCATAGATAAATAACAAAGTAGGTGGATCAATATAAAATCCTGTTAATTGAACACTTTTTAAATTAGTAGTACAACATTAATAATAATAATTTTCACGAAGCAAATATTAGGCGTATAATCGATAAACGTACATAATTATAGCTCACTATTTGCAGGTGATAATAGGAAGCTCAATAATTGAAGGCAGATAATAAAGTATATAAATAATAAATAAGAACATATCGTCGCCTCGGAGCTAAAGGATCCTATCTGCCACTCTGACGAGTGTCAGATAGGATACATATCGTCGCCTCGGAGCTAAAGGATCCTATCTGCCACTCTGACGAGTGTCAGATAGGATCCTTTAGCTCCCAGGCGACGATATGTTTATATCATAGGAGAGAGTATTTTATAGGAAGACTCACCAGCCAACCTGTATCTTGCTATTTTCTGTTGATTTTGTGTACACAGGCACATGCACACCGTTAGGTTGTTGACCAGTGAAGTGATTTATTTTGTAATTGTCGTTGTATTTTAACTTGTTTTTCTCCGACTTCTTCCCACCGAACTTCCAATCCATGATGCAGTGGTATCAGCTTAATTGTATTTGGAGCGAAAATGACTTGTCTCGTTTCTTTTACTCTCTGGAAACAATGTGGAGGACCAGGTATTTATAACACATTCAATCGCAGAATTAGAAATCTCTATAACCTGATTGGATCGGAGAAACGTTTCAACCAATCAGATGAGTTGAATTCCTGAATAGCAGGTATTTTAGATGAGGTGTCAGCTACTGCCCAGTCAACCAGATACACTGACCCAATGTTGGTTCAATGTTGGACGAACGTCTGCGACGCTGGCCCAAATTGAACCAACATTGGGCCGGTTTATCGTGCTTACAGGGTGGCTACCCAGCAAACATAAGACGTTGATCCAACATTGGTTTACTGTTGGCCCACCGTCTACGACGCTGGCCCAACAGTAAACCAACATTGGCCAGCCGTCTCATGTTTGGTGGGCACATGGTAATCTGAAATGACAAACACAAGTAACTGTTCACTTGTAATGTAAGTCGTTACATCTCCTTGCCTATGATTATGCACAAGCGTGATAGCAATAGAAACGTATGTTTTTGTGTTGACGCTGGCAGAATGTCATTTAAAGGTTACTTCCTATGTGGTTATCCGGGATTATATTCCTTCTTTGCTGGCGTCAGCTACATTGCGTCATCGGCTTATAGACAGGGATATATTCTAACCAATCTAATAAACATGTCTGTCAAACTTTTCTCAACGGTTTCTATTGTGTTTTTTCCCGTAGATTTCAAATCTGCCAGATACCATTCGATATTTTGCATATTTAATTAGCTAATTTGCATATTTCCAAAATGGCCGCCAAAAAAAAGTAATCGGCTATGAATACAATCACGGCAATCATAGAAATGTGTTTTTTTGGCCCTAAGTTCGGGTTTTGAGATCCCATAATGCCATTTTGACGACAATGTTATTTTTGGGGTCATTGGAAGGTCATAGGTCACGTGACCATTGAAATACAATATCCCACCTTTACGTTTTAGCAAAAAGTGCACAAATGGACTTTTTGGGGATAAAATGATGATTAGAATGCCTGATATTATATATTTAATTTTCAGAGAGAGACATCTCATACACAAGACTATATTTATTAATACAATATGGCCGCCATAATTCAAAATGGCCGCCAGCCGAACCTAAAATCAAGATATCTGAGCTTCTAGATATCATATTTAAGCGATCTTAGTGTCTAGATTGGGGTGTTGTGGATCAAGGAATACAATGTCAGACATCATTATACTTTCAAATGATTTTTGATGGCTTTTTGATCTCTATAGTTTGATATTTTGGCAAAATTGTGTTATATCATAGTTATATTTGAATAACTTCCTCCCAGAATGAGGTTATCATCCGCACACTGTTCTGAATTCACATGCTAACATGATTTAAAGTAAAACCATAAACATCACATGTATATGACAGCGATAAAAGAGATAAATAGACATATCATTTACATTATAATACGGCACTGTTATTTTGTAGCATATGTAGAACTACTACCCAGAACTACTACCCAAGGGATAAACATCATATTTTCTGGAAAACTGACACGGCGTGTTGTAAAAGTTTGGGCACCTGAAATGATATCTACATATATTTAGGATTACAACCTCGGTGCACAACCTTGCAAATCGACTAAATAAATTGGAAATTGGCAGGAAGCCAATAATGGCGGCCATTACCGAAAAACTTGAATTTTTCAATATCTCGGTCAATATTTAAGATAATTTGCTTTTAAAGTTGTCTAGACCAGTATTTTCAGGGTCAAGGATCAATATAAAACCAGTCCTGAAGTGATGTTATGCCTTGTAAATATGTCTACCAGTAGGCCTATATACACACAACTCTGCTTTTATGTTTCGGAAATAATTTTTCACACTGTATATTAATAATCACTTTTGATAAGAAAACATCGTGAGCGTACGATGTCATAACAATGATAATGTTTATTGATCAAAAACTTGATAATAGAATAAGTATTAGCCCTTGCAGTGATATAGCATTTGGTATTATAATCACTTCATAACATAGTCAGTCTAAGGGGTACTGGGATGATTGCTAATAGTAGTACTTTTCGCACCCACCTGGGGAGGGCCATTTGGGATCTGTCCCGTCTGTTGCATGTTGGGGAAGCTGCAGCCTACACGTGGCTGGCTATAATATTGTGGTGGATTGCCAGCGGGGTAGCCTGTTTCCTCCACTCAATAGTGGTATCAATGCAGCTCCCGCATCAGTACAGGCACTGATGTTGGCCATGCTACAGCAATACAGGCAATAGTGTTTGACATTAGGTCTCTCATGTGGAATGAATGGAGTTACCCTCAACTATTGTGACTCTTGAGGACTATCCGACTAGAGGATAGCGGAGCTGTGGTAAAGGCCTCCGTGTTTCAGCATTAAATTGCATATCAAAAACAAAGTATTTGATCGTCTGGGCATGTCTGAGGGTAAATCCCCTAGACATGCCCAGAACATCGGGCAGTAACCCACCATGCCCTATCACCCCACGCTCACGTCATCAAGGTATCAAGGTGTTGTACGCAGCTACCTTTGCTTAGATATTTCTGACAGTCTTCTACATAGCAGGAGATTTTTCTTCTCTTACTCCAGCAGTTTTTGTTGCAACCCTTCTTGCAGCCACTTGTCATTGTGTGTGTCATATATGGTGGCCTTGGTGGGTTTGTAGATTTACCTAGGATCAGTTTATCATTTTATACAACCCGTCCATAGTCCTCAGGCTTGCAGGTAAGCTTGGCTATGTAAGCTGACTTGTCAAGTGCTGTTGCCAATGCTGCCCGCTTTAGATGATGTTCTAAAGCAAGGGGGGTGGCAGTAATTTCAGCAGTGCTTTGTTATTATAAAACTTGATGAATCGGAGTTTATATAGCTATATCACAGCCTTCGCAGTTGGGTTATGTGTTCACAAGAAGCTACTTTGCCTGGTCATACACATCTACCGTTATTTCAATGTGAGCACCATGGCATCATCAGCTATCATACTCGTTCCGTTTTCTGCGAACAATGATGGAGGCATATTGCTACATTCATGATCACCAATAAAGTTATTAATTTTAATGTCACCACCACTTACTTTCTGTGTGCTATTTGCCGAAGAGTAGAAATGTCATTACTCTTGTCAGACGAATCGATTTCGCTTATAATACTATTTTGGTTTCTGGTTCTGAGTCTAGTCATTCACGGGTGACAAGAGCTTCCTATAATTATGATCTTGAAAGTAATGGCAGCTTTGGACACCATTTCTTTCACATCAAGACCAGAAGCTCTGCTGAACATAATAAAATAGCTAACAGGGAGCGATCCAAGTGGTTTTCAAGAGTTTTTCCAACATGACTCGCTTTCTTGCTTTTCTATGTCAGACATGGTACCAGGAGGAACAAAGTGATCCTTCCATTTGTTCAACTAAATTTCACTTAGGTGGTGGATAAAACAGAGTGTACTAATTACAGTCACATACATTGCATTGTATATTTGGTGATTGGTCGTTCATCTCAAGACAGCTATCCATTCACGAGTTTTGCCGCTGCAATGGGTCATGCAAACTTTAGGGCACTGTCATTTATTCACATTATTAGCGGAGGAGATACCATCGGCTATTCATTCTCTACTGGCATGTTAAAGTTGGCTGAATGATATAACTACACTGGTAGACTTTGCTGATGATGGTGCTCCCATTGAAATCACAATATATGTGTGTGACCAGTCACAGCAGCTTTTTGTGAACTCATATTTCAACAAGAGAAGGCTGTGATATAGATACGCTCAGAGACAAAACGTTCCTAAATAATATTATTAAGTTAGCACTGCTGAAGTTGTTGCCACCCAATAAAAATGCTTTCCAGCAGCATATAAAGCATGCAGCCAAGCCATCCTCAAGCCTTAGGACTATGGATGGGTTGTAGAAAATGGCAAGCTGATTCCTGTTCAGTCTACATGTACAAACCCACCGTCGCCACCACATATGATTCACAAAATTTCATCCCTGCATGAAGGATTGCAACAAGAACTGCTAGTGTGAGAAAAGGAAAATCCCTGCTAATTATGATGTGACTGTCGGTGATCCCCAAGCAAATGCAGCTTTGCACAACACAACACATAATCCTTATAATTAAATAGCATAACTGCATCATATACTTTTTAGGCACACTCACTTTCAATAATCTTATAATCGATATACAATGTAGTTGTGTGCATGTTGCTTCCTGCCACTAGTTCCTTCGACAGTATTATTTTCAGCGCTCTTAATTTTTGTTTCATGTAACATTCGGCTAATTATGTTTTGAAGTGATTATTGTAACAAGTGATGTAACACAACAAGGATTAATACTTATGTTAGATTATAATTAATAAACTTACCATTGTTATCACATCAAATGTTTTCTTATCAAACGAGATTAATAATATCTAGCGCAAAACATTAATTTCACACTATCAAATGCATGGCTTTGTGTACTATCTTGTTAAGAAGACATAAAATCACTTCAGGATTGTCTCCATATTGATCATTGAGATAGGTTTAGACAACTTTAAAAGCAAATTATCCTAAATATTGACCGCGATATTGACAACTTAAGGTTTCTCGGTAATGGCCGCCATTATTGGCCTCCTGTCAATTTCCAGTAGTCGATTTGCAAGGTTGTGCACCTAGGTTGTGAACCTAAAAATATGTAGATATCATTTCGGGTGTCCAACTGTTTACAACACGCCGTGTCACACTGTCAATTTCCGGAAAATATGATGTTAACCCCCTGGGTATTAGTTTTACATACTCTACAACATAACAGTTCCGTATTATAATGTAAATGATGTTTATTTACCTATTTTGTCGCTGTCATACACATGTAATTTATATGGTTTAACTTTATATCATGTTAGTATGTGAATTCAGAACAGTGTGCGGATGATAAACTCATTCTGTGAGGAAGTCATACAAATATAACTATGGTGGCGTAGATGGATCACACAATTTTGCCAAAACATCAAACTATAGAGATCAAAAACACTTCAAAAACCTCTGAAAAATCATTTGACAGTATAATGATGTTCGGCATTGTATTCCTTGGTCCAAAAACCTTAATCAAGCCACTAAGATCGCTTAGATATGATATCCAGAAACTAAGATACCTTGATTTTCGATTCGGCTAGCGGCCATTTTGAATTATGGCGGCCATCTTGTATTAATAAATATAGTATTGTGTATAAGATGTAACTATCTGAAATTAAATATATATTATCAGGCATTCAAACCATCATTTTATCCAAAAAAGGTCAAGTTGTGCACTTTTTGCTAAAACGTGAATGTTGGATATTGTATTTCGATGGTCACGTGACCTATGACCTTCCAATGACCCCAAAATTAATATTGTCGTCAAAATAGCATTTTGGGATCTCAAAACCCGAACTTAGGGCCAAAAAACACATTTGTAAGATTACCGGAAATGCATTGATAGCCGATTACTTTTTTTTCGGCGGCCATTTTGGAAATATGCAGATTAGCTTGTTAAATATGCAAAATCTCGAATGGTATCTGGCAGATTTGAAATCTACGGGAAAAAATACAATAGAAACCGTTGAGAAAAGTTTGACAGACATGTTTATTAGATTGGTTAGGATATATCCCTGTCTATTACCCTGTCACGAATCTCTTATCGATTGATAATAAGCCTATTTGTATGTCATCACCGTTCAATAAAGTAGAAAAAAGAACAAAGGCGTTCTTCTTTACACTCCAAATGTATTTGAATGATTTCAGTCATTGATATAATAACATGGGGTTCGAAATTGTATATTTTGAAAATCTGTATTTCTCATCAGAGTGCATGCCTTTCAAAAAACATAACGAAAGAGAGAAACTTCTGTGTCGACTAAATCACCAGTATTGTGAATCTGTTATTCCGTACATTTTGTCCCTCAAAGATTATGCAGTGTTGTCTTTCATTTTAAACTGGCGTGAGAGTTTGTTCATAAGATGTCCCTTACCTGCTTACTGTAAGAAAATAATGTAACAGATCTATAATCAACTTCTCGTGAAATAGTTGTGCGTAGAGTAATAACTGACGAGTCGTTATACGACAGAAACAGCTATTTTCGTACTGTCAGAAGATATTTTTTTTGAAGAGTATAGTACTGTTCTGCAATACCAAAAAAACAGACACTGCTTACATAACAAGTAAAGAGTTACTGCCTCTTGGATGTGTACTACAAGTTCCACAAGTTTATTTTCAGTAACCCTGATAACTCGAGTCTCGTCTGAGGCTTGGAGTACAGTTTGTGCCACAATAAACAAAGACAAAAAATAAAATAATTATTATTCTAAATAGAAAAAAAGATAATTCATAGCAGGTAATCCAATTTCAAAAATATGGATGGTGTGACATGTACATGCATGTCAATAATATAAATAAATAAGATAATATATTGTGTTTATATAATATTATTATTTTGTTTTCGACATTTTCTATTATAACTTTAGATAACACCACTTAAAGGCCGAATGTGTCTTCACCAGCGACATTCATCAAGGTTTCAGTTTCACCCCCAGTCTCAATAATCTATATAGGCTATTTGTCACTCACTTAATCCTTTAACTGCCAATTTTCACTCATTTCAAGTCAAGCCTCGCTGACGCGATTCACAACTTTAAGTGAGTGAAAATTATTCAGATGTGACAAAATGCAGGTCAACGCTTTTGAAATTTTGCTGATTGGTGTCACGTTTTTATTTGTAGCATGTTTGATAATGTATATTTAATTTGCTAAAAAAAGTAAAAGAACTAATATAATCGTGACCGCCTGTCAAAGGGTTATAGGCGTGGGTCGCGTTAGTGAGGCAGAGCTTGTAGTGAAAATTAAATAACATAGCGGTTCAAAGGTTACATGTGTATTTTTTAATAGCAGGACTTAAATTTCTTAATAGCAGGACTGAGACAGTGTGCAAAAAACTGTAGAATATAGGCCTATAATCACGATAATACAGATCGTCTGTATTGATTCGAAAGTGGAGTGCTATGCAAATTCCCAGCACGTTTCATTCTGGCAAATATTCTCTATTTAGGTATGCCATAGGCTGTGCTGTCTGCATGGACGAGTGTAAATAAAGATACAATGAGTAGTACATTTGCAGAATGAGGGGTGGAATATTTAAAAAAGCAAGAGAGGAGGGATCAAACAGAAGCAGAATATAACTCTAATGCAGTCACATTCGATTGAATTACCCCTTTCAAACCTGAATTTATCATTGTCATTTTAACCCACTACAAGCCGCGAATTGCTGTCGCAATTCTCGACTTGTAGTGGAAGAAATTGACATTCAAGTGGGTGACAAATAAAAAAATAAACTGTTATTTTTTAAAAAAAGCTCCATGAAAATGTTTGTTCTAAAGCAACTGGATTTCAGGAAATTGAGTCATTTTTCAGAGATGCGAAATGATGCTTTAATGCATTGTGAGGGTTTAAAGGGTTAACAGGTAGTGCATGTCCCTTCTAATAGATGAGGGCGGGGGCCCTGGAACAGTGTTTAAGGCTACCTGTTTGGATAACCTGAGATCGCGGGTTTGAACAACACACTGGCAATCAAGTTTTAAAGAAACACTCGCCACTCATTCGTAAAGATTCAATATTGTGAGAGGTAGTGTGCTCGGCCTCAGACCAGTTGGGCTTGAGTTTCGAATCCTGTGTCTGGAGGGAAGCGTCATCTCATTCATCTCAGGAGGTTCTCCTGGCCCAGTTTAGCCAATATGTGCACGAAGGTGGCCTAAAACCCCATTCATTTCATTTCAGCTAGCGATTGTTTGTCACCAATTTCTCATCCGATAATTGTCATTTTTCATGCAATTTTATATCAACGTTTTTCTTTGCAATCCTTCACCATATAATTGAACAATATGGCAATATTAAAATGTTAGACCATTTCATAATTATGTAAAGTAAATCAGGGATGCGAACCGTATATAGACTGATAGAAAAAATATACATTCTTTATAAATGAAATTTTCAATGCAATTGAACAAAAAATGATAATTTTCATGAAATTTCATGAAAATAATTTGAGGTTTACAATTCATTGATAAATCTGGTCAATGATTGTAAAGTTTGAGAAGTTTATAGAGAAACGCTGGCCTCATTATCTAAGACATGGCCGGGAACGTACCTGGCAGATCCCGACAGCTTGCCATAATAGCCTTTAAATTAGCAGAGTAGGTAAATGATTTTTGTTACTATTTCGGGGGTATTCTGTTTACATGGCCTTTCAAAATAAGGTGGGTAGGGATTTTTTTTAAATTGCCATAAATATTAGGAAAAAAATAGCGCTGGTCGGGTAAACGGAAACAGAATAATTATTTTGTGTTGAACAAATGTAAGTTTGATGTTGGGCCAGCCCTCGCAGACGGTGGCCCAACATCAAACCAACACTGGTCAACGTCTCGTGCCGCCCTATACCGGGATTGTGAATACCTTATTTATTATGCTTTATATACACAAATATATACAATTATTGTCCAAATATGCAATTGTAAGTAAAATTTTGTACATCAGGAAGTCGAATACAGTGACCAGCACCCTAACTAGTTCGACATCCAGGATAAAAATGATATACCTGGTAATTACACTTAAAAGTAAAATTAAATAAAAGCATACTATACATAATTTTTGTTTCCCGCGCTAAAACCAGAGATAAAAAACTACATTTAGTATAAAAGTAGCAAAAAACCCTCTGGAAAGCGTACAAACTACAAGTAGAGCAATTTTTAAAGCATCCAACTTTGTAAAAGTATCATTATTTTAGTTTTATAAAGTCTTCACAATTTCAATGCTGTAGATATTTGTAGACTGCGGAGCAAATAGAAGGTGTCAAGGGTGCCCTGAGCCACCACACAAGTTTAGTTCATTATGCACTCCTCTGATAATAGGGCGAAATACCATATACTATAATAATAATACAATAAAACAATACTATATTAAGAGTATTTATAAAAAAAATAATGCAACTATGTGGTATTAAATAGAGCCCTCGAAACGTACATAACGCTAGTCCCTTTAGACTAAAAGTACTTTGACTAGTTTAAATTGCATCAGCTGACGTCAGCTCGCATAGCCGTCGCTCAGCCGAAAAAAAACATGTATGCTATAGGCATACTTACGAAGCTCTGGAAACGACATGCAATAAAATACTATCTTGTACGTACAAGATAGCATTTCAGCTACCTTGTACGTACAAGATAGCAATTCTGCTATCTTGTACGTACAAGATACTATCTTGTACGTACAAGATAGCATTTCGGCTATCTTGTACGTACAAGATAGCAATTCTGCTATCTTGTACGTACAAGATACTATCTTGTACGTACAAGATACTATCTTGTACGTACAAGATAGCATTTCGATTATCTTGTACGTACAAGATAGCATTTCGGTTACCTTGTACGTACAATATAGCAATTCTGTTATCTTGTACGTACAAGATACTATCTTGTACGTACAAGATAACAGAATTGCTATATTGTACGTACAAGGTAGCCGAAATCTTATCTTGTACGTACAAGGTAGTATCTTGTACGTACAAGATAGCAGAATTGCGATCTTGTACGTACAAGATAGCGGAATTGCTATCTTGTACGTACAAGATAACCATATTTTCTGTGGATTTTTTTTATTGCATGTCGTTTCCAGAGCTTCGTACATACTAGTCTGAGTTGGACTGGTGGCTCTCGCCTGCCAAACACCTGAGTACATGAATCGACACATGAGAAGCCTCTGTCATTCTTAGGGAGCATAGAGAAAAGATTTCTTCGATCAACTCAGCAGTAAAAGTTGCCGTAATAATTTAATGCAAAAAAGCCTACTCGACCTTCCAATTTGACATATCTGAATAAATTTCCCCGTTTAAAGTTGTGGCTCGCGTCAGCGGGCCATAACTTCAAACGGGCTGAACGCGGTTACACATGCGGAAGGGTTAAAATAAGTGAGATTAATCGCCTAAGTATCTCCCTTCGCTCCGAAATGCCAATATCCTGGATCGATATAATAGAGCCTTCCAGCAAATATATGGTTTATTGAATCAGCGCTGTCTGTTCGCAGGCAGTAAAACACACAAACCAGAATCTCATATACCCGCACCGCTCTATAACTCTACCCATAAATGTGCACCTGCAGAACATGTCAAAACTGATCCCCAGTCAGCTCTCTAATACGTGTGCCTTGAGGTGGGAAAATATTTATATCATATGTAAGCGCAGATTTTTTTTTTTACAAATCTAATCAAATCAAGTCAAATTTTATTACCATATTATATCTTTCAAGGTTTTAGGGTATACATGTATACATTACTAGTGGTACATGTACATATATCTCTCTAATTCCTATGACAAATAAGTATGTAATGACTTCCTTTCTGTCAATAAAATATTTGTCTGTCTGTATGGTACAATCATGTACATATACAGTGCTGATTTTCTTTTAAAACGTATCAAAATTAAATGGGGGGCCTACATAATATAGAAAAGTTGCCCGCGCCAAAACCAGAGATAAAAAACCTTCATATTATTATGAATAGTATATAGGTAAAAGCCCCTCTGGAAAGCGTAACAACCTACAAAATAACTACAAGTAGAACACATTTCAAGTTTCAAGAAGTAGAAAAAATGCATAACAATTTTCTAACACAAATCAGAGTAATTTTCAGTCACTTGAAGCTCTGCCTCGCTACCGCGATCCACAGTTTCAATACACTGTTTGCACGATTTTGCGCATAAGCAGGACTCCTAACTAAATAGTTCATTTTTATTCACTGTGTGGCGTGTTGTAATAGAAGTGTGACAGGACTCCCAACTAAATAGTTCAGCTTTTAGTCACTGTAGTGTGTGGCGTGTTGCTATTGGGAAAGGTGTATTGACTAGAAATATAAAATTAATTGCTCAGACCTCTAGGTGTTGAGTACCCATGTCGCATTTGATGCTCCTCATGATACATGATTTAGATGATATATCACGCGGTGTCTGTGTACGATGCGATTGCTTAACTGGTTGAATTGGCTAACACTAACCAACCCTTCATAGAATGTATCCCTACAGGTGCGCCCACACCTATACATGCCCGCTCGGGGCGACGTGGCTGCTTTAAATTGCTTGCACGCTCCAGTTTCGGCGGTACGTGATCAGTTTAATATGCAGATAGACATGATGGCCACAATCATATTGGACGGGTTGCATGTGTTTTAATCATTTAATCCCTTGTCCACTAAATCCGTGGTCAATGGGTTAGATCATTAAAACGAGATTTCGACCGTAGTGTTATTTCTGCTTTCTTATTCATGCTTGCGGAACCAGTTTAAAGAAGTAAAAAATGCATAACATTTTTCTAAACTGATCATACGATATAACTCAATTTTACAAATCAGATTTTATTTTTTAGTCACTTAAAGTTGTGGATCGCGGTAGCGAGACACAACTTTAAGTGACTGAAAACTTCAAATTAATTGGTCAGAGGTCTGGGTGATTAGTACCCATGTCGCATTTGATGCGTCTCACATAGCATATTTGGAGCAAATAAATCTTTACTAAAAATGGGTATTATTCTATAAAAAAGTAGGGCATGCAGCACTGAGATTTTATTATTTTGGTTGAAATTGCCACAGTATGTCACACCTGTAGGTGGATATAAATGAGAACAAGCCACTAGAAATCTTGTATATGTCAATAAAATAAAATAAAATTATCGTATTGTAATGTCCTGTTCATATTGTTTATAAATGTTATGCATGATGTGCTAGCGCTAAATTCGCTATTTAGGCAATCCAGCTGAGATACATATGTTTATAATTATTATTATTATAAAATAGAGCAACAATTTTGTGTGATTTAATATCTGATCTGATTTCCAAGATTCCACAAGAAACAGTGGTGACAGGACTGGAAGGAATACAATGAACACGGGAGTCATACACTATTTGTTTTTGATTGAAACATGTTACCACCAATCCATAAGTTACCATTATATTCACCAGGGGGCAGTTAACTTGAAGGTGATGCTAATAAAATTATTGTCATATCAGGCCCACCAGGGGGATAATTAATAGCGTGTCGTATACTTGGGGCTAGATGTTCTATTAAAATTTTAATTCTGGAAACACGAACCAATTCTAGACATTGTTTACAACGCCTATATATATATTTAGGCCTATGTAGGCCCATATTGCTGTGCAAACCAAAAGGTAGCATCTGCTTACTTTAGCAGATCTATACTTTATTCTTGGAGGGGGGGGGGGGTATTGGGGCGTCGCATATAGATGTTTAAAACGGGGTATATTCTAGAAGGGAGGGGTAGGTTCTGGCAAGGTCGCATAAATAATAATATAGTAAGTTGTTTAAAAGGGGGTATATTCTGGGCTGGAGGGGTAGATTCTAGGAGCTGAAGACACATCAAATAATAAAAAAGGTGCGGGGTAGATTATGGGAAGTCTAACATTTACTCTGGTATAATCTGGGAGGGGGTATATTCCCAGACTTTACACCGGCTCGGCGGCTGCCTGAAAATTTCAAATTAACATTTTTAGGATATAATAGAACAGTTTTTTTTCAATAGGCCTATGTTAAGACTAGCGGTTTAGTGGTAGAGCCAGGGGCGGGGGGGAGTTAGCTCCCCATAAAGCTGGTGTCACATCCATGAAGGAGAAAACACGTTAATAGGGTTGTTTTTCGTGAAAAAAAGCGCGTAATGCACGTTACGCTTTAATAGGGCTGTTTATCTTTTTATGGGGAGCTGCCCCCCTGATATAAGCCATGAGAGCTTTGTTGCACAGGTTAGGTTCTATAATGTCGTATCGTTTGTCATCGTTAGCAAAGCTATCACGATACATTCAGCCGATGCTGATGTAACGTTAGATCAGCATTGGCTCAAAGCTTCGTGCTCATTGAGATCACCACAATATACACAGAAAAAACCACGTGTGCACAACGCTAACGTCAGGTGATCTATGTTATTGGATCTCATTGATCACGCATGGTTGACACAGGCCTGTAATACTGTGCCGGATACAGTGGGTACACCCGTGTACACTTGTGTACCTATCTCTCTCTGAGTAAATAGTTGTAAGGTGTAGTGTAGACGTCGTAATGATTAAATAACACAGCGATCATGATATGTGAGGATTTCATGGTATTGTAGAATCGGCGAATCTGGTAGGTTAGTTAACAGACCTGTCTCGAAAGTAAATATGATCAATGTTATTTTAGTGTGAATATTACACACAATACATGACAATACGCCTACATGATTATCGGTGGCGGGTCCAAGGGGGGAGGGGGCGAAGGGGAGGTTCCAAACCCCTCCCCCTCAGAAAAAATCATCACCTTATTTAGGGGTTTCCTTATGATTTGGTAATAAGTGAGAAACAGTGCCCAATATGCCTTAGATTGCATGAGAAAGCCCCTCGACCCCTTTACAGTCAAATATTTGTTTTTGTCAAATTTTAACCCCCCCCCCCCCTCACTGAAAAGCTAGATCCGGCCCTGATATGACATTCTAATTTTCGCATTCGTATAGATTGTAACACCATAGGCCTATAATTATTGATGTCGTTTTTTACTGATTATCATAGTCCAGGCACCAGCGTTGATTATTTATTGTGAGACTAAATTCTGTGGAGCTCCAAAGCCTTGACCACCAACGTTTTTTCACCGAGATAGCTAATCGATGAAGTATGGGGCAGGTAGTTAGCAAACGTCACCCTCCACAACGTGTTAGTGGAGGGCGAGATCATTCTAACTAGGGAGAGGGGGATCTTATATAACATTGTGATTTTATATTCACTAGGTGGCTTCATTCGTTTAACTTTATATCGAATGTAGCAACTGACATGTAATATTCGAATTTCTGGGTTTGTATTTGCTTGGAGCTCAATATGTCTTTTAAATCTGACATCTTCGGTGTGAAATAAATCTCACAATGTCGTAGTAATTTCAAGTCGCTTGTAGTTGCGACATAGCTTCAAGCGATTCAAAATTTAAATTCACCACCTGTGCTGCGCATTCACCAGTTAGGCTAGATGTAGAGACGAAATTCCTGATTTCTAATTTTGGACAACCATGTCAAAAATAAGAAATACGTGAATTTCGTCTCTATATCTAGCCCAACTGGTGAATGCGCAGCAGAAAAAAATAGAAAACTTTTTGCAGTTCTAGTCTATGGACATCATATGGTCATATTAAAAAGCCAAAATCATATCACCGATTTTTTTTTTATTTCAGGCTGAGACTGTCCCTTTAACTAAATATTTTTCCTTATCACAAGTGAAACACTGCGCTGACCATAACGGCTCATTGTTGGGCCAACATCTGGGATTCTGGTCCATCATCGTGGAAACCTTTAAACATAGCTTCAACTTTGTTACAGTAATTTTTCTTATCTGTAGGTGGGCGTATGTGGACTTGACACCAATGGTAGGCACCCGCGTCGTGGAGTAACACCAGTCGCGACAGTTCAAATCACAACTTTGACATAACCTGATAACAGCCGAGATATATAAAAGAAAAGGTGAGTGAAACAGGAATGTTCAATATATTATAGGACACCTCCGCATATTCAGGAGCACGAGAAGTGCTGGTCAAATTCATTTAACCCTTTAACCGCCGGTGTCGCATATATTCTGGTTTTCATTTCTTATTAGCACATTAAGCACAACATTTTAAACATGTTAAAGATAAAATGTGACATCAATCAGCAATATTTGAAAACAGTTGACCTCCATTTTGTCAAATCTGAATAATTTTCACTCACTTGAAGTTGTGGATCGCGTCAGTGAGACACAACTTCAAGTGGGTGAAAATTCAGATTGAATAATTTGGCGGTTAAAGGGTTAAAACTGGATGTCATTTAACTCTTACAACGCTGAAATATTTTTGCAAAAAACTTGGAGACAAAAGGGTTTTTCAATTTAAAATCATCATACATTTCCTAATTTAATTAGCCTTTTCCGCTTCATTAGAATGCCTGTGTTATGGGTGTACGGCCATTAGAAAACAAATAATTCTTTAAGTGCGGCGACGTCTTTATACGTCAGAATCTGACGTTTACTGACAGATTCTGCCGTATGAAGACGCCCCCTCCGCGCTGAAAGGGTTTATGGCTATGTTGTGATAATATTGGTAATATAATGTTGTTGGTTTTGTTGGCAATGCTCTCATTTGAGGCCCCCCTTTTTATTTTTGATCCCTACCGTGATAAAACTCAAATTTCAAAAGGAGGGCCTCAAATGAACACATCACCCTCCAAACACACGCTAGTGTTATGTTAACCCTTGAAGTGCTAGCCGTGTTTTAGCCGTTTTTGACATTTTGTTTGTCCTTAAAAAAATACAATAATATTTCTAAAAGAAATGACCATTAAATTTGCAAAAAATTGCATAATAATCCGATTCGAATTATTCAAATATAAATAATTTTACCAGCTTGAAATTCTGGGTCACAACTTTTAGTTGGTATACAAATAAATTATATAATATAGCGCTTTGTCATGTTGTTAACCCTTGAAGCGTTAAATTTATTAATTTAAATTTTCACCCACTTAAGTTGTGTCTCGCTACCGCGACCCACAACTTCAAGTGGGTTAAAATTACTCATATTTTTTTAATTTGCGACGAAACATTTGCTAATCTTTATGTTTAGATAACCATGATAATGTCGCTAATGTCGTTCCCAACAACAGTTCGTGATCATGCTGATCATGCTGATTGAACAACAATAAGGTCTCACCACCACAAATGCCGCTCCCATTGAAATACATGTAAAGTGCCTTAATTCCATGGGCCGATTTAACCTCTTTTCGACAATATCCACATGTAGTGTCGCATATCATAACAAAACCTGACCTGTCCTTTTTCAAAAACAGGTCCGATATATATTTGGTAGCCAGACAGATTTTGAGCTACAGTCCATGTCGTGTATAAAGGTCAGAACAGCTCAAAATTAGCTCTTATTTTTACCCTCTGTTACAGACCAGACACACATCCTTTTAACCCACTGTACCCCTGCGAGATTATCATGAAACAGTTATATCTGATATCCTACATGACGGGAACAACGTGTGCTTATTAAATATTCACAAAATGAAAACCTGTTTGTATTTGTTTTTAATTCAACAGAGGTTAGAACAGAAACATTAACAATATTTTGTGTCATGCTTCCTTTATTAGTAGACACCTGGCCGGATTTCGGCTTATTTAGCATGTTTAGGGTGGTGAGACCATATATGAGAATACACGTTTTTTGGGATATTTTTTGGAGCCCAGAATGAAGCTTGGAGCTGTTTTGAGCAATATATCGTCATAAAAATCGCCATGGTTACTCTGCAATTAAAAAATTGTTGTTGAGAAATGTCACATATATTAGAGTAAACTGTTATCAGTATCACAAACTCTTAAATTCAATATTATTTTATTTTTATTCATGTCCATATGACGAGCAAACCAGCAAGCCAGCATTTCATTCATGAATTATCCTGAAAACACGGCTTTCTCAGATCACTTTCACCATTGTTTATCACATCTATTAATCAATTATATACATTATAATCAAAATTGTGGAGCTTTGCTTACTACAGCGACTATAACAATCAATTAAATATATATTTAAAGCTGTAAATGTTAATCTATCAAGTGGAATATGACAACAAAGCACCGAAAAACTCAAAAACCAAGTGTATACTCATGGTCTCACCACCCCAAATGCCGCTCCTATTGAAATACATGTAAAGTGCCTCAATTCCATGGGCCGATTTAACCTCTTTTCGACAATATCCACATGTAGTGTCGCATATCATGACAAAACCTGATCTGTCCTTTTTCAAAAATAGGTCCGATATATATTTGGTAGCCAGACAGATTTTGAGCTACAGTCCATGTCGTGTATAAAGGTCAGAACAGCTCAAAATTAGCTCTTATGTTTACCCTCTGTTACAGACCAGACACACATCTTTTTAACCCACTGTACCCCTGCGAGATTATCATGAAACAGTTATATCTGATATCCTACATGACGGGAACAACGTGTGCTTATTAAATATTCACAAAATGAAAACCTGTTTATATTTGTTTTTAATTCAACAGAGGTTAGAATGTTAGAACAGAAACATTAACAATATTTTGTGTCATGCTTCCTTTATTAGTAGACACCTGGCCGGATTTTGGCTTATTTAGGGTGGTGAGACCACAACGTCATATTTAAATTACTGAAATATTAATGTCTACGCCGAACAATTGTTACTTAATTCCCAAGGATCAATCCAGGTGAAAATTCATATCTGTAATTCCCAGCATTCAATATATTTATATTTTGTCGCTTTAGGCCTACATTCTTTTTCGTCGGTTATTTATTGCAAGGTCATTTTCTCATGTTGGAGAAAGAGGTAAACTTGGGCCCCTTATAATTATATTATCTCTCATGATTTCCAAAACAAAATATAATTATTTTTTGCAGATATTACCGGGCATCATGTGGTCAACTCTGGGGCTGACCGCCGTCCTGGCGATCCTCTCTCTGACCAGTAGTGGGCAGACCTGGGCGGCCGACCCGGCGCCCACGTGGGAGGAACTGGACGCCCGCCCGCTACCGGGCTGGTACGACCAGGCCAAGTTCGGGATCTTCATCCACTGGGGGGTATTCTCCGTGCCCAGTTTCGCCTCCGAGTGGTTCTGGAACTACTGGCGAGGCGGCCGGGCGGATGTGGTCAAGTTCATGAAGGACAACTATCCCCCGGGTTTCACCTACGCGGACTTTGCCCCGCAGTTCACGGCGGAGTTCTACGATCCGGACCAGTGGGCGGAGATTTTTCAGGCCTCAGGAGCAAAGTAAGTTTGCTTTGGACCCCTTGGTGATAAAGAGTGCTATCGGCCACTCGGATGAGTGGCAGATAGCACCATTTATCTCAGCTTTGTCTGTGTATTGATATTTGTTGTGATCTAATGCTAATTAGATTGCTATTATATATAGGTGAAAACATTCAAGGTCAAGGATATTGAGTTTTATAGAATATTCTCCAGACCGTGCTCATAATGTCAACGAAAATGTACAGGGTTGCAATAACTGGGTACATATACTGCCTATTACCATGATTACCCTGCAAAAATCATACGTAATTGTTGGCAAGTTTGCACCATTGTTTAAATGTTGTAATATGTTTATTTTCATTGTACATAATGTTACTGAATACTTCTGCAAACATTTTGATGGATCCTCATTATGTTCGGATGTGTTTTAAGTCAGTTAAAAATCTCTGAGCTATACAGTCTTAGCTGTAAAAAAGGCCTCGGCCTTCGGCCTCTACCCTTTTCACAGCTAAGAATGATTATCCTATACGTAATCAGTCTGATTGAAATTTTGAATATCGTAGATATTCACACTGTGATATATTCACTGTGATATTCACAGTGATTTAAAGGGACTGGCCCAGGGTAAAATCGTAAAAAAATCGGTGATTTTATTATGGTTTTCTAATATGACGATATGATGTAAACATGTCCATAAACACTGATAAACTAGAACTTCAAAAGTTTTATATTTTTTGTGCTGCGCTTTTACCAGCTAGGCTAGATTTAGAGACGGAATTTCCGTATTTCTTATTTTTGACATGGTTGTCAAAAAATAAGAAATCGGGAATTTCGTATATATATCTTGCCTAACTGGTCAATTCGCAGCACAAAAATTAAAAACCTTTTGCAGTTCTAGTATATGGACATGTTTACATCATATGGTCATATTGAGAAGCCAAAATAAAATCACCGATTTTTTTATGATTTTAGCGTGGGCCTATCCCTTTAATAAAAATAAACATTTCCAAATTGAATTATTTGATAACCTGAGCATCTACCACAAGATATGCTACATTTTAGGTATGTAGTGTTGACCAGCAAGCACCACGAAGGCTTCTGTAACTGGCCCACCAACCACTCCTTCAACTGGAACTCCATGGCTGTGGGCCCGAAGAAGGACTTGGTCGGTCAGTCTGATTTCTTCAGTTTTGAACACTG
Organism: Flabesymbios commensalis; assembly: GCA_964017125.1. Classification (NCBI taxonomy): domain Eukaryota; kingdom Metazoa; phylum Annelida; class Polychaeta; order Terebellida; family Flabelligeridae; genus Flabesymbios; species Flabesymbios commensalis. The sequence continues at coordinate 92,180,928 of OZ024905.1, read as the reverse complement.
TGATGCAATGCAATGCAATACAATACAAAAGGATGCAATGCAATGCAATGCAATGCAATGCAATGCAATGCAATGCAATGCAATGCAATGCAATGCAATGCAATGCAATGCCTCTTATTATATTTGCCGAAATCACTCAACGCGCCGTTATGTTACTCTAATATATTTTCTTACTTTATTTTTACTTAGACTAATTAGTTTTATTTCTAAAGTGTTTGGAGAATTAAATTATAAGAGGTTTTCCAATCGACATTCGCACAGCTAATTATCGTATACCACGATTTCAACTGCTAAAATGTCACGACGAGGTATTTTTCATTCATGTCACAGGCGAGCTTGCAGGAGCAATCCGGCAGAAGACTGACTTGCGGTTTGGTGTCTACCACTCTCTTTTTGAATGGTTCAACCCCATGTTCCTGAACGACCAGAAAAATAACTACACCACAGATGAATATGTGAAGGTATGTATGTACTGCATGCATTTTGTTCCAGCAAACACGAAACATTGGCGCAATATTGGCTTAATGTTGGCCCAGCGTCGCAGACGATGGGCCAACATCAAGCCAACATTGCGCCAATGTGCCGTGTTTGCTGGGGTAAAGTTTAAGACATTTTATATTAAAGGAAAGCACGTGTCAATTTGAAAATGGACAGATTCTTTCATCCAATGCCACAGTTACGATTTGAAGCTGGACTCTCTAACCATGCTAACGTAAATTCTAACATTAGATGAATGAGGATCATTATTGTAAAAACCATATCTAAAAGCAAAATCGTATTTCCTGATATATTTTTTTTTCATAAAACATCATACCCCCATCTATTATCCCGTCGGACCTTCAGTAATGGCGTGATATTCGAGACATTGGTCATGCTGCAGTACTGAATTAGAAATAGCATTAACACAATTATTGATTTTCAAATTTTAATTAAATGTTAATTTATTTTCAGTATAAAACCATGCCTGAGCTTTACGAGCTGGTGGAGAGATATCGTCCTGAGATTGTGTGGTCCGACGGCGACGCAGGCCCAGACACATACTGGCACAGCCGAGAGTTCCTGCAGTGGCTTTACAACAAGAGGTGGGTGTCAGGGTGTGTCAGTGTGTCACATCGTGTCAGTGTGTGTCAGGGTGTGTCAGTGTGTCACATCGTGTCAGGGTGTGTCAATGTGTCACATGGTGTCAGGTCGTGTCAGTGTGTCAGGGTGTGTCAGGGTGTCACTTTGTGCTAGTGTGTCAGATATCTACCATGTAAGCACCCGGAACTAATCTCATTGAAATATTCACCCTCTTGAAGTGGCAACGCAACGTCAAGAGCTTGAACATTATTGATTTTTTTTTCACGGCGGAACGATAGGCCTTCAAATTACTATTTTGGCCGACGAAACACACGATTCACTATTATTATATCATATTGCAGTTTGTAATTCAAAAGTATGATGACACTAACATACACCCGTATTTATACTGCACTTGAAAAGGCAGTGACTGATTCACTTAAACATGTTAAAAAGTAAGCAGTTATCTGTTGGCTTTGCACGACACTGATAGATTTGACAAGCAGTACTCAAGTGACAGGTCGTCAGTAGACATTTACTCCCTGCTGCTGTTCATTTATACCCGTGTTTGTGTAGGCCTATATGTGACAGTGCCCTAAATTATTGAAAATAATATAAATTATACCTTAAAGTAATCACGTCTATGGCCGTGCTTAACCTATTTGTCCTCGAACTATGACATTTTAGGATTCAAACTCTACACATCGTCCTCTTGGATATGAAAGGGTGTATCTGCCACTTTACAAAGTGGCAGATACACCCTTTCATATCCAAGGGGATGACATGCAAGTTATTTTTACGCATTTGAAGTTGTGTGCCGCGTCAGCGAGACACAACTTAAAGTGGACAAACAATTAAATATTGTAGCTTGTAACACATTATTGTTTATTCATATGTATATATGCAATACTATCACTCATTCAAACATATTATTTTCAACTAGATTGCTTTCTGATCTATATTGGTCAGTTTGTGTCACGTGATTTGTTACAGCCCTGTGCGGGACACAGTGGTGACCAATGATCGCTGGTGTAACAACGGCTGTTCCTGTCATCATGGCGGCTACTACACATGCGCAGACAGATACAATCCTGGTAAGAAACCTGCGGAAGCCCGGGAAAGCCTTTCAACTTCTGACGACCCTGGTATCCCAACAAACACAATACATTGACCCAATATTGGGTTAATGTTGGGCCAGAGTCTTAGACGATGAGCCAACAATGAGCCAATGTTGGCTCAATGTATCGCGTTTGCTGGGGTATTTGTTGAAGCTGCCTGCCTGTGAAATCTGAGCTCACTGGCATTCAGATTACAAAGAAAAAAAATTATGTTTCTTCCCCTCTCACCATCCTGTAGAGACTTCAGTTGTATTCGTTCTCAGTCTGGAAGTACACCCTGTACGCATGATGCCTCTGACTAGTAAAGATTCAATATTACAGGGGCCCTGGTTCAGTGGTTAAAGCTACCTGCTTGGAAAGTCGGTGATCGCAGGTTCGAACCCCTCTCTAACCTTCAAGTTTCAAAGAAACAACATGTTTCCTCTACACTCACTCGTAAAGATTTAATATTGTGGGGAGTCTCCGTGACCGGGAGGTAGCAAGCTCGGCCTCAGACCGCCAGGGCTCGAATTTCAAATTCTGTGTAATATTTACTACGTCTAACATCATCTCCAATCTGTTCACCAGGAAAGTTACAGCCGCACAAATGGGAGAACTGTATGACGATAGATAAATCCAGCTGGGGCTACAGACGAAACTCACAGCTGTCCGACTATCTGACCACTCTAGAGCTACTGACCACACTGGCCGAAACTGTCAGGTATGTAGACTATTGCCCTCCAGAAACAATAGGTAGTAACCGCCTACTTGAAACGTAAGCAGTCACCGCATTTTTGCTATAGGCTAATTCTCAGAGAGGGAAGCAACCCCGAACTCCAGCGCTAAAAATGAATATAAATATTATTACCAGAATAGATTCGTTATGGATTCCTAGGCTAAGTTACTCCTTCATGAATTTATCCAATATTAGTAATAAAATTACGGTTAATTTGACATTTTCAGGACAAGTGATATATATATATATAAATAAATGTTGTCAATGCCAAAAGGCAGTATCTGCTTATTTTGCCACTAGGCCTACACGTAAGCAGATACTGCCTTTCGGCTTTGCAGAGCAGTACGTGAACCTATCCCAGCAAACATGAGATGTCTGTATATTAAATTTACAAAAAATATCGGAATGTTTTTATTTAAATTAAATTTATCAAAATGTTACTATTTGGCAGAGCGTATCTGATTAACGCTAGAAAATAATAAAAACCAGATACCAAGGTGATTTACAGTTTCTCAGCAAACACAAAACATTAGTGTAACATTTTGTACAACGTCGGCCCAACGTCGACGTTGGTCCTATGTTGTACAAATGTTATAGAAATGTTTTGTGTTTGCTGCGTTTACGCCCATGTTTTTTTTATCAGTTGCGGGGGGAACCTACTGATGAATGTAGGACCGACGCATGACGGTCGGATCATGCCGGTGTTTGAGGAGAGGCTCCGCCAGGTGGGGTCGTGGCTGAAGGTAAACGGCGAGGCGATCTACTCCAGCCAGCCCTGGTACCATCAAAATGACACGGTCACTAAGGACGTATGGTGAGTAAAGAGTGAAGCACACCAGCGCGATTCCCCGCGCGACGTTCCGCGCGACGTTTGGGACAATGTTGTTTGAATTGTGGGGCCAGCGTCGTAGAGGTATAATAATGCATGGACTCCCTAAGTTTACCCAAGTTGCTGGCACTGTTTCATTGCTGTTTTTCCATAAACTACACCCTTTATGCCTACCTACCATTTGTCGTAAAAATGTATGCCGTGTTCTTTAGAAGGAACCCTTCAGTACTATTACCATGCAACCCCAGGAGAACCCTTGCAGGGTTCTCCTGGGGTTGCATGGTAATAATACTGAAGGGTTCTTTTCAAAGAACATATATTGTTTAGAGTGATGGAGATATCGTTACATTGTTTTTTCTAATGTTGGGTCAGAGTTATTGACGCTGGCTCAACAATTGGTCAGCATTGGCTCTACGTGTAATATGAGATTGGCACCTCCGTTTGGACGATTAATTATTTATCCCAGAAGATACCAGAGGCAGCACAAATGCCGTTTTAAAGTACAATGTGTGTGGGTCAGTAGCCGCTATGTTAGGTCTGTCTAAAATATTCACTCGCTGGACGTTCTGACTCGCTGATTTGTCAATAATTTATCAATTGGGGTCACGTTTCACTGTTGTGTGTTGTGTAATAGTCTAGTCCTTACAACGCTGACATATTTTTTTATAAACCAAAGGTTGTTTTCAATTTGAAGTCCTCGTAAATGTCTTTATCAGCTCTTTCCGCTTCATTTGAATACCTATATGTTACGGACATTATAGATATTTTACTCTTTCAGCATGTTCAGTACGGGGATCGACTTTCGACGTCAGATACTGACGTCTATAGACATGATAGATGTCAGATTCTGCTGTCTAAAGTCGTTCCCTGCGCTGAAAGGGGTTATACTGTAAAGCTGATCATTTTCGCGTGCTTAGATTTTCGCGAATTTGTGAGTTTTGGATTTTACACTTAGTCTATAATATGTGAATTATCAATTTCGATGATAGGAAACGCTAACATAATTATTATTTCGCGAGATTCTCAAATTCGAGAATTTTTCCTCCTCGCGAAACTAGCAAAAATAAAACCTCGCGAATATTACCAGATTATACAGATCTGACGTCTGTGGAGTAGTGACCAGGTAACGACTAGGTTAGGTCTGTCTATAATTCCCTCTCACTTGAGTTGTAACTGGCTGATTTGTCCAAAAGCAGCCATATCGTTTTTTTCACTCTCATCCATTGAAGTCACGTTTCACTTTTAAAATAATATTTTGAGTGCTGTTTAATAGGTTAAAGCGACACAATCAGTCTAAAATCGTCAAAAAATCATTATTTTTCCTTTTTGGCGTCCCAATAATAGCTTAATCAGATATAAATAAGCGAGATATAAAGACGAAATTCCCGATTTCTTATTTCGGACATGCATGTCCAAAATAAGAAATATTATTTGATTTTTTCGTGCGCACCAACTGATCTGGAGCGCTCCAAATAATCAATCGGTGAGCACCAAATACTTAATTGGTGCGCACCAACCGATTATACGTAGCGCCCAGAATAAATAATCAGTGCACACCAAATAATTAATAGGTGCACACAAAATAATTAATTTGTGCGCAACAGCTGATTTGCAGCGCCCCAAAAAATTAATCGGTGCTCAGCAAATAATTAATTGGTGCGCGCCTAATTAGTTTGTGCGCTACTTCCAGTTAAGATTTATTTTTTGCAATGACTCTTACAAAGCTTCGTGGTGGAAACTGTAAATTAGGTTATAGATCTCTATTTTGATGCTGCAGGTACACATGGAAGACCGGTGACAACGGGGGTGACGCCGTTTACGCCATCACGTTGTTCTGGCCAGACAACAACAAGCTCTACCTGGGCGCCCCCTGGCGAGCGCCCGGCCAGGTAAGCCTGCTGGGTTACGGAGCGGACCTCAAGTGGCAGATGGGGACATCTGGTGGCATCAATGTGAACATTCCCGACATTTCGGCTGATAAAATGCCGTGCCGGTGGGCGTGGGTTTTCAAACTCACGTACCCCTATTGATATTTACAGCAGAGTTAGCTTCGCTGGCCATAGAAAAAAAAAGATTATAATGTAGAATTATATTGCGTTCTACAAATGGCCGCCATATAATCGTCATAGTTATAGCGACTGATTCGACATTTTTGTACTGTTAATATTGCAATTTGATCATTCCAAAATGCTTTGTAAATGCTTTGTAACAGGTTATAAATAAATCTGCTTTGCTTCCCTTATCCTGCTGAAATAATTTATTGACATTTTTAAGCACTTGAGGTTGTGTCTCGCTACCGCGATCCACAACCTCAAGTGCTTGAAAATTACTCATATTTGCTTAATTTTAGACCAAACATTTGCAAATCCTGATATTTAAAAACACATTTTCTCCCAAAATCAGTGATTTGATGGACTAATAAAACAGACTAAAAACGACAATTGTCGTGATCAGCAGGATAAGGGTTAACATACTTATGAACACATTGAAAACACATTCCACTGATACGACACATCTACCCAATGTTAGACCAATGTTGGACAAACGTCGTAGACGGTGGGCCAACATTGGTCCAACATTGGGTAGGTGTGTCGTGTTTTATGGGTACTGATCTCCTAACACCAGCCGCTCTGCAAATAATTTAGTGGATGGCGTCTGTATTGTTTTCATCGGAACAACTCGCTACTGCTCGTTGTTTTCCTCGTACAGCACAGGGGACACTCTGTAATAAACACTCAAATATATATATATATATATATATATATATATATATATATGGTGTAATTAACATGATCGATTAGTAGTATTTAATCTAGACATAAGTTTTGAAATCATAGAGTTTTAGAGTAGCTCACATCTTCTGGCACGGATCCTTGCTCTAGGAAACACGCCTACCCATGCGGCAAAGACAAAATGCAGTAGCTGCCTACTCTTCAAGTTAGCAGCTACTGCCTTTCGGCTTTACTGTAACCCTCTGAGCACATACATTTAGCCACTACGCGACATGTTTTGAACATAATTCAACAGAGATAAAGATTTATATCCCTCATAAAAAACACGTTAATCTATGTGTTAGGAACAGATTATCTGAAATTTTCAGTCTTTTATCCTTAATAAGTTAAGGTCTAATGAAATGACTGACAGTTCAAAAATGTTATATTAACATTTAATTGCAAGTAAGAGAAATATAAGATCAAAGTTAAGATATTTAGTTCGCCCAGGACATTGCTTTCGGTCAATTTCGGCTGCAATTCACATCACAAAGAGAGAGAACGATAATTAAATTAAACTTGTACAAACAGATGGTGCAAAGAGGTTGCTTTAACAGCAGACTCCAGAACGTTATGATTTAACATTCATATTGGCTCAACATCTAGTGTCTGTTGATGTGTAGAATAATTGCAACAATTAACTGACGTTACTTCAGTGAATACAGAATCATGTTTCAATTGTGCCTATTTGCATTTAATTAAACAAATATGTATATAATATTGTTATACTTATATATATATTATTCATATAAGGAATGTTTCCCACATACCATCTTAACGGATATTATTGTGTATGTACCGGTGAAAATGAGATATATTGATTACACTTATTATCCATGAACTAATAAATAAATACTTTCTGGACATAGCTTAGGTAAATTTATATGTTTACAATTATATATATCGGTTAAGTCCAGCGGGAAAAAAAGAATTTTGTTGAAGGTAAAATGTTATGCGTTAGTACTGTTAGACGATCATCCTAGATCCCATATTTGAGGTTCAACTGCGTCAGGGGGCGTCATACTCAAACTATTGTAATATGTTCGTTATTTAGCATACGTAAAGTTTTAAAAACTGATAATGCCCCCCCCCCCCCACCCTGCAATTAATCGCCAGTAATTTGACAATTTTAAGAGGCATATTGTTTTGAAAAATCGTAAAGTAATACCGATTTTCCCTAAGGATAATGGGGAAGCAGAACGGTTCATGCACACCTCCAAAAATATACTGCATACTATCAAGACTGGGAACGAATTAGCTATTTTTGTGACACTCAGCATTGTTAAAATGTCATAAAAATGCTTTGTGATTACTGGGTGGTGTAGCGACAGTAAAGGGCGGGGGCCCTGGGGTAGTGGTTAGCACCGCTGCCTATCACGCCAGAGTTCGGGGTTCGGTTCCCGGTCTCGGCGGTTTGAAAGAAACAAAAATGTTTCTTCCCCATCCACGTGTAAAAGTCAGTATTGTGGGGAACCTCCGTGACCGAGAGGTAGCGTGCTCGGCCTCAGACCGCCAGGGCTCGAATTTCGAATCCTGTGTCTGGAGGACAGTGTCATCTCAATCATCTCACCATCCTCAGGAGGTTCTCCTGGCCCAGTTTAGCCTATATGTGCTGCATGTTCAACCCAGGTTAGGGGTTCAATTTTCCAGTGGCGTGCCGAGACTTGCGCGTCAAAGTGCCAGGTGGAGATAAGACCCTCATACACAGCCTGTACGTCAGTACCTATATAAGACCAGGTGACGCCATCAGGAGACGAGGACACGCGGAATGACGTCACACGCTTTTGAATTCCATCACATCGTGCTTCGATTTTTGTGGCGTGTGTCAACCTGGAGACGAACTGATCTCTAGCTAAGTTGACAAGCAAACGCCACTGTGTAGTGAGGTTTGTGGACTTTTGCGGAAGTTACAATCTCCATGGCAACCATCCCGGAGTTTCTTCACTATAAGACCATACCGCTACTGTAAATCACACAATTGTTGTGAATTTCGCGATCACCAACGGAAAAGCTATTTCATCACGCACCCGAAGATTTCCTCATGCTGAGGAGTAGATCTAAATAAATAGGAAGACAGGCGACCCCTGCTACAAACACGTCGTATGAGCAACAACCGCGAAACCGCGAAAATTACCAATCGCGAAATACAATGATTTACAGTAGGAATGCGATACAAAATGGAGATTTCTGTGCATCCGGCCAAACAACCGCCTGTAGTCTGTACTGGGTGATGCGGCTCTAAGTACGAGCACAGATGTAGTATATGATACAGACTTCTTAATTAAAAGGCCGTTACAAGGGATCAATCTATATAGTTAATGTAAATGATAGTAGGGTTACTGTCTAGGTTACCCAATGATGTACGTTTTAAACAATGTATATATTTATAAACTAATGCGGAATAAATGTAGGACAAATGTCAGCATTGTGTTGTTGACAGTGGTTGCCATAGTAGTGGACCATGCTCTGTGCTTCCCATTAGCAGCAACACATTGTTTATGTTAAGCTACCGGTGCTGATAGAGGCAGGGGTGTCCTTACATTGACGTCACCTACCAACAGTTTATCATCACTGAGCGAATCACAGCAAACGACAGCTGTCTTCATCTGCATCGGGATCACACATAACCATGATAACACACGACGTTGAAACAACGTAGTTAGCTATTCGTGCGGCAGTTATAACCAACAAAGATGCAAGGTTGACCCAATGCTGCCATTATGTTGGACCACCGTCAGCGACCACACTACACCAACATTTAATGAACATCTTGTGTTTGTTGTGATAATGGAAGTCGACTGGAGACTGTTCTCCACAATCGCGGCTGTCCATAGACTGATACTAAGTTACATTGTCAAGAATCAAATATACGGCTAGCTGCTGCCATTTGAATGGCCATCAATGGGGTTTTCAAATGGAGGGTGAATTAGTTGGGGTTTTTTGCTCATTGCATATTAAATTTTTGTGACAATATAATGCTAGCAACTGCCATTTGAATGCCCACCGATGGGGTTTTTCAAATGGTGGTTGAATTAGTAGGGTTTTTTTATTCGCTGCATATTAAATTTTTGTGACAATATATGCTGACATATTCTCTTCCTTTTTTCATTCACAAGCTATTGAAAATGTTTATCATTTCGTGCTTATTCTTTAGCTGCCGCTAAAATGAATCGATTGAATGATATTGAATGCTCTGTGAAAAAAGGATGGTCATATGATACACGACTCTGTAGTGGGTCAAACTTGATCCATGGTGTGGTGTCGCGGTCAGCTGCAATCCACGCACAATGTTGATCATCATACCCAAATCTGACATCTGCTTGCCATAAACCGTACCCAGTTCAGACGATACTGTGATCTGGCTATCCAGGGGTGCAAAGTTTTCCACCAGATACAGATCCTTGAACATTCCATCCAGACACCAGCCAGCTTGTGCATCACACAGACTACGCTTGACTGATCCAGATCCGGTGATTACTTCCCAGTTGTCACTCCACTCGTTTCCTGCGTTTACATCCCCCTTTTCTGCCACACAGACACAGAAATACCTCACAGGTGCCAAAGACAAAGGCACCATCTTTGTTGCACCATCTTTACAGCCGATCTTCAGCTGGCCTGGAGGAGATGGAGTTTACTGACACCAGTCTCTCATAGTCTTCTTGTCCGGTCAGAGTACATGGTAGACGTTTATCTGTGTCCACACCACGACATAGTGGATTAGACTCGTGGAGAATAAAACCTCTCATAGCTTCCTCCTTATAACATAGGCTTCCTTCCACCAGATATATAACTATATAACACACAGAAAGCTCCACAAAGGTCACATGATGGTAAACTGTGTTTGACGAAAAACCACAATAAACTTTCTGCGTCTGAGTCTGTCTGGTGGTATAATGAGCTTATCAGAAAGGGCAATCACTGCAGGTTTGTTTAGACGCGTATTGATAGTGTATGTGAGGGTTTGTTTATTAATAAAATCCATAACGTACACAGTAAAAAACAAAACATTTTATAACATTAATACAATGTCGGATAAACGTCGAAGAAGTTGGGCTGGCGTTATATAAAATTTATGTCATACGAATGTTTCAGTTTACTGTGTAGTTACCAAGAACATACCCAACACACACGAGAGGTTGTCCCAATGTTGAGTTAATGTTGAGCAAGCGTCGAAGACATAAACCAACCATTGGGTCAACGTCTCGTGATCGCCGGGTATACTGACTTAGAAAACACAATACGTTGACCTAATGTTAATTCGATGTTGGCTTACGTTAATTCGTTACTTTCAGAATTGGATCGACATCTGGTGCTTGAGAGCATGTTTCCACTGTCAGCATGTGGTTTTAATAAATCACTTGTCACGGCTGAAGTAAATTATTCATGTTCTGTGTGATCCAGTGCGCGAATCCCCATTCAGTGTGATCCATTTCGTCTCATCCATCGGGCGGGGGGCCTAGGGTAGTGGTTAGCACCGCTGCCTTTCACGCTAGAGTTCAGGGTTCGGTTCCCGGTCCCGGCGATTTGAAAGAAACGAAAATGTTTCTTCCCCATCCACTCGTAAAATTCAGTATTGTGGGAGCCTCCGTGACCGAGAGGTAGCATGCTCGACCTCAGACCGCCGAGGCTTGAATTTCGAATCCTGTGTCTGGAGGGCAGTGTCATATCATTCATCTCACCATCCTCAGGAGGTTCTCCCGGCCCAGTTTAGCCTATATGTGCACAAAGTGGCCTAAAGCCCGATTCAATTTTGTGTCTCATACATCATCATCAGGTTGGCCGGTGTGATTAATATTTATTTGAACATCCTCATACAGCAAAAAATCGCCTTCTAGCTATTCTTGCGGGCGTCACCTTGGTCACAGTATATAAAATGCAATATCGCGCCATGCCGCTGTTAACGTGATCACCTTTGTCGCCATCACTGCAATATCGGCGAAAAATATAAGCTACAAGCTAAGTAGTTTGGCAATGTGGAGCATGGCGCATCAGAGAAAATAACTGTGTTTCGAAAGAGAGTCGAACCCTGTGCATTTCGCTCCTTTCTATTGCGGCCAACCACCTCGAGAGGTGGCGTAAGTTTTGGGGCGTTCAGACGCTAGTATTAATCACAATATTTAGGGCACGTTCTCACAAACCGACTTAAGTATACATTAATGTTGTTTTAAATATCATCACGTGCTCATGTCTCAATGAAACTAAGGAGCGACTTTAAGACTGACTTAGGTTTTAGACTTAGGTCGGTTGGTTGAAATCATTTAATTTATTTCTTGTTTGGTACTACTGGAGCGAAACTATGAAACTGCAGCAGATCGGCAATATGAGTATACACATAGAACATATTGTCCATGCATGGCATAGAAACTGATAATATACTCATACATGTACTTGCATGAAGTGCAGTTATTTTGAAGGATGAGCTGCTGTACTAAAACATGGGATTAAAAATGTTCCAGAAAAGTGTGGTTTTACAAGAAAGCTGCGATAGTGTGATACATCTGTAGGCAATGCTTGACGAAAGAGGTAAAATAACCAAGCCTGCCTGTTGCCAATCCATGCAACAACAAATTATATTTTTATTGTACCTTTCTTATGATAAATGTGACATAGATCAAGCATATCGAGAAATCATGGTCTTCAAATGTCAGACATAATTATGCTAACATACATGTATATGTATATATACATGTATATGTATATTAAAATCACGATCAAATATGACACATCATTTTGGCATCACTACAAGATCGGTGATTGAAAATGGACAACAATCCAGTTTGTAATTGACAGCTCAGTGAATTAAATCAATAAATCTAATCTAACCAAAAAAATAAGACCTGGATCGGAACTTAAGAAGGTTTTTTTCCAGTGCGTCAAAATACTTATATCTATTCAACCAAAAAAAAACTGCTTTCTGGATCAATAAATTTGTAAGACATATATAAAATAATAATATATATTTATTATATATGTGGAACCTTTTCTCATCATACCATACCTATATATACCTAGATATATATTGAACACCTTTGAGTAAAATTTGCAATTAAATATTTTGGCGGTTGAATGGTTCAGCCTTAAAGTGTGCTAATCAAGTCTATTTTTATTTGTCCTTCAAGCGAAAATTATGGGAAAAATTATCAATAAATTTGCTCAACCCTTTAAACCCTCAGGATACATCAAAGCATCATTTTACATCACTGAAAACAGACTTAATTTACCTACAACAACTTCTTTAGAATGACAATTTCCATGAAACTGGTTCACGAATACATTGCAATTTTCTTTATTTTTTCACCCACATTCAACCATATTCATCCACTACAGATTCTCGACTTGTAGTGGATGACTTTGACAATGTAAAGTCAGACTTGAAAGGGTTAATTTAAATATCACTGAATAGCCCTATGTAAGCAACTTAAGCCTGTTTAGCTACTTGACACAACATCAAGTAAGCGACATCTACATTTTAAATATTATCCTTTGGTGCTTAAAGGGTTAGTATGCACTCTCTGCTGTGAACACCTGCAAACTTATTGATTGCGCGGTCTTAAAATAAGATATTAGAGGATGCTGGCCGATGTATTATTCAATGGGAACGACCATGCCGTTTAGATACTAGCTGTGGTATGACGAGGCGGATCCTTGGCGACACACCAATCATCCGGAAACAAGTGGACTGTGTCATGATTAGTGGTAGATCCGGAGGGGGGAGGGTGGTACTCAGAGGGTTCTGATGATCCCGCAATTTAGGTATATAATTTGCCAGTATATATAGCTTGAAAATTATTAACAGTTAGTGCCGTGAATTATAATTTATGTGTTGAGAAAAATCCGTGTCTGACGCCTAGAAATATCAAACAAAATTCGGAGAGGCTACCAGTCTCATCTGACCCCTCGCCCCATTTTCTCAAAGTTTGGGATCCACCCCTGCTGCTGAATTTGTGATGAAATGCATTCATAAATTGCTTCAAATAATGCCGTAATAATAAATTAATAGTTTTCATCAAATGGTATGATTGTTTTATGGAAGGTAGACATCGCTGTGGCAGGTAATATTTTGCAGCGAATGAACATTGAACAATTTTAACGCTGAATTGCTTTTAACGCTTAAATCGTAAATTTGAATAATTTGAATTTTCACCCACTTGAAGTTGTGTCTCGCTACCGCGACCCACAACTTCAAGTTGATGAAAATACTCATGTTTGTTTAATTAGAGTCCAAACATTTGAAAATCTTGCTGTTTAAACGCTAATTAAAACTGCGATTTAAACGGCTGAATATAACGGGTAAAAAAACGATTATATTCTTCAAGCTTAGATATTTAAGAGTTAAATATATTCGTCCATCGATCAGCCTGAAATCTCTAAATTAATTGGTAACCCTCTAACCGCCGGTGCCGCATATATTCGGGTTTTCATTTTTTTTATTAGCACATCAAGTACCACATTTTAAATGTGTCAAAAATGAAAAGTGACATCAACCAGCAAGATTTGAAAAGAGTTGACCTCCATTTTGTAAAATCTGAATAATTTTCACTCGCTTGAAGTTGTGGATCGCGTCAGCGAGACACAACTTCAAGTGGGTGAAAATTCAAATTGAACAATTTGGCGGTTAAAGGGTTAATGTCAAATGTAGTCCAGACATTAGAGGTGTTAGGCTCAACAAAATTACCTCAATAGGTTTTGTAGCAATTTTGAAATCTTTAGGATATGTATTTTACAGGGGAAAACGTTCACCAAAACTTTCCATGTGGATTTTCCGGTTTTTCTTCACTTTCAATTATGCTAGAAATAAGTTTTATGTTATGTGTCTAAACTTGTATTTTTGTGATCAAAGAATACATACTTTTCAATTAACAAAAGAAATAATATATTTTTTGTGTTAAAATTCAATATGGCCGCCATTTATTACGTTTATATATGACATACATAAACATTGTGCTCATAGACATGTGATTTAAACAACATGTCCAAGGTGGTTTCTTCCACCCTTACAAATATATTTATCGGTTTGATATTAGAACATAATCATCGGCCTTGTGACATGGCGAATGCTAGATAACCTGTCTCTTGCCATATGGTTAGTCTAGTGGCATTTGTTTAAATTATCACGCAGACCAGTATGGTGGTTTTTAAAAGCGGAGAAGAATGGCCAATGCAAAATATGACATGCAAGATATGATTAAAAAACATCAGAATATTTTGCATCAGAATAAGTCGTCTTACGGATATGTTATTTACCTCAATATAGTTCAATTTAGTTGTGATATCAGGGAAGTAAAGCTCGCTATTATGCAGAATGTTATATATTTTAATTTCCATAAATTTACAAAATTGGTGGCACAATAATGAGATAATGCATTGTCAAAACCATTATTTGGCTGAAGATTAAGAAGTTTTCCAACCTATCATTAATATAACTACCTAACCGGACATGTTATCTTTGAACATGGGAGCATATTATGTGGCCGACCACACGCCAGCCATAAAGTCAAACAAAGTCTTACCTCCAATTAACAATAATTTAATATGCTGGATTCACCGCCACGAGGTATAGTGTGTTATGTAATTATAGAACTTGTACTTGGTTCCTACCATTCTTATACAGGGATGAGCACAAAGTATATCTCAAATATATGTATGTGTATATATATCAGTATTGATTTTACAGCTCACACCTCTGTAATAAAGAGTATTTTCAAGCCCGATGATTGGCCGCAAACTATCTTGAGTGAGAGAAAATTAGTCTCCCGCTGAGTGCTAGTTAAAAAATGAAAATAACATAAAAATAGGCAAAGAAAACAATTATCAGATTTTCCTGAAAAAAAAAAATATATTATTGTGGATTTGTGAAATATTTTATTCCGAAATTGTCCTGATTGAGATGGTAATAACAATCCTCTATTTTCTGGGAACGTCCACAGGGGCGTGTTATATCATGTAACCCAGACATTCGGCCTGTTCGCATCTCTCATAGGGGAAGTGATCAGGGATTATATTAGCCTCTGTACTCACAATCCAATCCTCGCCACCACCAATGACAAAACGCACCTGTGAACAAACAATATATTAGATATAATACTGCATATATGACGCCACTTGGGTTTAAAAGGTGTATCAGCCACTTGATAATGTGGCAGATTCCACTTTATCAAGTGGTTGATACTTTCTTTTACAGTTAGGCCTGCGTGACTGTTGTCTGAGTGAGCAATCTATCATTTACCATGGTAACTGTATGTCTAATCCAGATGACTAATTCTGCATTTACACAAATATCCAAATCATCCCTTTAGATGTGAAAGGGTGTATATGCCACTTTGCAAAGTGACAGATACACCCTTTCCTATCCAAGGGGACGAAATGTCACTAACATCCACCACAGCAACTCACCCTGACGAAAAAGCCTATGTAGCCTTCATCGGGAAAATCCATGGTCACTGTGTACTGACCGCTGCCCTGAAATAATCAAACGATGTTCATGATATCTCTGGGGCCGTATTCTTTACGAGTTACGATATATCGTAGGCTTCGGATTGGTCGAGATGGCCATCTCGACCAATCTGAAGCCTACGATATATCATCAGTTGTACGATAATACGGCCCCTGGCGTTCAATGGGCAATGACACTAATATATATTTTAAATTACTTACTTTACAAGAACGCAGTTACTTCCATTTCGCTTCACAGAGCGGATCTATTTAAATTCTCACAGCGCCGGGATCTACTTTAGACGTTTGATTCTGAAACAAGATTTTTCGAAAACATCGGCAGGAAAATGTCTTAAGGGTAATTATGTAATTATTGTTTAATTAATGATTTGCTCTCACCAAATCTGTCACTGAGGTAGTTTGCCAAGTAATTCCGGTATCCCCTCCTGAGGGTAGTTCACCCCCTCCTGCGGGTGGGGGTAGCAGTGGCCCACTCAGCATCGTGTTTCTCCAATCGCGTCTGCAAATGTAATATTGTCCAGCGATAAAATCATTGTGTTCTACAATGCCAAAAGGCAGTATCTGCTGACTTGTAAAGTGAGCAGATACTGCCTTCTAGTTGATAATAATAATAATAATGTATTTGATTCTCCTAGTCGTATTACACATTGAAACAGCCGCACAACTATATAACTACCATTATCTAGAGCTCGTAAATTAGCACAGTATAATTTTTTTCTTCATCCTAACTTTCTCTTGTTTCCATGAGAAAAGTTAGGAAAATCTTTTCTATAGCAAAGAGGTAAAATTAAAATGAAGAAAAATTCAGATTAGGACGAAGAGAAGTTAAGATGCTGGAAACTTTACTAATGTTGACCCCTTCACTACCATGCGTGACGAAAATTTATGTCGTCATCGTTGATGTACGTAACCATACATGACGGAAATTTCCGTCTGCAGTTATTGGCTGATAAAATGATCACTATTTGCACTGAAGTGGTTCTGGACGTAACCCTGCAGTGACCAAAAAAAGGGATGTATCCAGAGTCGGTATCGTATTATAGCACCACCTGGTGGTGAATTGGTCGAACGCCACCTGGTGATGTATATCAAACAACGTATCAGCCACTTAACTTCAATGATGCTGCTGACTACGTAGCCCTTTACCACAGTTTACGAGACACCGCGTCAGCCTGCGATAGTCTCTTGCAGTATGGAATAGCACAGACATTTTTTAAGCCCATGGCGTTTTATTATTCGTCCACAGGCTGTAGCCGCATGCCTACATATTATAAATGAGCTCATGCGGGCCGATAGTCGTCACCATGTAATGAGTCGCAATGTGAAGATTTTAATTCCTTTTCATTATATTAAAAACAAAATCCCTATTTTTTGTTTAAATTTTCTTTGAATTTTCTTACACTTTTTATGCTCATTCAACGAAAAAAAGTCCACCGCTCAGTACTTAACTAGTATGTTTGAACATCAGCTAGTTGAAGTCAATGAAATAGCCAATTTCACACAATTTTTTATAACTTTTTAACTTAGAAAATGCCATATTTCTGTGAATAAGGACCGCCAGAATTTTATTTTGTAACCAAGTCGATCAGAAATTTTCATTTGATAACTCGAGTAGGGCCCACACGTGTACAATTTAGTATAAGTGTGCATTACGACTAATTTTGTCATAGAGGGTCACATATGTTTACATATGAGATATTACTTAAGATAAAGAAAAATGGGACGCTCTTTATTTCAGTGCTTGGAATGAGGTAAAGCTAGGACAAAATAGAAAAAAAATCAGTAGAGTGGCCCCATGACCCTGACCTGTCTGGCACCACACTGTCCGCCCAGTAAGCTATGACGTCCAGTACAGGCTGGTCGTCTGGAATGTCCACATTAATCGTGCCCTGTTGAGCATCACTGTCCTTGGAAATACAATAAATAACAATTATGTGTGTATAAACCATGGAGACAAAAGGTTTTTTTGATTTGAAATCGTCATAAATGTCTTAGTTACCACTTTCTGCTTCATTTGAATACCTATGTTATGGGTCTACGACCATAAATATTTTTACTCTTACAGCGCGGGTAACGACTTTAGACATCTGAATCTGACGTTTACAAACGTCAGACTGAGTATTGCAAGGGTTAAACATACAATGAAGTGAACGTATCACGATTTATCTGGGGATGCCATTGTACAAAAATATCTCTAGCAAAAATTGAGGTATTTAAAAGTTGTTATATTTATATTTTGCTCGTTAAAGCACCAGGTAAAGAAGGCGTGAAGAGAGTACCATTTTAGTGGAGATATTAATTTCACCTGACTTAACAAGAGTTTGTAATAATGACTGAACATAATGTACAGTATACAAATATAATCTGTAGTACTGTAGTACAAAATATACAATGCAATCAATTTAAATACCAGTATCAAAGTAAGTATGTTTTCTCAAATCTATTCCGGTCAGGGTTGGTGTATAGTAGCGTTAGTTTATCAACACTTTAAGCAAAATTATGCATGAAATAATAACTCACCACTTCCAGCGTCCAGGTAAAGTGCGGCCGGGTTGTGTTCTAAACAAAAAAAAACAATACAGTTTGAATTCGTCCGGAATCTTGACTGTTTATCATATAAAAACTCGTAATGATCTTCTTATAATGGATTGTATTGTACCAATATAATTCTGTGAATTAATTAAAAATGTGAAATTCTGTATATAAATCTTACTAGGGGGTATACGACTCCTACCGCGACCCGAGCCTCCAAATGGTTGAAAATAACTCATATTTGTGTCAATTGAGTCTAAATATTTGCCCATTTAGATGTTTCGAACACAGATTTTTTTCCCAATACTAGTATCAGTGATTTGATCGGTTAACAAAAATGATTAAAAACGACTATAGTGGTGTCTAGCGCTAAAAGGGTTAATATATGGCCTACACCACTCTGTGATGTCATTCAATATCGTATAATCAGAAAGCTGTCACTATACAACTATTTTAACATACATGTCTATGAAAAGTAGATAGCTTAACCCTTTAAGCCCTCACGATGCATTAAAGCATCATTTTACATCCCTGAAAACAGACTTAATTTTCCTACAACCAAGGGCTTGGAACGAAAATATCCAGCAGTCTGGTTTACCAATACATGGCAATTTTCATAATTTTAAAACCACATCCAATCATCTTCATCCACTACAAGTCGAGAATTGCGACAGCAATTCGCGGCTTGTAGTGGATAAAGATGACAATGGTAAATCCAGGCTTGAAAGGGTTGACTACGAGTTTATATTTGATATCCACACGATTATCATGATTATGTTGCATTTTATAGTCACTGTACTAGGTAGCAAAATAATAATCACACACAAGTAAATTTGGAGTAGTTTAAAATTCAAGGTTAATTTTGGTGTTAAAAATTTGTACAGATGATATCAACTATTTTTATGCACACTTTCCTACATACCTCAAATACACTCTCCGAGAACAGTCCTACCATGCGCCAGTAATCTGTCTCGTAAGGACCACTGCTGGTAGAGTGGCCAGTATTGTCCATTAACCTGAAAAAATATCTCAATTTCAAGGCGTGTGTACACCGACGACACGTTGGTTATGCGATGACTCAATAGTAGGTTTTGACTGTTTTTTTTAAATATTTCTTCTAGTATTGAAAACAAACTGACACATTTGTCTCAAATTGTCTCTACTGGGTATAATGCATAAATAGCATTAGATATGTGATCAAAATGATGTTTTTTGATGTTCTTACATCAGATAATAATCACCCTTTAACCGCCAAATTATTCAATCTGAATTTTCACCCACTTGAAGTTGTATCTCGCTGACGCGATCCACAACTTCAAGTGAGTGAAAATTATTCAGATTTGACAAAATGGAGGTCAACTGTTTTCAAATATTGCTGATTGATGTCACATTTTATCTTTAACATGGCTAAAAGGTGGTATTTCATGTGCTAACAAAAATGAAAACCCGAATATATGCAACACTGGCGGTTAAAGGGTTAACCATTTTAATCCGCAAATCACGACCACAGTAGGTTTTAATATACTTTATTATCTAATCAAATCACTGTCAAGGGAAGTAAAATGGGTGATTACCCCTTAATGCGCTGAATTATTTTTGTTTAAGCCATGGAGACTAATGGGTTTTTTCAATTTGAAATCATCATAATATTTAATGTCTTAGTTAATTCTTTCTGATTCATTTGAATACATCTGTTATGGGCCTACGGCCATTAGAAAGATTTTTATTTTTACAGTGCGGGGATGGATTTAACCCTTTAACCGCCGGTGTCGCATATATTCGGGTTTTCATTTTTTATTAGCACAAAAACTACCACCTTTTAAACTTGTTAAAGATAAAAAATTTATATGACATCAATCAGCAATGTTAGAAAACAGTTGACCTCCATCTTGTCAAATCTGAATAATTTTCACTCACTTGAAGTGGGTGAAAATTCCGATTTTTTAATTTGGCGGTTAAAGAGTTAATCGTCAGAATCTGACGTCTAGACACGTCATATTCTGACGACTAAAATCTATCCTCTCAATGTAACAGTTCCACATCAAGATTTGCAAGTGCTTGTTTTTCAAATTAAATACATATGTGTAATTATCACCAACTTGAAGTTGTGGGTCGCGGCAGCGAGAGACAACTTCAAGTGGATGACATTTTAATTCTATAATTTAGCAGTTTAGCCCTCTCAGGCCTGAATTTACCACTACAAGCCGCGAATTGCTGCCGCAATTCTCGACTTGTAGTGGAAGAAGGTGATTTGTGTGGTTTAAAATATATTGAGAATCGCCATGTAATGGTCAACCAGTTTCATGGACATTTTCGTTCTAAAGCCCTTTATTGTAGGATATTAGGTATGTTTTCAGGGATGTAAAATGATGCTTTAATGCAACGTGAGGGCTTAAACGGTTAAGGGTTAACCCTTACGTAGCTGGAAGTCTGGTACTGGTTTTCACTCATTTGTAGTCAGAAAACGCCACTCTCAGCTACAAACAACGAGAATTACAGTATTATTGATGAAAAATAAACACCAAACGTGAATTAGCTGAGCAATTGCGAGGGTTAATTATTACCACATGCTGCTCTCGCCTGGCAAATCGTGGAAGAAGTACTTGTAGTCGTCTATCAAGAAGAACTCGTCCGAGGATCCACTGACCACCAGTTTGGGCATGGTCATCCAGTCACGGTACACTGAAAAGAACATTCAAATAATGTCAGGTGAATTATCCCAAGTCCAGCTGACTTGTTTGATTCTGTTTTTAAGACGTTTTGGATATTTTCAAGTATTGGGTGTGTTTTGTTTGCTTTTGTTTTTCGTCCTCTGCAGCTGGAATTACTAACGCAATCTCTAGCTTCATTTGACGGAAAATATACTAATATATTACGGGAAATAGACATCTCTCAATATTTAATTATCTGATCGAACAAGCATCTACAACATGTAGAAATAGCTATTTTATCAAGTCCAGTGACATTTCATCTGGCTTGAAAACGTATATATATTGTCCCAGCAGGACAAGGGTTTTTGTACTACTGGGCTCGTATATTAAAACCATTTAAGCCCTCACGATGCATTAAAGCATCATTTTACTTCCCTGAAAACATTTTCATACAAGCAAAGGTTTTAGAAAGACAATTTCCATGAAACTGATTTACCAATACATGACAATTTTCTTTATTTTTCCACTCACTTCAAGTCATCTTCATCAACTACAAGTCGAGAATTGCGACAGCAATTCGCGGCTTGGAGTGGATGAAGATGACAATGGTAAATTCAGGCTCTTATATAAGTAAATGCCTGTAGAATATCTTGCGCTGAATTCTCAATCTTCCAAATTATTCAATGTCGCGATATAAATATTTTTTCGTTATGTGAAGCTAAAAATCAAGTTACTAGTTGCCATTTTAGTAGATTACACTGTGAATTTTACAAAATCAGGTGACTGCCATTAACTTCGATGTGGAAGTTGCGGAAACAACTTACAGAGAATAATAATAAGAAGAAGAATAATAAGCACAGAAATATCCATAACAAAAACAACAACGGGATCCGTCCAAAATATTAAGTTTTTCAAACAGCATATTCTCACTTTTCTATTTTCCATAACCAACGTACAATATATTATTACGTAATTGTCTTTTACAAACTTTAAAAGGCCATATCTATGTCAATATCACAGCTAGAGTTACAAAGGTTATACAAACGTATACAAACGTAAAAGAAAACATATTTACATTTATATTTTTTTCCTGTTATTAGGTTATCGTCTTTTATAAACTCCAATAGGTCATAACCCCGCTGTACATATACCCTATTGTCTGAATTGCTTAAAAAAGGACGAGCAACATGCCCCAAAAATGAAATGAATCGGCTAAACTGGGCCAGGAGAACCTCCTGAGGATGGTGAGATGAATGAGATGACACTGTCCTCCAGACACAGGATTCGAAATTCGAGCCCTGGCGGTCTGAGGCCGAGCACGCTACCTCTCGGTCACAGAGGCTCCCCACAATACTGACTTTCACACGTGGATGGGGAAGAAACATTTTTGTTTCTTTGAAACCGCCGAGACCGGGAACCGAACCCCGAAGTCTGGCGTGAAAGGTGCTAACCACTACCCTAGGGCCCCAGCACACAAGGATCTATTTGGCATGATATGGTGTCATTTGATTCAAAACTGCGAGCTGAACAGTTTCTAGAAACTTGCGTAGAATAAGAATAAGAATAACAATAATAAGTAGAAACACCCATTACAAAAACAACAGTTTGTACGGGATGCGTCCAAACTAATAAATAAAGAACACAGACCGGGACGGACCTTACCGTAGGGATCTATGATGTCCGCCATTGTCTGCATGGCTGGGTGGTCCATGAATGCCGTGATCTGCTTATTCCAGTAGTCAAAGAAGTAGTAAGGCCAGCCCCCGAACGACTGGTAGTAATGGTGAAAATTCTGAAAAGTAAGCGAGTGACATCGTTTACCCCCAAAGAGTTGATTCTGTCTAGAACCGATTTTAGCCTATATATTTGAATTCAACTCTTTCAAACCTGAAGTCATCTTCATTCACTACAAGCCGCGAATTGCTGTCGCAATCCTCGACTTGTAGTGAATGAAGCTGCCTTGAAATATTGTTATTATTAAACAGTTCCACAAACATTTGCGTTCTAAAACATGTACACAACTATTATTTAATCTAGCAAGACCGTGTATGTCTGATAAATTAAATTAAAATACATTGAGGATATGCTGCAAATTTACTTAATAGCCCATGTGTAACCACCCAGCAAGCACGAGACATTAAAGGCCCCATGTAGTCCCCAGACCTACTCTGCACAATGTCATATTTCATACTATTTTAGATGATTTTTTAAATATTAGAGTGCTCAGCTCCCATTTTTAAATCACTGGAAACCATTTTCCCAAATACATGAAACATGAAACATTATACCAGTGTAATTCAGATTCAATAATGGGCGGTTTTCGTGTGTGAAGTCATGAGGTGGGAGATCAGACCAGCCCAACAAATGTGCACATTTTCAGTTCTTTATTTTTGACAATAACTGATAATTAGTGGACTAAAATAATCTGCTAAGTTATGTATATTATATACATTAATAATATTTTTGAACTGAAATCACTTAACAGGGCCTTTATCTCAATTTTGCTTTAATGTTGGCCAACCGTTTGCCCATCATTATACTCAGCATTGGGCAAGTAAACCTGATACTAATTACGAGTGACGATCACGTGAAAAGCTCAGCTGACTTTCAGTTCCTATTTTAAAAGAGGCTGACTTCGACACATGGTCCTACTGAATTTATTGCCTATATTCTCCCATCTTTGCTAATGACTCTGTCAGAATGTGCACTCACTTCCACCAGGTTGAGACAGGTGAGGACAGTTGGTACCATGCCTACCACGCGACTATCAATGGCGCCGACAATCCACGTCGTCCATCCACGCTGAAAAATATACATGTAAAGTGATATCGTTCTTTTGGATATGAAGGGCTGTATATGTCATTTCACCTATGTCTTTCCAATTCAAGTGGACGAATTATATGACTATGTCGTTCACGTAGCCTAGTTCATTATAAATCATAGCAAGCCAAAAACACGCATCAATGTTGGCACAAAATATTCTGTAATATTTGGCTAGCGTCAATAGTGGGTTTGTTCTCTGTGTGATGGCATTAGATATGCGATCCACCCAACCGAGAGTAAGTGTAAATTTACAGTTTTTAATTTTGTTAATAAATGTTTTAAAACTATTTGGTTGTATTGAAAAACTGGGATTACTTGACTAGACCTTCAAGAAAATATTTAGCAAGAGTATATGTGCGGTGTCAGTGTATTGTATCTGAGGCTTAACTTATTCAACAATTGTCCTGTATAGAACGTGCTCTAATGTGACAGCAAAAAACAAGATGTTGACCCGATGCTTGTTTGATTATCGAATGAATGAATGAATGAATGAATGAATGAATGAATGAATGAATGAATGAATGAATGAATGAATGAATGAATGAATGAATAAATGAATAAATGAATGAATGAATAAATGAATAAATGAATGAATGAATGAATGAATGAACGAATGAATGAATGAATGAATGAATGAATGAATGAATGAATGAATGAATGAATAAATGAATGAATGAATGAATGAATGAAAGAATGAATGAATGAATGAATGAATGAATGAATGAATGAATAAATGAATAAATGAATGAATGAATAAATGAATAAATGAATGAATGAATGAACGAATGAATGAATTAATGAATGAATGAATGAATGAATGAATAAATGAATGAATGAATGAATGAATGAATGAATGAATGAATGAATAAATGAATGAATGAATGAATGAATGAATGAATGAATGAATGAATGAATGAATGAATGAATGAATGAATGAATGAATGAATGAATGAATGAATGAATGAATGAATGAAATCTTATATAGCGCATGTATCCAGCTGGAAGCTGTTCAGAGCGCTGAACATCGAGAGTTACTTAGAGAGGCCTGTTATCATTCAAATTCCAACTCAGTCTCCTGGGAGATATACAGCTGAGCTGCCATTTTTGAAGAGCATCAAGGTATTTTTCATTTAGAGCAAATTCGCCTTATTTGCCAAGCATTCACACATTGGGTCAAAGTCTTCTGTTTGCTGGGAATTGTGCCTTGGACGGCAGCATGCTTGCTTGGACTGAGGTGAAGCGACACTATTCCGCCACAGATATTTAAATAATCTAAATATGGATACTTAAACATTATGATGTCTATATAAATATTATAATGAATACATTTGAATAACTTAAATGTTGTGGTAAATTATGCTAATCTAATCAAGTAGGTCAATTTAATAAATTTGTATTGTTCATAAATTAGTTTACATCTATTTATCCATCTGAAGCTGAGAATTGGGACAGAAATTCCTGTTTCAAATGAATGACAAATAACAGCGACAAACGACCAGTTGAAAATTACACATGAAAACAGCAACTGGCTAGGCATGAATCATACCTTTGATTGTCCGGCAACGACAAATTCCGTCACATCTGTGTCGTCCAACTCTTTGACAAAGTCTGTGATGGCGTCCATAGCTCGAACAGATCCCTATACAATACAACACCATACAAAATAACTCTCTCACCACTAAGCACAATGAACACTTTCTCCACTAATCACAGCTATAGTCGCTTTACAGTCGTTTTTTTGGCCGATTAAATCACTGTTGTTGGGAACGAAATTGATGTTTAAACATCGCCATTTGCAAATGTTTGATCCGCAATTTTCACCTATTTGTATTTGTGGGTCGCGGTAGCGAAACACAACTTCAAGTGGGTGCATTTATTTTTACATAGCGCTTCAAATAATGATAATACGTTTGAAGCTGAAATTGCAATCGAAAATGACGATATAATACATTTATACAGTTCTTCGATGCTGGTCCAACAAATGGTATACAAATGTTTTGTGTTTGCTAGGTCGCTGCTCTTCACCAGGTGGGGCTCCGGTATTTATTGTTGCTGATGGCCTACCTTACACATTGGGTTTCTCGCCAGGATATGTGGGTCCGCGCTGCCCTCCTCCGCAATCTCGTCGTCAAGGAACTGGCGCCAAGTGTAAGCGAGCATATCATCTTCTGTCCTCTCCTTCTGATCAGGATCATCCTGGAAATGATAAATCCTTTGGGAGTCAATCAATCAATCAATCAATCAATCAATCAATCAATCAATCAATCAATCAATCAATCAATCAATCAATCAATCAATCAATCAATCAATCAATCAATCAATCAATCGATCGATCGATCGATCGATCGATCGATCAATCAATTAATCAATCAATCAATCAATCAATCAATCAATCAATCAATCAATCAATCAATCAATCAATCAATCAATCAATCAATCAATCAATCAATCAATCAATATACCGTATATTCCTGGTGGGATGAACCCCAAATCTGCTTTTGGATGTGCATTTTTCTCTTACCGTAAAGATAAGAGGCTGGTTGGGAATCTGTCTGATGGAAGCTGTGACTATGCGGTGCTTCTTACAGATCTCTCCCGTTTCGTAGATATGAGAGCTCTCACTGTCTGGAGGTCTGTAATCACAACAAACAACACAAGTTGAACCAATTATGGCCTAATGTTGGGCCAGCGTCGCAGACGGTGGCTCAATATTCAGCCGTTGTTGTTTGGTCCCAGCGAAGACGAGATGTGGAACCGATCATGGCTTGATGTTGGGCCAGCGTCTCAGATGGTGGCCCAGCATTGACCCATCATTGGTTCAAACGTGATGCATTGCATCCTAATGTTGTGTTAATGTTGGGTGATGTTGGGTATAAGCGTCGTAATCAGAGACCCGACATTATGCTACACTGATTCTATCTGTGCAATGCTGCTAGTATATATTTTATTTATATCATTAAATTTTAAATATGCGTCCAGGTTGGAGCTTTGTACATGTGACTTACGAGCTGTCTCTACTTCTGCTACCAATGTAGATGAGACTTACGAACTGTCTCTACTTCTGCTACCAATGTAGATGAGACTTACAAGCTGTCTCAACTTCTGCTACTAATGTAGATGAGATTTACGAACTGTCTCTACTTCTGCTACCAACGTAGATGAGACTTACGAACTGTCTCTACTTCTGCTACTAATGTAGATGAAACTTAGAAACTGTCTCTACTTCTGCTACCAATGTAGATGAGACTTACGAACTGTCTCTACTTCTGCTACCAATGTAGATGAGACTTACGAGCTGTCTCAACTTCTGTTACTAATGTAGATGAGACTTACGAACTGTCTCTACTTCTGCTACCAATGTAGATGAGACTTACGAACTGTCTCTACTTCTGCTACCAATGTAGATGAGACTTACGAACTGTCTCTACTTCTGCTACCAATGTAGATGAGACTTACGAACTGTCTCTACTTCTGCTACCAATGTAGATGAGACTTACGAACTGTCTCTACTTCTGCTACCAATGTAGATGAGACTTACGAACTGTCTCTACTTCTGCCACCAGTGTAGATGAGACTTACGAGCTGTCTCAACTTCTGCTACTAATGTAGATGAGACTTACGAACTGTCTCTACTTCTGCTACCAATGTAGATGAGACTTACGAACTGTCTCAACTTCTGCTATCAATGTAGATGAGACTTACGAGCTGTCTCAACTTCTGCTACTAATGTAGATGAGATTTACGAACTGTCTCTACTTCTGCTACCAATGTAGATGAGACTTACGAACTGTCTCTACTTCTGCTATCAATGTAGATGAGACTTACGAACTGTCTCTACTTCTGCTACCAATGTAGATGAGACTTACGAACTGTCTCTACTTCTGCTACTAATGTAGATGAGATTTACGAACTGTCTCTACTTCTGCTACCAATGTAGATGAGACTTACGAACTGTCTCTACTTCTGCTACCAATGTAGATGAGACTTACGAACTGTCGCTACTTCTGCTAGCAATGTAGATGAGACTTACGAACTGTCTCTACTTCTGCTACCAATGTAGATGAGTGTGTACATGTGACTTACGAACTGTCTCAACTTCTGCTACCAATGTAGATGAGTGTGTACATGTGACTTACGAGCTGTCTCTACTTCTGCAACCAATGTACATGAGACTTACGAGCTGTCTCTACTTTTGCTACTAATGTAGATGAGAATTAGGAACTGTCTCTACTTCTGCTACCAATGTAGATGAGTGTGTACATGTGACTTACGTGCTGTCTCTACTCCTGCTACCAATATAGATTAGCGCGGCTGACTCCAGTCGCCTCTGTCCCTGTGGTACATGGATCGTCAGGTGGTGAGTCCACACGGGATAGTCAGTCCACGACTCTGTAAGGACAATAATTATACTAATAAATCCTTCAAGTGTTAAACATTACAGTGCTACAGTAAAAAAATACTTTTACCCAATTGAAGCTGTGGCGCGCTAACGCGATCCACAACTGCAATTGTGTGAAAATTATTTATATTTCTGCAATTTGTGACTAGCACATTTGCAAATCCTGATGTTCGAACACAGATTTCATTCCCCAAAACTGCGATTTAATTGGCTAATAAAACTGATTAACCCTTTCAGGCCTGAATTTACCATAGTCATCTTCATCCACTACAAGCCGCGAATTGCTGTCGACTTGTAGTGGATGAAGATGACTAGCAAGTAACGTTAGGTGGGAAATGAAAAAAATATTTTTTTATTATTAAACAGTTTCACAAACATTTTCATTCGAAAACCCATGGGTTTTAGGAAATTACTTTAATTTTCACAGATGCAAAATGATGCTTTAATCCTTTAAGCCCCCACGATGCATTAAAGCATAATTTAAAATCCCTGAAAACAGATTTAATTTCCTACAACTAGGGGTTTTAGAACGAAGATTCCCAGGAAACTGGTTTACCAATACGTGGTAATTTCTTTAATTTTTCACCCACATCAAATCATCTTCATCCACTACAAGTCGAGAATTGCGGCAGCAATTCGCGGCTTGAAGTGGATGAAGATGACAATGGTAAATTCAGTTTCGAAAGGGTTAATGCATCGTGAGAGTTTAAAGGGTTAAGAACGACTATTGTGGCACTTAGCGCTATAAGTGTTAACAACGTCTCTAGCCGTCTTCAGCCGTTTGATTTATTCATCAAACAATATATATTTAAAGGGAAATGAACATTAAACTAGAAAAGGAGTTCCCGAACTCCGGGGCCCGGCTTTAGTCTGTTTCAGTGCTTAAGACAAAAAAAAGCCTAATATTTTGTAAACATAACTATATTGGTTTTCCTCATGGGCCAGAATCCTAAATATCCAAGATATAAATATTGAAATAACCAAGGAGACTGGTATACCTTCGAGACGTAGGCCTATTCCTTCCACCACCATTGCTGATAAGTCAGTGTACGCGTCTATACGATGTACCTGGTACACACAATGTATAGTCCATGGGCCAGATAGGATTACCGTGCACCCCCCCCCCCAGGACAGTCTGAGACCAAGTTTTTATTGTTCCTTGGACCTCCCCCGATATCAAAAGTCGATGCCATCAAAAAAAAGTTGGGATGGACTACCTGTTTTGGGCCATTTTCAAAATGGCCGCCATTGAAATCTGGAAATCACGTTTTGTGCCATAACTTGAGTTCTAAGGCAGTTAGAGTCACAAAATTGGTGTCTATGCATACGTTTTTGGGGGTGAGGAATTCAATTATGCCAATAAAAAATGTTTCTGTCTCGTGGAAAATTTATAAACCGCTATTCAAACGTATTTTTCGTACATTTTTGGTCATTTTTTGTGTTAGTCTATGGGACAGAGAGGGTTACTGTGCACCATCCACCTATGAAAGTCTGAGACCAAGTTTTTTTTGCTCATTAGACCTCCCCCAATATTAAAAGTCGATGCCATCAAATAAAAGTCGGATGGACCACCTATTTTAGGCCATTTCAAAATGGCCGCCATTGAAATTTGGAAATCACGTTTTGTGCCATAACTTCAGTTCTAAGGCAGTTAGAGTTACAATATCGATGTCTATACATATGTTTTTGGGAGCGAGGAATTCAATTATGCCAATAAAAAATATTTCTGTCTTGTGGAAAATTAATAAACAGCTATTTAAACGTATTTTTCGTGCATTTTCGGTTATTTTTTGTGTTAGTCCATGGGCCAGATAGGGTTACTGTGCACCCTCCAACCATGAAAGTCTGAGACCAATTTTTTTGGCTCATAAGACCTCCCCCAATATCAAAAGTCGATGCCATCAAATACAAGTCGGATGGACTACCTATTTTGGGCCATTTCAAAATGGCCGCCAATGCAATTTGGAAATCACGTTTTGTGCCATAACTTGAGTTCTAAGGCAGTTAGAGTCACAAAATTGGTGTCTATACATATGTTTTTGGGGACGAGGAATCTATTTATCCCAATAAAAAATATTTCTGTCTTGTAGATAATTCATAAACAGTTAAATAAACGTATTTTTCGTGTATTTTCGGTCATTTTTGTGTATTTTAGTGCGAGCACAGAAAAAAACTAACCTTAAAATAAAACTTGTAGTGTTATTTTATTCCGTGAATAATGAGCATAACAGTGTTGAAAATTGTAAATACAAATTCAACTTTGCTTAAGACTAGCATGATAAATGAAAAAACTTAGTGTAGAAGATATTAAAATAACAAAGTGGTGACTGTTCCATGAACCGATTAGGAGTACATGTAATCTTCATCCATATTATATCTGACCAGCAGCTGAGTAGAATATTCCCTTCCAATACTTTCACACAAGATCATATCGCCAATTTAAAACGGTAGATACACCCTTTCAATTCCAAGGGTGAAATTTGGTTTTCGACAGTCATTCTTATGTATTGCACACTCATTTCACCAGTATATCTTACACCCATTTAAAAACAGAGTTTCTAACATAATAGTTGCCATGTCATCAAATTCTTATAGTGGTGACAGCAGAAATGGTGGTAAAGCTGTGGTAAAGTCCTTGTTCCACCAGAATATGAAATGCGTTTGCACTACCATAGAACATAAAATAAACATATCGCAAGCTACTGATTAGCTAAACCTAATCCTCATCACTGTCACTTTCAACTACTGCACTGTCATCAGACAACACTTCTTCCTCTGATGAACCTGCTACATCGTCATCACTCTTTAATGGCTGAGAAATATGGGCTAATTTCCAAATTCCTATCTCATTTACTCGTCTAATATGCGGAAACAATGTCTTTCTACATGATGGAAATTGGTTGAGGTCAATATTGCGCTCGAGATTGATGCACTTCTGCTTCAAAATAGAGTAGCAAAGATCATGTACACTCGTATGACGACTTTTTCCATAGATGGCACATGTGAACTCTTCTAGGTCGATCACCATGTCATCAGAGATATGCCAAACATCAAGTTAATTTACATCTTGAAATCTCACAGCGTCCTGACTCGGTTTTATTGGTTTAATTCCCCCTACGCGTGAATGCGCAAAGAGACGTGCAGAGCTTCTGACCATTATTGTTGTCTATGTGAATTACAATCAGAAGCCTTCTTGTGTTGTCTGAGCCAGTATCAAACGAAATAGTGATGTCTAACTTGAAAGCATGGTGCAGCAATATGAAAAACACATCACTGTCAGAACTGCGAATGCGAACTGTATCACAGCCTTGCTCTTGTGCATAGAGACAGTATCAGTTTTTTATTTATTTGAGAACAATGATGTAATCTCAGTTTTATTAACTGTTGTTCCATCTTCAGACGCAAGAAGGTAGCAGTTACCATGAGGGACAGTTAATATTTTTTTTCTATGCAAGGCTTGGAGCAAATTTATGAGAGCACCAAACATCATACATAACATCAACTAACTGTGATTTGTTGTCACTGTTCATCAGAAATGTATTCCAATCAGCTGGCTTTTTTGCAATGGCCTACTTATGATCAATGTATCACTGGTACCAAGCATCTGTCCCTCCATTTGCTTAATCGAGCCTTCTGTGCTAAAGATAATGTCGCCACTCCTTGGTATGCTGTCAAATATTGTATGTGCAATGAGATGAAAGTTGCTGGTGATGTTTGACATAACATGGAAGAAAGCATTGTCATCTTGTATGACCAGAGTGCTGCTTAAATCACTTGGCACTGGTGCATCACTCACATCCTAGACAAGGCGTAGGAAAAATTAACCATAAAACTGATTCAGAAGACTATGCGATTTCAAGATGTACTCTGTAAATTAGGAGATGTTTGGCATATCTCCGATGACTTAGCGACCGACCTAGAAGAGTTAACATGTGACATGTATCGCTACTCTATCCTGAAGCAGAAGTGAGCAATATTGACTTCAGCCAGACTTCAGCCAATTTCCACTATGTAGAAAGACATTGTCTCAGCATATTAGACGAGTAAATTATCAAACTGGAATTTGGAAATTAGCCCATATTCCTCAGCCATATATTCATCTAGCAATTAATGGATGGACTGAAAACAATGAGAAATCTGTGCCCGTCTGGTGTCAAGGTCCAATTATTCAAATAGACATAGCAAGGGAAGATGATACATTTGAAAGTGGTGACGATGTAGCAAGTTCATCAGACGGAGAAGTGTTGTCTGATGACAGTGCAGTAGCTGAAAGTGACAGTGATGAGGAATAGGTTTAGTAGCTTATTTGTTTATTTTATGTTCTATGGTAGTGCAAACGTGTTTTATATTCTGGTGGAACAAGGCCATCACCACCATTTCTGCTGTCACCACCATAAGAATTTGATCACGGCAACTATTATGTTAGAAATTCTGTTTTTAAATGTGTGTTAGATAAACTGCTGAAATGAGTGTGCAATACATAAGAATGATTGTCAATAACTAAATTTTCCCCTTGGAATTGAAAGGGTGTATCTGCCGTTTTAAATTTTAAAGTGGCGATATAATCTTGTGTAAAAGTACTGTTTTTTTTGCAATGAAGGAAATAATCTACTCAGCTGCTGGTCAGATCTAATATGGATGAAGATGACATGTAATTGTAATTGGTTCATAGAACAGTCACCACTTTGTTATTTTAATTTTTTCCACACTAAGTTTTTTTCATTGATCATGCTCGTCATAAACAAAGTTGAATTTTTATTTACAATTTTCCACACTGTAATGCTCATTATTCAAGGAATAAAATAACACTACAAGTTTTATTTTAAAGTTAGTTCTTTTCTGTGCTCGCACTAAAATACACAAAAATGACCGAAATACACGGAAATTACGTTTATTTAACTGTTTATAAATTATCTACAAAACAGAAGTATTTTTTTATTGGGATAATTAGATTCCTCGTCCCCAAAAACATATGTATAGACACCAATTTTGTGACTCTAACTGCCTTAGAACTCAAGTTATGGCACAAAACGTGATTTCCAAATTTCATTGGCGGCCATTTTGAAATGGCCTAAAATAGGTAGTCCATCCGACTTGTATTTGATGGCATCGACTTTTGATATTGGGGGAGGTCTTATGAGCCAAAAAAATTGGTCTCAGACTTTCATGGGTGGAGGGTGCACAGTAACCCTATCTGGCCCATGGACTAACACAAAAAATAACCGAAAATGCACGAAAAATACGTTTAAATAGCTGTTTATTAATTTCCCACAAGACATAAATATTTTTTATTTGCATAATTGAATTCCTCGCCCCCAAAAACATTTGTATAGACATCAATATTGTAACTCTAACTGCCTTAGAACTGAAGTTATGGCACAAAACGTGATTTTCAAATTTCAATGGCGGCCATTTTGAAATGGACTAAAATAGGTGGTCCATCCGACTTTTATTTGATGGCATCGATTTTTAATATTGGGGGAGGTCTAATGAGCAGAAAAAACTTGGTCTCAGACTTTCATAGGTGGAGGGTGCACAGTAACCCTCTCTGTCCCATAGACTAACACAAAAAATGACCAAAAATGTACGAAAAATACGTTTGAATAGCGGTTTATAAATTTTCCACAAGACAGAAACATTTTTTATCGGCATAATTGAATTCCTCACCCCCAAAAACATATGCATAGACACCAATTTTGTGACTCTAACTGCCTTAGAACTCAAGTTATGGCACAAAACGTGATTTCCAGATTTCGATGGCGCCCATTTTGAAAATGGCCCAAAACAGGTAGTCCATCCCAACTTTTTTTTGATGGCATCAACTTTTGATATCGGGAGAAGTCCAAGGAACAATAAAAACTTGGTCTCAGACTGTCCTGTGGGGGGGGGGGGGGTGCACGGTAACCCTATCTGGCCCATGGACTAGTGGGCCTACCCACCTATTACCGGTGCAATGTTGGGCCAGCGTCGCAACCCAATGCTGGTTGAATGCCGGTCAATCGTATTTGACGCAGGTTCAACATTAAAACGGAATTGGTTGATTGTTCCGTGATTGCTCTCACTGTCACACGGGTGACGCTTTATGCCCCGAAAGGCCACTACCCAAATAACACGATACAATGGCCCAATTGTGAAATAATGTTGGGCCATCGTCTACGACGCTGGGCCAACATTATTCCAACCAAAACCCTGCTCTTGACCACGAATATAATCGGGAATATTTCTTTCTGAAGACTTTTTAAACACAAAAGTATTTAACCTAGGGACCTCAAACCTTATATGGCACATGTTCATAAGGACTGATGTACATAAACGTCAACCGTTTCCCACACACAGCACCCCTTTTCCCCCTAAATAGGACACAAACTCAGGCAAAATAAACTTAATAGAATACCGGCCTACGGTCGGTCCTAACTGGCTAGATTGGCATATATATTTTGATGCAAATTGTACATAAGAAATATTTTTCACACACTTGTAGCTTTAGCTCGATGTGTAGTCAAGTGCATGGAGAAAAAAAAGTAAATTTTATGACGCAACGCTTTACGGATTAATATGGGCATATAACATAGGGCGCCATATCTCCAGATCTTCACGCTTGCTCACTAGCGTATGATTACAGACTAGAATCCAATACAATGACAGAACAAATTGCTGTAACAATCATAATTGCATGCGGCTTGCAGTAAACTTCATTACCACAAATATATTTAATGATTAAATAAACTCTTTCAGAGCTGGGACCGACGTCAGATTCTGACGTCTAAAGTCGATCCACGCACTGAAAAAAATACTAATTTATATTGGCTATAGTCCCATACGTCAGGTATTCAAATGAAGCGGAAAGAGTTAACTAAGACATTTATGATGATTTCAAATACACAAATATTTCAGCGTTGTAAGGGGTTACATAAATCCACAATAATAGGCTGTCATAAAACTGAACACACACAATTTTACTTACCCTTTAACCGCCGGTGCCGCATATATTCGGG
Organism: Flabesymbios commensalis; assembly: GCA_964017125.1. Classification (NCBI taxonomy): domain Eukaryota; kingdom Metazoa; phylum Annelida; class Polychaeta; order Terebellida; family Flabelligeridae; genus Flabesymbios; species Flabesymbios commensalis. Next base: position 92,145,583 of record OZ024905.1, on the reverse strand, counting down.
TTTTTATTTTTATTAGCACATTAGGTACAACATTTGAAATATGTTAAAGATAAAAGGTGACATCAATCAGCAATATTTGAAAACAGTTGACCTCTATTTTGACAAATCTGAATAATTTTCACTCACTTGAAGTTGTGGATCGCGTCAGCGATACACAACTTTACGTGAGTGAAAATTCAGATTGAATAATTTGGCGGTTAATGGGTTAAAGATAATTGTTAGAGATGAGTGGAGTCATGTCTGCACACATGAAGCCCACTTTTTTACCTCCGAGTACAGTGAATTGACATCATATCAGTAGTGCAATCAATATATTTACCATCAAACCATTTTTGTGATGTTAGATTGAGATAGTAGGTGTCACAGCCGTCTTGCACTTCGTGGTCGTAGAGGAAGAAGTCGTAGAATCCATCGTCTTCGTACACGTAATCACACAATGGACAGTCTTCATCTATGGTTCTTCTGAACTTGAAAAACAAAACAGGGAATAATATTTTAACTTTTCTAGAATACAAAATACCCTTTTATTACAAATTGCTGCTGTACATATAACAACAGTGACAGAAGCATAGACCTACTCCGTACAAGGTCTGAACAATAGCTCTTAACCAGATTGATTTTTGCAGGGCTACATTTTTTTTATAAAGTCCAAGTAGACCATGTTGTTCTACCCTCATAATTTGCATTACATAGGTAGATAGATAGATAGATGTTTTATTGACATAATTTAAAGTCATGATGTACACTTGAATTCTGGCTTGCCATTTACATATTTGAACAAGCATAGGGTATTTAAAATACTCACCATAACTACTGAAAATAACGTCAAACACCATACAATCGCCATATAGCATTATCATGAAATATGGACATATATATGTTTCCCGCACAAAAAAAACATAGATAAAATAGCTACTATAAGTTATTCTAAATGGCAGGACAAGGAGACTCTGATTTTTGGACTTTTCACGATTTGCGATTTGTCATTTTTCTTCAGTAGCACTATTACAACAAAATTATTTTTTGTGAGATTCATGAATTCGCGATTTTGTCCTCTTCGCAAAAATTAAAACCTCCTGATAATTATCAGATCTACAGTATTGAATGAATAACATATATATAGGAAATGAAATGTAATTAATTGAAACATTACAATTTTATCTGCTGAACATAATATTATATTACATACACCGCCTTTCTTATTCTTCTCGTACGGTGCATTTAAGTGCAAAAATAAGAAACGGTAACCGAATTTACTGCTGCTCACATTTGCACGACAAAGTATTTACTTACATCCTTAACGATGCGAGCATCTGCTATGGCAGCTAGGCTCACAACCAGAATAAAACATAACCCTCTCATTATGCGTGTCACTGCGATCCCTGAGAAATAATAACTGACTTCTTTCTAATTAATCTAGTATACAAGGACCCACATAGATATTAGCCTACCATATGTCACGTTCACATGCAGCTATTGCCACAGTGAGATAAACATTATCTAAATTTAAAGTCTCGTTACAACTTATAGCGCTTAAAGCACTAAGTAATTTAAATTTTAACCCACTCGAAGCTTGGCCGTGGGCTTTCTGGGCCTGCCCAGTTCATATTAGTTGTATTACAATTAAACCTTAAAGAGCCAAGTAATTTAAATTTTAACCCCCTTGAAGTTGTGGGTCGCGATCCGCGACCCACAACTTCTAGTGGGTTAAAATTACTTCAAAAGTACAATTTGAATCAAAAGTGATGCCAATCTGGCAAATGGAAAACACATTTATCTTTCAAATTCTATCGTTTGAATGGCAAAGAAAAGGCTGGAAAAGGCTGCAGACGCGATTAACCCTTGCACCGCTAAATTAAAAAATCTGAATGGAGGTCAACTGTTTTCAAATATTGCTGATTGGTGTGACATTTTATCTTTAACATGATTAAAAGGTTGTACATAATATGCTAATAAAAAATGATAACCCGAATATATGCGGCACCGGCGGTTAAAGGGTTGAGACTTGAAGGGTGGACCATTTAAGCCTAGCCTTCTTCCTTGACATTTTTCATTTGTTCGAAACTGGTATTGCTAATGCAATTACCAGCTTGAAGCTGGTAAAATAATAGCCTATAATTATCCCAAAATTTACACTCGGTGGTACATTTTCACAAACAGAAAATGTCAGCTCGATATTGTTGTGATAAAACAGTTCACAAAAGCTTATAGTAGGTTCCATTCTGCTTGGTTATATGACTAAAAAGGAGTTCCTTGCAATATCCCGGTCAAAGTTATTGTGCATTTCAGTCAACAAATCTTGATATAAATATTTACCGTTATTTGTCAAATTATGTAACAATGAACTCAGACGACGGCGAATAAATCCAAGCACACACCATACGTTGACTCAATGCTGATATAAGATTGGTCCAGCGTTGTAGACGATGGTCAAAACTCAAATCAGCATCGCTGACCGTCAGGATTGCTGACCGCGCGTTTTCACTAACAAATCTGCATGCAAAGTCAAACAGCAGTAACTGCCCACATAAAAAGTAAGCAGGTACTGTTGTTTGTCTTTTCACGGCAAGAACCAGGGAGGCAAGTAAGTCTTGATTTATTACAGTGACATGCATATACGTACACAACATAAACATAAATATCATGGTCAATAACAATATAATTGGCCTACAGTGTCACTTTATACACGGATATGGGTCATTTTCAAAATATTTGAGCAAAAACGGCAAAGACATGTCTTCAACATTTTTTCTAAAAGTTTGCATTATTTCATTATTTTTATCTTTAATCAGTTAAAGACATGTATTCAGAACTCAGAATTTTTTTCACAAGCATTTATCTTGGAGAATCAAGTTTTTATTCGATATAATATGCTTGATTTGTCTTCACCGTGAGGTGTCCGAAATGGGTTTGCGATTTTTTGAAAACTTGTTAATGTCATATAATTACGTTATTGCAATTCATGACAGATTGGCCCTATTTCTAAAATGTCTTTTCTTGATAATAAAATATATATTTTTTTTAAAGTTGACTGAATCACCAGTTATTCAATATTAAGTCATGGTCAAAGTTTTGGAGTGCAAATGTCTTTACCGTTAACAAGAACCCATAAGGCCTATTATTTCTGCAAGTATTCACCAGATGGCTCTAGCACATAAATTCCCGGATCTAGTGAACTATTTTTTTCTTAAAGTAAACAAAATTTGATTTATGGACAAAGATAAATGCAATATAAGTGGAAAATAGGATGTCACATATAAAATGTCACAACAATAGGATGTCTTTACCGTGTGTCTAATAACCTTGGTTGAAAATTTAAATAGCTGTTCTAGATTATTCTTGTCATCAGTACATGAAGAAAACAACGTTGTGAAGTCAAAAGTATACACGTATTCTGTAAAATGCTTATTTTATGACAAATACTGTGCCTTTACCGTTATAATAATTTGTCTTTACCATTAAAACGGTAAAGACCGGCATAAAACGGTAAAGACAAATACTATTTTGAAAAGTCATTTCTGTGGTAATTCATTCTCTCTTTAGTCATAAGGTGTGGAAGTCTGCATACAATTATACTGAAAACCAGGCCTGCTATATAAAGCTTATATCACCTATTTATTTAACAATGTTTTTTCTTTACCGTTACAGCAACATCTTTACCGTTACAAAATTGTCTTTAACGTTTAATGTTATGTCTTTACCGTTATAAAATTGCCTACTATTAGGGCCGTACCGGTAAAGACATAAACAGATTTCTATGAATGTCTCTAAAAGTGTTAATATATAACATGCTGCTTGGATATTGCACACTGATGCTTGGCATAGTATCCTATATGCATACATAACATTTAAATTCACAAAATCAGAATTAGTTTTTCTCTATTTGTCTTTACCGTTATTACTCAATTTTTTTCAAATGGCCCATATAGCAAATTAAAACGTATACAGTGTGCCTAGGAGGCAAACATTACAGCTATAAACAGGTCTCTGTCTTACGCAAGGAAATCAGTGTTTCTCTCAAACATTTGGTGATCAAAAATGTAATTTTTTGTTATAAATTGAAATTAATGACAGCGGCGTTATTACGCATAATATTGTTTATATAATCAACTCTTATATCGGGAAATACATTATATTTTAACAAGAAATGCTATTCATCTTCGACTTCGCCAGATGAACAAATTAAACAGACACTCTCTTCCAGTTTTAGAGAGGGTGTCTGTCCAGTTGTCTCATCTCTAACTCTCTGTCTACGGCCTGTTTCTACTCTCAAAGGTAAAATTCCACAACACTATTGAGCAGAAATACTTCTATGAGGTTTGGGTAGTAAAGTGGAAACGTAATTTGGTATAGCAAAATTTTTTTTAAGGGTGATATATTTCATCAATTTCGGTTTATTTTAAATAAGTCGCTTCCACTCTTCCTCCACTTTAATAAAAACATTTTATGTTTTACATTTTAAATATCACACGCGACAAAGTTTTCAAATACATTTTTGGGTAACCTTAGGTGTTTAATAATTGAATTTACGTCGTACGACCAATTGCGCTTACGTGTCACCAAAGATATGCGTCGGACTGAAAAATATGTTTTGTTAATCTATAATTGTCCATATTTACTAAACGGTTTCAAAATCTCATAACATTTATATATTGACGATATTTAGTTTTTAAAGTATATCTTCAACGTGTAGGCATATTCCTTCCACCATCTAGGCTGATAATTCAGTGTACGCGTCTATGCGACGTACCAGATACACACAATGTAGGCCTACCCACCCAATACCTGTTTAATGTTGGGCCAGAGTCGCAGCCCATCGCTGGTTTAATGCCGGTCGATCATATTCGACGCCGGCCCAACATTGAAACAGAATTGTGTGACGTTTTATCTCCCGAAATACCACTATCCGGATAACACGATACATTGGCCCAATTGTAAAATAATGTTGGGCCACCATCTGCGACGCTGGGCCAACATTATTCTAATCAAAACCCTTTAAGCTTTTAATCACGAATATAATCGTGAATATTTTATTTTCTGAGGACGTTTTAAACACGAAAGTACTTAACCTAGGGACCTCAAACGTTATATTGGATATGTTCATAAGGACTGGTGTACAGAAATGTCAACCGTTTCCCACACACAGCACCCCTCTTCCCCCTAAATAGGAGACAAACTCAGGCAAAATAGGATATATAGGATACCGGTCTATGGCTGGTCGTATTAAAGTGTTCTTTATATGGCGCAGTTCCAATCCGTGGGTCTGCTCAGTGCGCTTTACAGATTAAAAAATTTCAGTCCTAGCTACACGATTGCTTTAACTTAATTTCTCTGTTTTAGATCAGAAAAAATCCAAAATCTAATGAGGGAGGGGGAAAAAAAAAACATTTAGGAAAAAAAAACATTGAAAGTATTTTTGGAAAAGTTAATGAGGGTGACTAAATAAAAAAACTTTAGACATATTTCTAGAAAAAATAATGAGGGCGACAAAATAAAAAACTTTTGACCTTTTTAAAAAAATAATGAGGGCGATGAAAAAAACAAGCAAAAAAAATATAGCTGGAAAAATATTTTTTATCTCTTGAAATGAACTGGGTTTTTTTCGGAATGTTTTTTTATCTCCAGAAATTTATTGGTTTTTTCCCGGAAATCGGCAACAATCTAGTGCGCATGCTGGGCAGAAAAAACACATGTTTTTTTTGTAATGCGCGGCCTAAATCTAATGCGCGCGCTCATCTAAAACAGAAAAAACCATAGCGGCCTTACCGATGATTGCCAGATCCTGAATTTGTACTCTAATTACTGATATACTAGGTGCAGCAGAACAAGTTTGTAATGTTTACATGAAATTTGCCGGGATCAAGATGATACCCAGCTTGGTCTTAATATATTAGAGAGCATGATGGAAAGAGTATCGGAAAACGCAATATTTCTAAGCCATTCCTGTGAGCATGAAATATTGAAACAAATGGCGTCTATGCCTTCAGGCTGACGTGTTTTATTACTCGAACTACTTTGTCACCCTTGGATATGAAAGGGTGTATCTCCCACTTTACAAAGTGCCAGATACACCCTTTCATACCGACGTGGACGGTTTTTCCTTCAAAGCGGTCACGCGACTGTCTAATTAAATAATTGATGTGGCTAGAAAACCATCAACGACGTGAATCCACGGAACTTCCATCAAGTTGACCAACACTTGTTGTTGCACTCATGCTGATATATTTGACTGTAAGAAGTAGCAGAAATCAGCCCCAACGCTGTGCAATACTCCGCACTACGGGCTACGGTTAATTTGAAAAGCAAAGGTATTGGATGTAAGGTCATAATCTGACATTAAACATAAAGAGCATGTTTTGTTGAGCATATTAGTTGCCAAGTAAGCTTTATAGTTATCAGATTTAATTTTTTACCAACTTGAAGTGTTGTGTCTCGCTACCGCGACACACAACACTTCAAGTTGATAAAAAATACTTCTATTTGTAGTTTTTTAATCAACCTTAATTATTCTACTCTAGCAAATTTAATGCTCGGTTTTCTTTCAAATTTAACCGTTCACAACACGGCCGCCCAAAGGCAAAACGCAACATCTGCTCATTTTACAAATTAGAATATACTGCCTTTTAGCTTTGCAAAGAAGAACAATGCAACATGGACAAGGCTCTGCACCTCCAAGAAATAAGAGATAAAAAAGTAATACAAAATTGTACAGTGATCCCCGGTGACTCTTCGGGCCTATCAAATATATATAGGCCTACAAGGGTATTGACATAAACTGTCCTGCGTTTTTTTTCTGATCTTTGCGCTGCTCTATTGATTCTGACGCCAAACAGCGTTTCATAACGCAACCAGGCTTGTTTTAAGAATGACAAACATCTAGGCCTACATTTATGGACCTACGCAAACGTTTTGCGTGTGGTATATGATTTAGAATAACAAGCGTACCGCAAAAACAAAAAAAAAATAGTTCTCTTCGAACTGTCCATATGCCCGTTGATGTATACTCCATGTCCTGCAAACTGGACCAATGGATATAGAAGAATTATAGACGGATAAAATATATAAAATCCCTCCAGGTATAGACTAATTCTACAAGGCTGAAAGCGAGATTTTTCAACCTCGCGATTTACGGTATATTTGCACAGGCAAAGCCGGCGTTTTAGCATTTTTAGACCACAGTTGTACTTGTATGTATTCTGACAGTATTAGTAATTAAACTGCTTATTTCGCCATGCAGTTGCTTTGTTGGTCTTTTCCCAACAGTGTATTCAGCACCTGATATATTTTTCAATGCGATATATTTTTCAATGCGATCAACTACCCAGATAGCACTAGACGTTGAACCAATGGTGGTCTAATGTTGGCCAATCGTCTCCGACGCTGGCCCAACATTAAACCACCATTGGCCCAACGTCTCTTGTTTGCTGGGTAAGTTAACATGACTAGGCTAACCCTAGACATACCTAACTATTTCATCATAAATAATTATATTTTCATTCACAGTGAACTGTGAACTGCTATCACAACTCTCACCTCACAGTGAATGAAAATTAACGAATTTGTAAAAAATACTAAGTATAATAACATCAAATTGAAACTCTAAATATCTTGATTTAAGTGGCATGTTCTAGTCAATTAATTTTATTTAAAAATATGCCTGATTATGCATATATGCAGCACTTACAGCTAAAGTGCTAACCCTTAAAGTGCAGAATTTTTTTTTTATTCACCATGGAAATCAAAGGGATTTTCAATGTGAAATCATCACAAATGTCCTGGTTAGCTTTTTTTCCGTTTCATTTTCATGGGTCTACGGCCAATAAAAATATTTTAATTCTTTAAGTGCGAGGGCCGTATTTATACGCCAGAATTTCCGTCTACAGACGGCAGATTCTGACGTATATACGGTCACCGCACTCAAGGGGGTAGTTACATATTGATAAGGAAGGACTATTAACCTTTTCACTACCATACATGACGGAAATTTCCTTCGTCATTCGTCAATGAACGTAACCATAAAATGACACAAATTTTCGTCAATTATATACTACATTTATGTATTTTTCGTCATTTGAAGCTGGAAATTGCGTTAGCAATTCCAGCTTTAAATGACGAAAAATAGAACTCCTACACCAGTATATCTGGATCCTGGCATGCACTCCGGCCTGGAAGTCAAAGGGTTAATAAACGTTTTTGAGCTTCACAATGACTGGGCCAGCATGGACTTCCTGTGGTCAATAAATTGAATGTTACCGGATGGCAGAGGCTAAGCACGTTACCCCTCAGATAATAGTTTAGCTTGATGTATGTAAATAACCTGAACGGAAGTTGCCCTGGGTTATTTATAACGCATGTTCAGTCCATAGTATACAACTGGTAAATATATTTACATGGACTCTCTGACTCCACAGCAAACAGGAGTGTTTTGAACCGACGACTTCTGGTATTTTAGACGAATTGCGACGAAAAATATTGATTTACCGCTGTTCTAACGCTTTCTTAGCTGGCTCACTTGGAGCCTGTAAGATATCAGAAATGTATGAAAGCCATTGGCATAATATTGTAATAATCTCAATTTAGTCTTATGTTCAAAGATTGTCTCAAGATTATATTTATTATCCTGGGTTATATACATGATAATTTTGCCGTTTTTGGTAAAAACAAATAACAAGCTATCCAAATTATGCTGTGTCATTGGTTTATTTTTGTCTGTACAAACACTAGCCTGTAAATCGTATGTATATAAATGAGTAAACTTATTCCTAAATATTGAAACTATAGTTAAAACTGATATTTACTCTCGTTCGTCAAGCAGGAAATACACGTGTTTTGATACTCTTGAGTGTAACGTGAATTTTTTAGACGCATTACATAAATTTATTACATTATGCGTTTTGAATTTGTTTTTAAAGAAGTAAACGAATCAGCAATTATTTTGCTTAACCCCTTTTTGTCCGAGTTCGCAATAATGCTATCATCGGTAGCCGCCCAAGTTCGCGCAAGAATTCGATTTCCATACGTTAAAAAATAAGCATATTTGACATTTAAATGACCTTGAAATGACCTTGGTGTCAATAATTCTTACAACTATGCCGCATTATGATTAAAGCCCTGAGGTTTTTACAGCTACATGTATGTGACAAGTTTCATTATGCTGCGGCTAATGGTTACTTATGAGAGTCCATTTTAAACAATACATCAGGAATCCTGATGTAATATTTTAAATAAACTATCCTAGGCAGGATAATAAAAAAATTATGTTTGATGAGTAGGCTACGCTGCTGTGGGGGAATTTGGGCAAGAGTTAAGTATGTGAAGCATTTTTATGTGTATATTTTCTAACATTGTGATTGAATTTATTTTGATATAAAGAGATAAGGTAATTTGAATGTATGGAGAATGAAAAAATATATAAAAAATTGAAGACGGTGAACCACCAATAACCCAACATTAAAGAAATATCTTGGGGGGGGGGGCTGTCTCCCTGATTTTGAATCCCAACAAACACAAGTAGTTGTTCCAAATCAGCAACCACCAGATATTGACCCAATGTTATTTTAAAGTTGGTCCGCCGTAACTACTCAGTTAAAGCAGTTACTGCTGTTTGTCCTTTCATTGTGTAGGGGGGTGTGTGTATGGCGGACTGGAGTGATTACCACTTTGGTCATGCAGTTGACTCTTTGGCTTAATTGTCAGCGCTCAGGCATAATGATGTCAGAGTCGGTCGTTCGATCCCCGGGCGTCGCAGTTTCATCACTGTTACCTGGTTACTACGGCATATGTATGTACTTAGCAACATTTTCTCTTCTGCCCTAACAGCACAATAATTATTGTCTTCAACAGTCATCCACATATTATGTAGCACGTAGCATAAACAAAGTATATCAAAGCTGTTAGCTATTCCTGTGAGCATGCATTATTAAAGCAAATGGCGTCTATGCCTTCGAACTGATGTGTTTTATCACCCGAACTATTTTGCTTCCAAAGTAGTCACGCGACTGTTTAATTAAATAATTAATGTGTCTAGAACACCACCAATAGCATGAGTCCACGAAAAATCCACTTAGTTAACCAACAATTTGTTTGTGCTTATGATCAGACATTTTGACGGTACAAGAAGCATATAAATCAAATTCAACATATATTATGCGATGTTTTATGCAGGTTGTGTTTAATTTGATTCGGAGTTGAATGCTATGACATAATCTTACATTAAACTAGAAAAACATGTTTTGTTTAACAAATCAGTTGAAGTGCTGAGTTTTCAGATTTATTTTTTTACCCGCTTGAAGTTCTGTCTCGGCACCGCGACACACAACTTCAAGTGGATAACGAAACTTGCATTCCCAGCAAACACAAAACATTTGTATAACATTTATACAACGTCGGCCCAAGGTCTTCGACGTTGGTCCAACATTGTATAATTGTTATACAAATGTTTTATGTTTGCTGGGTTTGTAGTGTTTTAAATCAAAACATATTATGCCAATCAAACAAACCAAACATCCATTTTCTTTCAAAATGTCCCGTTTGAGGTTTACAGGATAAATAGATTGGTTGAAAACCGCAATAGAACTTTCAGGGTTAATACAACACAACAAGTACGTACCTGGTAAACACAAAACATTTATACAATGTTGGACCAACGTCGAAGACGTTGGGCCGACGTTGTACAAATATTATATAAATATTTTGTGTTTGGTGGGTATGCTCCGAAGGTTCCGATTTTAATGGGCAGTGAAATTATATATTTAATTATATATTTAATTATTCCTATCTGTTCCTAACCTTGGAAATATACATCTAAACTTAGTAGATTTTATCACGTCTAGATAATTGCACAGTTTATAGTTTTTCAAAACTAGTTTCACAAAATCAAATATCAGTGATTATTTTATATAAGATTGATAGTATTGTTCATATTGATTATTTACTCGTTGTTGAAAATATTCTGAAAAAGTATTTAAATTAGCTGGATGTGGATTTTTTAAACACATATATAAACGCTGTATTTTCTTAAATTAGACTGGCGTGCTTATTGATGTTTATAGTGGTATATGGATGAACAGAAAAACGTTTTTTTTCAAAGATGTAGGCACAACGAGTAAAGGACATTTCTTTTGCTGCACTCGCCCAATCTTTTTTACTGAATTTATCTTGTTATGAAGAGATAAGGTAATTTGAATGTATGGAGAATGAAAAATATATATAAAAAAGTCGAAGACGGTGGACCATCAATAACCCAACATATCTAGGGGGGGGGGGGGGAAACTGTCTCTCTGATTTTGAATCCCAGCAAACACAAGACGTTGTTCCAGCCCAGCAAAAAACAGATATTGACCCGATGTTATTTTTTTATTGATGGCCCGCCGTCTTCGACGTCGGCCCATTATTAAAATAACATTGGGTCAACGCATCGTGTTTGCTCGGAAGGCTCAAATCAGTCTTGTTTTTTACTGGGATTGCTGGCCGCGAGTTGCCATGAACCCATTTCCCATGCAAAGACAAACCACAGTAACTACTCAGTTAAAGCAGCTATTGCTGTTTGTCTTTTCATTGTGTAGGAGGGTGTGTGTATGGCGGACTGGAGTGATTACCACGCTGGTCATGCAGTTCACTCTTTGGCTTAATTGGCAGCGCTCAGGCATCATGATGTGAGAGTCGGTGGTTCGATCCCTGGGCGTCGCAGTTTCAACACTGTTACAACGGCCTACTTAGGAACCTTTTCTCTTCAGTCCTAACAGCACAATTGTCTTCCACAGTCATCCACATATTTACCACGTAGCATAATGAATATCGAAAAACAAAGTATATCCAAGGTGTTCGCTATGCATGTGAGCATGCATTATTGAAGCAAATGGCGTCTATGCCTTCAGACTGGTATGTTTTATCACCCAAACTTTTTTGCTTCCAGAGTAGTCACGCGACTGTATTATTTAATAATTAAAGTGTATAGAACATCACAAATAGCACGAGTCCACGAAAAATTGATTTAGTGTATAATTTGTTTGTGCTTATGATCAGACATTTTGACGCTACAAGAAGCATATAAATCAAATTCAACATATATTATGCGATGTTTTATGCAGGTTGTGTTTAATTTGATTCGTGGTTGAATGCTATGACATAATCTTACACTAAACTAGAGAAGTATGTATTGTTTAACATAGCAGTTTGATTGCTGAGTTTCAGATGTATTTTTTTACCCGCTTGAAGTTCTGTCTCGGCACCGCGACAGACAACTTCAAGTGGATAACAAAACTTGCATTCCCAGCAAACACAAAACATTTGTATAACATTTATACAACGTCGGCCCAACGTCTTCGACGTTGGTCCAACATTGTATAAATGTTATACAAATGTTTTGTGTTTGCTGGGTTTGTAGTGTTTTAAATCAAAACATATTATGCCAATCTAACAAACCAAACATCCAATTTCTTTCAAAATGTCCCGTTTGAGGTTTACAGGATAAATAGATTGGATGAAAACCGCTATAGTACTTTCAGGGATAATACCAACACAACAAGTACGTACCTGGTAAACACAAAACATTTATACAATGTTGGACAAACGTCGAAGACGTTGGGCCGACGTTGTACAAATATTATATAAATATTTTGTGTTTGGTGGGTATGCTCCGAAGGTTCCGATTTTAATGGGCAGTGAAATTATATATTTAATTATATATTTAATTATTGCTATCTGTTCCTAACCTTGGAAATATACATCTAATCTTAGTAGATTTTATCACGTCTAGATAATAGCACAATTTATAGTTTTTGAAAACTAGCTTCACAAAATCAGATATCAGTGATTATTTTATATAAGATTGATAGTATTGTTCATATCGATTATTTACTCGTTGTTGAAAATATTCTGAAAAAGTATTTAAATTAACTGGATGTGGATTTTCAAACACATATATAAACGCTGTATTTTCTTAAATTAGACTGGCGTGCTTATTGATGTTCATAGTGGTATATGGATGAACAGAAAAACGTTTTTTTTCAAAGATGTAGGCACAACGAGAAAAGGACATTTCTTTTGCTGCAGTCGCCCAATTTTTTTTTACTGAATTTATCTTGTTATGAAGAGATAAGGTAATTTGAATGTATGGAGAATGAAAAATATATATAAAAAAGTCGAAGACGGTGGACAAGCAATAACCCAACATATCTAGGGGGGGGGGGGGAAACTGTCTCTCTGATTTTGAATCCCAGCAAACACAAGACGTTGTTCCAGCCCAGCAAAAAAACAGATATTGACCCGATGTTATTTTTTTATTGATGGCCCGCCGTCTTCGACGTCGGCCCATTATTAAAATAACATTGGGTCAACGCATCGTGTTTGCTCGGAAGGCTCAAATCAGTCTTGTTTTTTACTGGGATTGCTGGCCGCGAGTTGCCATGAACCCATTTCCCATGCAAAGACAAACCACAGTAACTACTCAGTTAAAGCAGTTACTGCTGTTTGTCTTTTCATTGTGTAGGGGGGTGTGTGTATGGCGGACTGGAGTGATTACCACGCTGGTCATGCAGTTGACTCTTTGGCTTAATTGGCAGCGCTCAGGCATCATGATGTGAGAGTCGGTGGTTCGACCCCTGTTACACTGTTACAACGGCCTACTTAGGAAACTTTTCTCTTCAGTCCTAACAGCACAATTGTCTTCCACAGTCATCCACATATTTACCACGAAGCATAATGAATATCGAAAAACAAAGTATATCCAAGGTGTTCGCTATGCATGTGAGCATGCATTATTGAAGCAAATGGCGTCTATGCCTTCAGACTGGTATGTTTTATCACCCAAACTTTTTTGCTCCCAGAGTAGTCACGCGACTGTATAATTTAATAATTAAAGTGCATAGAACATCACAAATAGCACGAGTCCACGAAAACTTGATTTAGTGTATAATTTGTTTGTGCTTATGATCAGACATTTTGACGGTACAAGAAGCATATATCAAATCTAACGTATATTATGCAATGTTTTATGGAGGTTGCGTTTAATTTGATTCGTGTTGAATGTGATGACATAATCTTACACTAAACTAGAGAAGTATGTATTGTTTAACATAGCAGTTGAATTGCTGAGTTTCAGATTTATTTTTTTACCCGCTTGAAGTTAGTGTTTGAAAGCAAAACATATTATGCCAATCTAACAAACCTAATATCCCGTTTATTTCAAATTCTCCCGTTTGAGGTGTAGAGGACAAACATAATGGCTGAAAACTGCCATAAAACTTTCAAAATATCCCTGCGACCTGTTCCTCAGATACGGGTATTAAGTTGTACGTAGTCTACTTGACTTGAGACAAACTTTCTGTAAATCTGCACGTGTCGCTGCCGACGCTAAGACTGAGAAGCACACGTGCTCTGGTGCGCGGAGGGGACACTCTGATCCTTATCAATCCCGATCCTGATTGATTAGTTTTGTACCGAGTCCTTCGGTTTCGCAAAACAAACCAGAATGCACTGTGGCCCAGAATCCTAGGACACCCCCTCCCTCCTGCAACGTGGTGATACAGATACCATTTTATACATGGTAAATGGAAGCCAGCTAGACAGGTCCATGCCAGGCAAAAACTGCCATCTTTTCCTGTCAAGGTTTTCTCAGTGGATTCAGCTACCTGAAAGTATACTAATTGAAATAAGCTTCTGGGCCACCCTAAAATATTCCTCGAATCCAATATGGCGGCCAAAATCCAAAATGACCGCCAAATTACCTAAAATTGTAACTTTTTAGAGTTCCCTTTGTTAAATAAAGTCCAAACGACTTCTAATTATGGTGCTTAATGGTAAAGTAAGATGATCCCATCATCTAGAGTGCACGACAACACGTTATTCACATTTAAATCCAAGATGGCCGCCGGGCTTACATCTGAATGGAAAAATATTATATCTCCTGTTCTGGTAGTGATACATTTATTACTTTGTAGTCTATTCATAGGTTGTGGAAGTCAAGGAATCATATTATTCACTTTTTATTTTAACTAGGTCATAAGGTCATATGATAACAATAAATAGAATAATATCCAAAATGGCTGCCACCGAGGGGATCCAACTTTTAACTCTTGAATTCTTAACTTTTGAGAGCAGAAATTAATGCTAGAAACTAATGTAATACATCATTTTTATTTATTTGGGTACACTGATTACGTAGGAATGGTTATTTTTACGTTTCAAGGTCATCTAGAGGTGAAAAATAAGATGGCTGCCAATGTCAACATAATTAGGTTTTTTTACCAATAACTAATATTAATTATTTTATTCTTCAATTATAGAGCCATAGTAATTGAATAATGTACACCAATTTAGAGTACTTTAAAGAAGTTGATTGCAATACAATTTATATTATATCCAATATGGCGGCCACTAATTCAAGAAGGCCGCCAAATGACCTAGAATTTTAACTTCTTGAAATTCCCTGTGTTAAAAAAACATCTTCTATAGCTATGGAATTTATTGGTGGAGTAAGATGTTTCGATCATCTAGAATGCAGCACTTTTTTAACATATAAATCCAATATCGCCGCCGAGCTTACATCTGTATGGGAAACACTTCTATATCCAGCTCTGGTAGTCATATAATTATTATCTTGGAGTCTATACATATGTCTTAGTAGTCAAGGAATCTTTTCTTTTACTTTTGCTTTAATTAGGTCATAAGGTCATGTGATAACAATAAGTAAAATAATATCCATAATGGCTGCCGCCGAGAAGATCCAACTTCTAACTCGCTTGGTCCCAATTTAAATAAAAAAGAAACTGCACGGTTAGACAACATTTTGTATTTTAATTCCTCATAAACATTTATTCCCAAATGTCTAAATCACTATCATCTCAATACACCCCGCAACCGTCTGCAGATGTAGCAGAAAGCTGATCCATACTGCTGTCATCGCTATCTGAAGCGTCATCATATTCATCATATTCACCATCTCCTACAAGATAATAACATGTACAATGATAAATGGGGATAAATGTCGGCATAGAAACTCAAAGCAACATATAAAAATGAAACTGGCACTTATCCACCTTGCTGTTGTCGTTTTCTGTAGTCCACTCCTTATCCTTCTACCGTGTGGCTGTGGACTGTCATGCATGAAGGACTAGCCTGGTATCAGCCTCATTCCATGATAGTTGCAGGATTGTAGCTTCTCAATTTTCGGCTTTGTGATCAACCAGGTTTTCTCTTCCTCTGTCACTGTGAGTGGAATTTTTAGCTTGGATCTCACTGAATCAGTTTTGAAGTATGTGACGAGAAATCGGATCCGTTCCGTTTTGTTTTCTAAATTTTGTAGAAATAAGTCCCAATCTTTGCCTTTAGGCATGCTCAGCTCAGTACTTGTGATGTGGGTTCTTCTGCTCGAAACCCCCTCGGCGACGTTGGGTTAGCTGCTTGGTTGTGGGTATATGAATCAAATATGGTTCCTATCTGCAGTGGCCTTGATTTGATTGGTGGCAAACAGAATTTCAATAGGATACCTGTATATACTCCCTAGGTCTTTTGAGAACGGATGGATTTCACAGCAGGCATTCCATCATGAGCCAATTGCCTCTTGTTGGCAGCTCCTCAGTTATGGAGTTAGATTCCTCAATGAGGTAGTTACTAAGTGCTGCCTTAGAACCTTGTCGTAAGTCTCGTTCTGGTGTGGCTAGAGCAAGTGGGACAGTTGTCAGAGGGTATGAATTTACTTCTTGATGGGTAGTTACCTTACCTACCAACAAACCAAAAGCTTGTCGATCCTCCTTGAGAACGTTCACAGCCTTTGGATTCTTCGTGGCCTTGTGGCAATCTTGTCATCAAAAAAGTACTTCTGTCTTCCCCTGTGGCTTTGAGTCTCTGGTCAACAAATTCTCTGAATCTTCTCTCCTGCTTCCATTGATGACAACAATTCACTAACAATATTGTGATCAATTTCCACACCAGTTTTCATATGACGAGCGGAGCCAATCAGAAAAGGGTCAAAGTATTTATCAAGTTGACGGACTAGGCCCTGCACAATGTTGTCATGCTGTCGCCTTGCCCCTATATTAATCTCTTTGTGAGTTGAAGAGGTCAGGATATCTAATGTTTTCTTCAGTGTAGCTTTGAGCTTTGCCATTATGTGACTCGTCTTGATGAATGTATCTGTTGTCTGCTAACTGGTACTGTATTCACCTTGCATTGGGCCACCTCTGACTTTCACTTTTCGGTTGTTTGCTGTTTCAGTTATCAAAGCCCCATGGATTGTAGAAAAAGGCTCACCAGACATCGACCGCCTGGAAAATCGTACCAGTAGTGTGATGAGTGGTTTGTGATCATGTCAATGTGTGTTGTTTACCATGTGAGTTATCAAACGTGATGTGTACACTCCGACCTTGGATAAAACCGGGAGGTGGCATCTTCTTGTGTTCCATAGTAATAGACTTTGCCCATTTATTGTTCAAGTCACGGACATCTGTGTAGGGTATTCCGACTCCACAGCGATTCAACAGAGTACTCGCCTCCTTACTACCTGTGATTCTGTGAATGGTCAAACAGCAGTTCCTAATGGCAATCTCTCAGCTTTGGCCATCTTTTCCCAACTCTGCTTATAGTTGAGATTGTCTCTGCTTCAGCCCTGTTTGTAGGCCTAACAGTTACTGTTGCATAACCAAATTCATTTGTGGATCTCCTGGGATTTATTGCTCAGCAAATATCATTTTATAGGCCTATACAGTGAAGAGGTTTATGACTAACAAGTAGGTCGAACAATTCATCTGCTTCCAGAGGCCATTTGATCGCATTCCTTTAGGAAAGCTTGAGAAAGCCTTTGTCAAATCAGTTTCACCTGCCCTGAATTGTAACAGCAGAATGTTGATATGAGATTGATCGCACTGGAATGCACTACCAGCCTGTTTCCAAATATATGATAATCAAAAGATCCAAATTCCGCAATGAGGCGTGTCTTAAGAGTAAATACCTTTGTAACCGGTAGGTCATCAATATCATTATCTTCACTCATCTCCTTTATATCTTCAATTAACTATGCGGAGAAATAGGTGGAAAAACCTGTCCATGACCTCCGATCCTAATTTATCCTTTTCTACTTTATCAGCAGTGGTCTGTTTTTATCGTATACATAAGTGAAATTACCATAGCAAGTCTTGTGATAGTAGAGATCGAGCGCAAATAAATCATATGATGCTCCACTTAGAATAACCTCCAGTCTCTTATAGCTGCAGCATAGTACTTATTTGATTTCAAGTCCATTGAACATTTACTGACAGCATTTTGCTCTGAGCATCTACCTAGGCCACCATTATCATACGGTTTATTATCCAGTGAGTTAGAAGTTTGATCTTTTTTTATTGTGCTCTTATTTTTGACCTCCAGATGACCTTGAAACGTAGAAATAACCATTGCAACGTAATCAGTGTACCCAAACTAATCGAAACTGAGGTCTTACATTAGTTTCTAGGACTCTGTTCTCAAAAGTTAAGAATTCAAGAGTTAAGAGTTGGATCCCCTCGACGGCAGCCATTTTGGATATTATTATATTTATTGTTATGGCATGACCTGGTGACCTAATTAAAATAAAATGTGAATACATTTATTCCTTGACTCCCAAAACATATGAATAGACTCCAATATAATAAATGTATCTCTACCAGAACAAGAAATTTCAGTGTTTTCCCGTACTGGTGTTAACCAGGCGGCCATCTTGGAGTTAAATGTGAATAAAGTGTTGTCGTGTATTCTAGATGATGGAATCATCTTACTTCACAATTAAATACCATATTTGAAAATTTTAAGGTTTTTTTTAACAAAGGGAACTCCAAAAAGTTACAATTCTAGGTAATTTGGCGACCATTTTGGATTTTGGCCGCCATATTGGATTTGAGGAATATTTTAGGGTGGCCCAGAAACTTATTTCAAATAGTATAGTTTCAGCTAGCTGAATCCACTGAGAAAACCTTGACAGGAAAAGATGGCAGTTTTTGCCTGGCATGGACCTGTCTAAGCTATATGGTGTGAATCAAACTATACGCATAACGCATAGATACCACACAACAAATACGTACCCAGCAAACACATAACATTCCTATAACATTGAGACAATGTTCGACGTTGGGCCGACGTTGTTCAAATGCTATGCAAATATTTTGTCTTTGGTGGGTAAAATCCGAAGATTTCGATATTTCAGATGCTGCATATAATTATGCGACACTGGCAGGTAAGAGGTTAATTTAATATTAATGAACATTTTCCTTGGATGGTGAGATCTGATAGATCTGCACCGAGTTTATGGAGTTAGAAAAACAATTTTACAGCGTCTAGATCGTTTCAGCCAAGTAGACATTCAACCAATTATGGGTTATTGTCGGGCCAGCGTCGAAGCCGTTGGCCCAACATTAATCCATCTATTGGTTCGAAGTCTTGTGGTTGCTTGGTGGGGTGCCGCCCCGGTGAACTAATCAACTTGCCTGGAAAACGCCATTAAAAACCACTTATGTTGGTTGTCCTAACTATTACTTTACCTATCCCCACTCGGTACACATGGTGCAGTGTTAATGATACCCTCGAAGAACCCAGGTATTTGCTCCATCGACAAGGCGGGCATTCTGCACAGCAAACAAAACAGCTTTAAGCCCCCACGATGCATTAAAGCATCATTTTACATCCCTGAAAACATACTTAATTTTCCCACAACAAAGGGTTTTAGAACCAAATTTCCATGAAACTGGTGTACCAATACGTGGTAATTTTCTTTAATTTTTAAACCAATTCAAGTCATCTTCATCCACTACAAGTCGAGAGTTGCGGCAGCAATTCGCGCCTTGTAGTGGATGAAGATGACAATGATACATTCAGGCTCGAAAGAGTTGAAACAACAGTCGTTTAACGTGTTGTGTTTGCCGGGCCGTGGCGTAGTGGCTACGTTGAATGCATGTCTAGGCGGAGCTCGCGCGCTCTGGTATGTAGGTTTCAAAGAAACAAAATGTTTCTTCCCTGCCCACTCATAAATATTTAATAGTGTGGTGATTCTCCGTGACAGAAGGGTAGCGTGCTCGGCCTCAAACCACCATGTTTTGAATTTCTGGTTCTGTGTTTGGAGGGCAGCATCTTCCCGGCAGCAAGTCTTGACACGGCGAGGCTGTCAGGAGTAGGAAGATGGAGGACAGCGTCATCTGATTTATCTCACCATCATCACGAGGTTGTAATGTCCCAATGAAGCCTATATCAGCATCAGATGGCCTAAATCTCCACCCATTATTTGTTCCGTGTTAAATCTGCGCTAAGCGCGACTAGAATAATTTATTGATTTTAATATATATTTATCAGCAGATTATTGAGAATAAAATTTGTGTTTCGATATCAACGTTTGCAATTTTGCTATCGCAATTAAACAAATATGAATATTTTGTACCCACTTAAAGCTGAAGCGATACACAAGTTCAACTGGATATAAAATTAAATTTAAATAAAACCAGGAAAAGCGTTCCCAAACTTCGACGCCCGGCTTTAGTCTGTTTGACTGCTATAGACAAAAATTAGTGTTTTGGTCTTCCTCATGGGCCAGAATCCTAAATATCCAGGATATAATTAAGGGAAGAACAAAGGAGACAAGTTCAAATATATCTTCGACGTGTATTCCTTCCACCAGTATCGCCGGTGCTGGCCAACAATCATTCAATACTCGTCTACGCTGTAACTCGTAAAAAGGATGTAGGCCTACTCACCAAATTTCGGTTCAGTCCGAAATGTATGTTGCAGACTTTGCGCAAAAACGTGGCATTCAACCAATGCTATTTCAATGTTGACCAGCAGTCTTTGTCGCTGGCCCGTCATTGAAACAGCGTTGGGTGATTGTACCATGTTTTCTGAATGCTGCATTATGCTGGTGACGCTTTAACATCCCGGCGCCAGGAACACCAGATAACACGATACATTGGCCCAATGGTGATGTAATGATGGACCACCGTCTTCGACGCTGGGTCAACATTATTCTAACCAAAACCCTTTAAGATCTTAACCACGAATATAATCGTGACGATTTTTTTTCCGAACACTTGTTAACGACAAAAGTACTTAACCTATCCAAGGATCTGAAAAGTTATATTTCACATGTTCATAAGGACTGGTGTACAGAAATGTGAACCGTTTCCCACACACAGCACCCCTCTTCTCCTAAATAGGATACAAAATCGGGCAAACTAAATTTAATAGGATACCAGCAGTAGGTCGGTCCTAATTAACTTGGCGGGCAAATAGTTAGTAGCAGCATGACATGGATAGAAAGGACTAGAGCTGCGGTATTTGAGATTTCGATTGCTCAACACTAAAGTGGTTGGTTCAACTCTGGTCCAGCGTTAGGCCATGCATGACTCTGTGGTTCACTAAATCTGATAGTAGAGGGTGGGTTGGGCTATAGAATGAAAAAGTGATTTTTACAGAATATAAAAGACAAGACAAGACAAGACAAGACAAGACAAAACAAGACAAGACAAGACAAGACAAGACAAGACAAGACAAGACAAGACAAGACAAGACAAGACAAGACAAGACAAGACAAGACAAGACAAGACAAGACAAGACAAGACACGATTTTATGGCGGTCATTTTAAATTTTTCGTTCCAGAAGTATCCTTTAAAAATGGCAGCTCTACATCGGCCCAAATATTATTATGGGGTGCTATCCGCTTTTTGGCAGACTACATGACATGGGTCTATCACCCCTTCTCTCTGCACTTTCAACATTGAAATATACTCAAAAGTATTCTACTAGAGACGGGGTGGTGGACTCATTGCAAGGCGTGTTGTATAGAGATGACTTTTTGAATAAAAACTCAGTACCACGCACATTTCAACTAAATTATTGACCCGTTTTTAATACATGTACTGTGATATTTCTTATCTGTGATACGTTTCTATGTATGTAATATACTATATAATATGTTTTCCTCACTTGTGGGAGTTTTCATGAATAAATAATAATAATAATAATCCATGCACAATCGAAAGAAAAAAAACTTTTATCAACAAAAACAAGGCTTCCCCCGTGATTACCGGACCACATTGATTTTAAAGACAAACATACTAGAAAACACACACTCTGCACCCGAGTGTACTCGGGGGCCGTGACAGGAAGACATTTTTTGTTCCCCCCCCTCCCGAGTATAATCAGGGGGGGGGGCGCTAGGTAAAGCAATGCAGAGATATAATTATTAACTGTAAAACCGTAATTCGTACACCTCACCTCGTGAAGTATAAATATATTTGATAAAATTTAGACAGTGCCGCGAAACTTCAGCGTTCACTCTATAATTGAAGAATAACTGTATAATTTTATTAGGATAGTTCTTTTCAACTTTCATGTTTACATTTTTCATATTCTTTAAAAGCAGATCACTGTAATCTTTATAGCTTTCACAATGTATGATGAAGTGTATCGGATCGTACACACTTTTTTACATAATCGATCTTCTGTGGAAACATTTCTGTATCGACCTCTAGTTACCTCTAGTAAGCTGTTATCTGTTCACCTTGGTAATATACATCTAATCTTACTAGATTTTATTACGTCTAGATAATTGCACAATTTACATTTTGTAAAAACTAGTTTCACAAAATCAAATATCAGTGATTATTTTATATAACATGGATAGTATTGTTCATATTGATAATATTGAAAATATTCTGAAAAAGTATTTAAATTAACGTTAGTGCGTAATTCAGTTCACAGGCATTTTCATAGGCTTTGTATTTGTTCTAGAATAAAAATTGTAATTTTTGTATCATAATAACCGAAACTGTTGACATGTATTGTCGGCGGCATTGAGACCCAACAATTGAAAGCATTGATGTCGAAACACACTTTTTATTCCGAATAACAATGATAACATTTGCTAACAAAAAGGATTAAAAACGATTATTTTCGTTCATAGCGCTTAAGAGGCTCACACATTTTATAATCTTACATGTAATTTGATACCCAAAAGTTACAAGTGTTGATGTTGAATTAACAAATATTTTATTCCGAATAACAGTAATTTAATCTGCTAATAAATAAATTAAAAACGATTATATTCGTTTTAGCGCCTAAAGGGTTAAAATTATTTTTAAGATCTTTGTAATAATAGAGTATCCTACTGCTAGACTCCTACTAAAATGTTATTATATTTTAACTTGTCACCGTAAAAAGCAACGCTAGAACAGTAATTTGTAGAAGACATTGTTGTAAATTGACGCATTTGGCGGCATTTTTGAAAATTCATCCTATAGACCCTTTTCCGTGGTTAAATTTGGGAAAACTTTTGACATGTACTTCACCAGGGGATATACTGATCGAAAATACCAAAAAACATTTTCTTCCATTTTTATATATTCGTCCATTCACCGATATATAGATATATTCGTCCTTTTACCGGTAGGCCTATTTATAGTTTATAGTTACAGGTCATAATATTAACCATAAACAACTGTGGAAATGATGAACCAAACGCTTGATGTAAACACTTCTATTTATTTGAGTTTTATTGTATGGTGGTTAGCATGTAGTACTTACAATTATGGTCGGACCTGAATAAAACGGGTTAATTTCTTACCAAGAACGTCTGAGAACGGCGCGAAAGGTGCGAGGTTATTAACCCTTTAAGCCCTCACGATGCATTAAAGCATCATTTTACATCCCTCAAAACAAATTTGATTTTCCTACAACTAAGGGTTTTGGAATGAATATTTCCATGAAACTAGTTTACCAATACATTACAATTTTCTTTACTTTTTCACTCACTTCAAGTCATCTTTAGCCACTATTAGCCGAGAATTGCGGCAGCATTTTGCGGCTTGTAGTGGATGAGATTACAATGGTAAATTCAGGCTTAAAAGGGTTAATAATGTAAGCTCAGTCCTGGTGACCCCACAGTAAAAAGTAACCATTACCTTCAAGTGGTGTTTGTTGTGGAATTGAAAAACAAACAACGTCAAACCAGCATTGGGTAAACGTGTTAGCTTAGCCGGCTATAAGGTACGTGCATGCCTTGGTATGTTAGTAGTCAGACCGAATGCTGATATAACCTGGAAATTCAAACAGAAGTTTATATTTTGATTGATTTGTGTTCTGTAGAGGCTAGAGTAATCATTTCCACCGGGAGTACTAAATTTTACCCAGTGGCATTTTTTTATTTGCATATTTTCATGATGGCCGCCAATCGCTAGGCTTCAATCTATAAAATGACATACGCTATATCTGGGCCTACTTGTACAAATTTGATGATCTTGGAGTCGATTTCTATCAAACCGAATGCCATAAGTAAACGTAAACGTCAAAGATTAAGGCCATTTTAAGAATCTGATAAGATTAAAAAAGGCATCAAATGTGGCGCGCGACCGAATTTTGCGCAACCGAAACAACTTTTATTTAACCCCTTCAGGTCTAACATGACGGGTGCACCCGCCATGGATTAGTGCAGCCTATGGACTAGCATGACGGGCATAACGTCATACTTTCAAAGTCATACTTGCAAAGTAGCCTGAACCTACATTGCATAGTGGGGCAGTTATAAATGTGTTTTTTTCTGGGGAATCTGTCAAATCCGCCTAAAAATTGGTATGAATACTCCTAGAGGGCTACTTTAAGATGACCGTCATTTCGAGTATCAAAATATACGTTTTTGAATAAAACCGCACATAATTTTCCTATTTGAATGATCTTAGTGTCAAATCATATATTTTTCGCTATGAGGAATCTGAATTTGTATGTTGCGAGATAGAATATCTAAGATGGCGCCCATTTTTCAAGATGGCAGCATTTTCTAGCATTAAACTCACTTTTCGCAGTAGTTTTCTCAAAACTTTCGCGGCAGTTGCGGTATAGGGCTGTGTAGTAGATATAGAACCTGTGTTTTGTAAGTCATCCACATCTTCTGGATGGCTTGCTGGCACTGGTCCCAGCAATGGAATATGGTCTTAGTGAAATACAAGCTCTTGGTCGTTGATTGGGTATGCTCTGCACAGAGGTAATGTCAAGGCACAACTAGGGCGCACTGATGACGTCACTGCTGTGGGACTCAGCATGGGTTTTAGCATCAGCTACCTCATAGGGCCAAACTTAGTGTCAGAAATGCTGTCTAATGAGCCCGGATCTGTCAGCTATAGTAAACTAGTTACATTAGATGTTGTTGGATGTCCGAGCCTGAATAGACAGGGTGTGACCGAGAGCAGAGCCAAGGAAAGTGGGTCTTTGGTCGTATCCCATACCTGAAGGTGATAAAAAGCATGAACTTGATTGAACTGCCCATAAGGATGGTGAAAACTGCACCAGCGAAAACATCTACTTTCCACACTGACTGGAAGAAGTGCTGTATTTTTCAAGAATAGAAAAATGAAGATCTCACCCAGATGCCTACCAATTCTCGTGAGTATCAATATGGCAGCCATACCATGATTGCGACGAGCATGCAGTACTTCTCTTCTATTCCCTCGGCGTCCTTTGTTCTGGATCATACAAAGCTTGACAAAATCAGATGAAGCACGGAGGAGGAACAATGCAAGTAACAGGATGCAGCTTTTTGTAAAGCCTATTCTGACTACTGCGGTGATATAAAACACTGAGGAAGCTCTCGAGGTCAAATCGTGGTGTGAGAGTGACAAACTTCAGTGCTCCTAGCTCCAGTTCTGGTACCTGTTGTTAGAAATTCTCTTGTTGATCCAATTATTCGTGAAGGCAAACTTCAATCTGTACTGTCAGTCACTGACCGAACTGATGCCATTCTTATTTGCCAAAAAACATTGTAAGTTATGCACAATATACTCCTGTCCTCTACAAAGACAATATGATTTAGCAGAAACAACCGCAGATGGTTCAGGCGTTCTGAACTGAAATGGTATTGTGCATAAATCGAGCCGACAGCTCTCAACAATACTTGAGCACAGTTGATGTTGGAGCATTTGGATGGTCACTGGTCCTGAAGTCACATGCTTGATCACGCAGCAGGATACAGCTTGCACAACAAAAGAAGCAGCCATCATGAGCACCAAGTCACCAAGGAGCTCAAGGACATTTGAAGAATATGCCATATTTGATGTTCTCTCAACAATAGAGGCACACTCTGCCAAGCACAATAGGACAGACATTGTGCTCGACATATACTGATCTAAAAGTGTGAAAATTGAAGCCAAGTCAACGTAAGCGAGGACGTTAGTGGTATGAAGGGTGTCAAACAAGTGCAAAATTTAATCAAACTGGCGGAGTTTTCTCAGAAACAGTGAGAGAATATGATCATTGATATCAAATGAAGATTTCACCAGCAACCACATGATAGACCTAGATGAATTTGCCCTGTGTACTCACGAGGCGGCAGATACGATGATCTTCGTACCTACAAATCATGCGACAAAAGGAGGAAGCCCTGAGGAAATCCTGATGGCAAAAGCTATTGACACTGACATTATCTGCATAGAAGTCAGTCAGTATGATGCCGAGAGACTGGTCTACACCAGCTGTGAATTGCATGTGGCCAAGCCAGCAGTGGAGATGGGTTCCTGTCCATGAACTGTGTGTTTCCATTGGGCCACAGAAGAGCAGGGGCATTCACGCCTTCACCAATTACGGGATTTGATGTTGTTTCTACCTTCTGCGACAAAGGAAAGAAGATGTAGTGTATGTGATGAGATAACTGATGTCTTCCACAAATAAGGTCAGTTCCCATAAACAGTAATTGACGATGACATGGAAATCTTCTGAAGTGACCTACCGTTTTTTTTAAAGAACAAAGGAAAATGGTTGAGGAATAAACTTAGATAACATTTCAAAATCGAAACTATTCTGTAGTGTGACTTATAAAGGAAGGCTCAGTCTGAGTAACAGTTGACTTTCCAAGCAGTCCTTAATCTTTAAAGCACCAAGTTAACCCTTTAAGCCCTCACGATGCATTAAAGCATATTTTTACATCCCTGAAAACAGACTTAATTTTCCTACAACTAGGGGTTTTGGAATGACAATTTCCATTAAACTTGTTTACCAATACATGGCAATTTTCTTCAATTTCCCACCCACTTCAAGTCATCTTCATCCACTACAAGTCGAGAATTGCGACAGCAATTCGCGGCTTGTAGTAGATGAAGATGACAATGATAAATTCAGGCCTGAAAGGGTCAAATAATTTAAATTTCCACCCATTTGAATTTGTGTCCCGCTACCACAACCCATAACTAATTGAAGTATACCTAGGTGAACATAACTCATATTTGTTCAACATGAGACCAAAAATTTGCAAATCTTGATCTTCAAACAGTAATTTAATTTCCAATAACTGTTAATTAATATAGCTCTCAATATGTTAACAATGTACCACTGTTTCGTTTTGCACGACAATAAAGGGGATCAGCAGTAACTTTTTTTTAGCAAGCATATACTGCGGTTTACTTTTGCAGTGCAGTGCAAAATGGGGGGGGGTTATTTAAAAAAAAAAAAATAATAATATGACATATGACATATTCTCCTCAAACCATGACACGTCGTCCCCATTTCGTTATTACCATCAGAAGCCGAACATTACAGAACAAATGCCCCCGTTACCTATGCTGCTCTCCCAGCAAACACGACACATCTACCCAATGTTTTGACCAATGTTGGACAAACGTCGACGAACTGTGCACCAACATTGGTCAAACATTGGGTCGACATGTAGTGTTTGCTGGGCTAAATCATACAAAGAAGAAACCAGGCAGTGGGCCGTAAATGCTTACTTGAAGCGCAAGCATTTGCTACCTTTCGGCTTTGCACTGCAGAAAAAGACGCAAATTGACCGGATAATAGAGGACAAACCCTTCAGCTGATGATGGTTCAGCTGGGCGTCAGGGCATAGCGAAGATGGCTAGTAGGCTATATTAATAGTGTATGTTCGATCCACATGGACCTTCTGACACCACATCAAAGAGGAGTGTTTTAAACCGGAAACGTCTGATGCTTGTTGATAAATTGCGATGAAAAATATTGATTTAGCGCTGGTCCAACGTTTATTGCACTGGCTCACTTTGGGTCAACGCCTATCTGATGTGTTGAACAGGCCTGTAAAAGTAACAATGAAGCTGGTGTAAACAGCTCAGAAAATTGATTCCGTAATATAGGAGTTTAATACAAATCGGTATCATGTTCTAAGATTGGCTCAGAATTATGCCTTGTACCGCATTAAAACAGCTCCTTCGGATAACATCAATTTTCGTTTTTAGTTCCGTACTGAAGTTGTGTATCCCACGGATCATGTTTGTATTTTTTTCAGAATTTTCATATTTTTACAAATATTTTTATTCAGCATTTCTAAGAAACCAGAAGTAACCCAAACAAACTATTAGTATACCTGAAGGACGATTGAATGTTTTCACAGCATTGGGCCACATGCTGATGGCATCGGCCCAGCGTTGGGTAGACACCCAGTGCTGCAGGTGTGTCCTCCAGTGTCCTGACTATGAGACACCAATTAGCGGCGACTGGTTTGATCTTACCGTCTGATACGTGGGAATATGTGATCTAAAGTGCTGAATATTGCTGACTTGTTTTGTTTACATGGTAATATACGACCTGGAAATACAACTATTTCACTCTTTTTCAATGCTTTAAAATTATTTTTTGACTTTTTCGTATTTTCAGTTAAGATCAGTAGGCTATATAGCTTCATATAAATTAAATTTTCGAAACTGACAACATTGAAAATGTCTCATCCCAAGGGGTCCCTTTCACCTATGGCGTATAATTATTGTCAAAATTCTAAAATTTCAAATGAGATTTAGTTTTTCATATTGTGATATGACATTGTGCTATATTTTATTGCAAAAGGCAACATAATTTCCATTGCGGCAGTGTCATTGCAGCAGTGTCAGAAAAGTTGCCGCCAATCTCGAAATAGTTTGAGCCTGGCAATCCAACTCCAGATCCATATTTAAGGTCAATCTAAAACTAGAAATAGTTGAGCCAAAGAAACGCCTGGTTTGACAAACAGGTTCATGATCTAACGACCAAAACTTCATGCATGCGGTTCTGATTTGGACTGATTTGATGCGAATCAAACGCTCTGGATTGTCAAACCGGTTTAAGATCGGTACGAATCGAAAGGGGCCTTAGTTTGTTGGTTGGGGACGAGCCCCTAGAGCTTGTCCCAAACCAACAAGCTAAGGCCCCACCAGGCAACTCATTACTGCCACAAGCTGCGGCACGACAAACCGCTGGCGTAGCCAGTGCTTTGCCCTCTGCATGTTGCGTGAGGGATCGGATTTGAGCTTTAGGTCATGAAGAACAACTTCAGACGCAAGCGATTAATTATTGAATCAATGACGTGTGATAGTTAACCCTGCCAACACAAATGACCTGATCCTATGAGAAACACCAATTGATGGATCAATTGTTGGCCCAGCATCGTATACGCTGGTCCAACATTGATTCAGCAATGGGTCAGTGACTCATGTTGCTGGGCTATCACAGCAAACACGAAACCTTGTTCCAATGCGTTTTCAATGTACCACACAATAAGCAATAAAACACAAAACACAAGGCGTCAACCCGATGCTAGCTCCTTTGCCGCCTACCGCCTGCGACGCCGCCCAGACGTTGACCCACCATTAGGTCTAGTATTTACTGGGTAAGAGCCATCTGTTGTTCACAAATTTAGCTTAACCCTTTAAGTCCTCACGATGCATTAAAGCATAATTTCAAATCCCTGTGAACAGATTTAATTTTCCGACAACTAAGGGTTTTAGAAGGAAAATTTCTATAAAACTTTTTTACCAATACGTAGCAATTTTCTTAATTTTTCACCCAATTCAAGTCATCTTCATTCACTATAAGTCGAGAATTGCGACAGCAATTCGCGGCTTGTAGTGGATGAAGATGAGAATGAAAAACTCAGGCTTGAAAGGGTTAAGATATAATTAGGCTAATTAAACGCAGGCGCCAGTCGTTTGATTCAGCAATGACTAAATAACATCTCATGTTCAAAACTATTTTGGCCTTGGTTTTTGGCATCAGCTCCTTTCTGTTTCGGTTGACCTTTTGTGATGGGTTTGATCGTGACAAAAAATTATCTCTATTACAGGTACGTTGCTACAACACCACTAACGAGCATTGCATTAATACACGCAATGCTACTTTAGACAACATGTTTTGGCGACAAACAACCTCACCTATCGGTGGTGTGGAACAAGTATTATTGCAGCGATTCAGAATGTTTTCAATGGCTAGCGTCGCAGATGTTGTCCCAGCATTGAGAACACAGCCATTGTTGCATAGGTCATTGGTTCCACTGCTCATATATCACAGGTCAGCCACTGCGGCACACGGTTAGTCTGGCCATTGATCTGTAGAGATATCCTGCAAGCGATACGCCGCTGTGAAGATGCTTGTCTCTATGATGACTACAGGTGAATACTTTACCAGATACGTGACCAGTGAGCCCATGGCTGAAAACGTTACGAGTGAGCCCATGGCTGAAGGCGTTACAAGTGAGCCCATCGCTGAAGGCGTTACGAGTGAGCCTATGGCTGAACACGTTACGAGTGAGGCACTGGCTGAAATTGTTACGAGTAAGCCCATAGCTGAAGCGGCTACGAGTGAGCCTATAGCTGAAGCCGCTATGAGTGAGCCTGAACCCGAATACGCCCGCAGTGAGCCCGAGCCTGAACGTCCCATTGGTGAGCCGGAAAGTGAATTTTGGACAAGTGAGCCTTTTGTCGAGCCCGGAGCAGAAGCAGAGGCATGGGCGGAGGGCAGCGTGGAGCCTCAGGCAGACCCCGAGGCTCTGGAAGACGCCGAGCTCTACGTCTGGCTCATAATCTACAGCATCTGGATCGTTTTCACCGTCCTTGGAAACGCCATCATCATCCGTGCTTTGCTGAGGAAGAAATCGTACAAGACGAAGCCGGTGGACCTGCTTCTTCTGGCTCTGGTAGTGGCACGTACTTTGGTGGGTCTGTTTGTCGTCCCGTCGAGGATCACAGGACTTTACTCGGAGGAGTACCTGGGGTCCATCCTGTGTAAACTCTGCCATTACACCTCCATGTCCTCTAGCGTTTCCAGCATCATGTTCACCACCTCCATTGCCGTCACCAAGTACAGAGAGACGGTGCGCCAGATGCCGGAAGCGCAGAGAAGAATCATCGTGAACATCCTGATCATTTGCTTCGTGGCTTTTGTCTACTCCACTCGGGCTGCGTTTCTCCATGATTTGATCGAGATAGAACTACCCAGTGGTGACATCTGGTCGTGTGCCATCCCCGAGAAACACCGACGTGTAGATAACATCATGTCGTTTGTTGATTTCGGCGCGCTCTTCGCCCTGCCATTGATTATCATCGTATTCTGTTATAGAAAAGTCCTGAAACACGAGCTGCAGAAGAAGAAAACCACACAGAAGATAAACTCAAAATTGACTATATCAGATAAGCAGCTGCAACAAATGCAGAAGGCATCGCTGAGCACGATCCAAATGATAATAGTCGTGAGTATTCTCTTCACGGCTTGTTCTATTGCCCCTTACGTGTGGAAACTCTATGTCAGGTGTGGAGCAGAACTTCCATCTGAATTCAGGTTTGTCAACCAGGTGGTTTATTTGATCAGCTATTCCAACCCCTGGCTCAACGTCATTGTCATCCTGTACTTTCGCCCTGATCTGCGGGTTTGGCGTGGTTCTGCTGGCGGAGGGAAAGTGGTACCGGTGGATGAAACGCCCACGAAGAAGAAAATGAAAGAAAGGATCGACTCACAGCTTCCTATTGCAAATAAGTGGTGCACGTCAGTGCGTCATATGGAACCATCCGCAAAGTAAAAACGAAGGGTGAATAATTTATTTTGATGATGAGCATGTATTAGGCTCATATTTCGCTCATTTGCCGATAATTCACACACGAAAAGGCGAAGAGGCCCATTTGTTCATTGTTCGTTGTTCATTGCAAATTATTATAAATCCAAGATCAAATTTACACTTTTTGGTTTAGTTTCAAATTTAGATAATTATTTAATATGCGTTTAATGTTGATAAAAATAATACTTTTGGCATAACATTACTTATGTGTGCTTGGCATGTATTAAACAACTCATAACTATGATATTTTATATCGCATTTTGTTTGTAGTACCGTTCAATTATTTCAACTAAAAAATGTGTTAAGAATTTGTGCTACCTTGGCTGTTGTGTGATTGCTGTTAGTATAGGATAAATTCCACAATTTGTTCCATAATTTCACATGTTTTTTTCTTAGTAACTTTCTGCTTAACTGGTATTAATTGACTTCACCCATGCACAGCAATAAGTGTAGATTATTCAGATAATGGGTAAATATATCGACAAATATTATTCATGATTCCTTGTACAGAATTATGTCCTGCTTCACAGTGAAGAGTTTGATAACCTCTGGTCATCGACAGGATAGTGTACGTCTCAATCATTTCCTCAGAGAAGAAATGTAAGGGGCCGACCATTTCTTACCAGGGGGGGGGGGGGGTATGGTTTTTCTTCCGAAGCTAACTATCTTTTTTCCTTCAAACAAAAAAACATTATTTTTCTCCCTGATCGAAAAAAAAAAAAAAAAATCCTGAGATGTCACAAACAAACTTATTTTTCCAAGCAATGTTTAATCACATAAATTGATAATACCTACCAGTATATGTATTACACGTTGGACCAAGCGGAGCGAGGGATTTTTTGTCTTTATTTGGCAGTTTCCGGCAGATTTTAAAAGATTTGGCTGTCAACAAGCAATCTTTTTTTACACATAACTGAACAAACTATTTTTCCCCACACTTGATAGGGCAAAGTATTTTTTAAGCCAACTGTGTGAACAGATTATTATTTTTCGAAAAAACATACCTCCCCCCCCTTCCCCCCGGTATGAAATGGTCGGCCCCTAAGTGAATATTTTTTTACGTCATTTCCTGTACATTGCGGCATAGTTGCGATATACGTTAAGAAAACGTACACAGTATCCCAGTAAACACAAAACAATTATATACCATTTATACAATGTTGGACCAACGTCGAAGACGTTGGTCCAACATTGTATAAATGGTATACAAATGTGTTGTGTTTGTCGAGATAGAGCCTATGCCCTACCCTTTTAACCCTAACAACGCTGAAATATTTTTTGTTTAAACCATGAAAAAAAAAATTGATATCATCATAAATGTATTAGTTACCTATTTTCGATTATTTTGTACATGGTCTACGGCCATCATATTTTTTAATCCCTTCAGTGCAGGGATTCCTTTATCCGTCAGGATCTGACGTATTTAGACATCAGATTCTGCTGTATAAAGAAGGTTAAGTGATTTTAAACGCTCTTTATAATGAATTGTGCCAGAGAAAGCTCTCCATTACATTAAAAAATTTGAAATACTGTACTATGCATAATATGACAAACAGATGGTTCAGCCAGTCTTCAATTCGAACTTGACGCCCTCAAATAAGAGAGCAGTAACAGTTGAATATCTCAAAACTGTAAACCAATATTGATATAACGTATTGTTTCTGCTTGGATAGGTGGATTTACGTGTTCAGTTTGTATCTGCTGACTTTCATTTATCTTTCACAAGATGTACAATTTTAAATATGTATGCAACGGTCTGTTTTGTCTGAAAGCAAATTCATCATAACCTGACAACGAGAGAAATAGTCTACAATATTTATTTTATATAGGCGCAACACACAACGCAATACTTTAGTGCAGTTTATGTGAACTACGATCCGTGTCAACTATTAACACTGATAAATAATACTATAATTTCTGTATTTATTTTCATTAGAATTCTAAGTCTAGATTATGTGTTAGAATCTCACTGATATGTCTAGTTTATATTTGTTTATTTAGTGTAGAGTTTTATTTAGTGAGAATGTATTTGGTTTTTTTTTCAATTGAATAGCTTAGAATTGATGCGATCCAAGTCCACATTTGACATTTTAGTTTCTTGTAGAATGCTTTAAAGTTTATGTCAATTGATAAAGTCATATACTCCTTTTTAAACTAAACTTTTTATGGCAATGATTAGAAGCGCATGGAAAGTTATGCATTGATGACATATTCTTGCAATTTTGTGACATCGCGTAATTATACTACCTGAAAGTGACAAACTAACTTAGTGTGTATAACCCCGATAACACTATACCTAGTGTATCACCATCAAGCTCCAGCAATATATCGGTAATGATTGGCATGCCGATTTTACACGGCTAAATGTGTTTTCTTTCCCATTGTGTATGTTAAAGATACATTTGTTGATTAACAGGATCACTATAACTGAACATTTCAAACAGTTGGGTTAGATACCTCAAATCAATATAATATTTCCTATACGTTCAAGTTTAAAAAAATGACACAACCGCATTCTGGACTTGCATCACCTGCTATAGAAGTTTTCATTTCAATTTATTTGCCACCGAGCCATCAAATTGGTGGCATTTTGCTTGACGCTGCAGTCTGCGCTGTTGTGTTTTTATGCCTTTGATTATAAATTTTCAGTATTTATTGCATGTATTTATCATCATGAATAAATCTACCTATGTATCTATTATCATAATTACTCGCGGGTTATTTTTCAATTTTGTTCAATTTGAAATCTATTTTCGCTTCATTTGAATACCAATGTTATGGGTCCAATGATTTTGTACCATTTTTTTAACTGGTTGGTCAAATTATTATTCTCACTATAGTGGAGATTGGTCGTCTAATAAAACGATTTACAAACGATATTAGCTGTGTTTACCCGTTTACCGAGTCGGGAGTTAAAACACATCACAACATTATTTTCTTTGTCCGACCACTACATTCTAAGCCGGGAATGGAGAGTTATAGTTAACCAAGTGCAGATCAATTATCATGGTATCAATTATCATGGCCTATGGTACTAAAATCAGTCAGGTGTGACCGAGCTGTTAATTATAATGGATCCTCATTATATTCGGATGTGTTTTAAGTCAGTTAAAACCATCGGAGTTCTACATACTTAACTGTGAAAAGGCCTCGTCCTTCGGCCTCGACCCTTTTCACCGCTAAGAATGTAGAGCTCCTCGGGTTTTATCCTATACGGTTTTTAAATAATTATGTGCGGTACGGTCGACATTACGGAGACATTTTATTTAACATAATTGAAGAATTAGACTTACTAATCACTAACGACAGCACTGTAACGTATAGACTAGGGACGTCCTCTGGCGGCGATCTACTAGATCTAGCGCTGGTTAGCCGCCAGATGGCGTCACGCATCCAATCATGTGATGTAGGCGATGACATTGGTTCAGATCATTTGCCAGTTCATTTAACTTTAACCTCACCGCAAATTCAAAAACAATTTCAGAGAGAAATTCTACAATATGAAAAAACAGATTCGAACAGGTTTAATGAAGAAATATTAAATAACTTAGATAGACTCGAACCAGAAACACCAGAGGAACTAGACTTAGCTAACGAAAAAATAAGCAATATAATTAAAGAAGGGCTAAATAAAGCGTGTCCCAAAGCAAAACGTAAAGATAAAGCATTTTTTATTTCAAATGAAACAATTAAATTAATTAAATTAAAGAGACAAATTAGACGCTTAGCTAAAAATACGCAAAAAGCAGTGGATAAAACTCTATATAATCAATTGAACAACTTAGTAAGTAAACAAGTAAACAAAGATAGAGAAGAATTTTGGAATCAGCAAACTAAAAAACTAGACGAAACTAAAGACTCTAGAGAATTTTGGAGAACTATTAATAGTATTAATGGTAAGAAATCAGGCGGCGCATCCAAGCCATTAATTAAAGAAAATGATAATTTACTTCAAAACGACTTAGAAAAAGCAACCACGTTCACTGAATCTTTAGGCAAAATTCATAATACTCACACAGGTGAAATTTTTGATGATGAATTTAAAGATTTAATAGATAACGCTATAAATGAAAAATCGCAGCTTTTTTCAACTCTAAATAAAGTAGAATATGACGACGATAGTAAACTACTCAGGAGGGGCGGGGGCCCTAGGGTAGTGGTTAACACCGCTGCCTTTCACGCCAGAGTTCGGGGTTCGGTTCCCGGTCTCGGCGGTTTGAAAGAAACAAAAAATGTTTGTTACCATATTTCGTCGCCTCGGAGCTAAAGGATCCTATCTGCCACTCTAACGAGTGTCAGATAGGATCCTTTAGCTCCGAGGCGACGATTTTTCAATTACATTTTCTGAGTAATCGCCTCATCACTGGAAAATAGTGTATGGAAAATTTCATGAATACAAAATTAGTTGAATATTGATTGAGGAATCAGCGGAATTCTTTCACCACCGTTAATGTGAATATAGCTGAAGATTTCAATACAGCTCAACTGCAGAATTAAATCATACCATTACTATTATTATCACTTTTTCAACGTGACAAAAAACACCAATCTTTATTCTTTGTCAAGAAACTTTCAAGTTAATAATATTTGTCGGCTGTATTTGTCACCTATGTACAAAGGTCAACGCACACACGGCACGCAGGAGCTCGAATAGCCCGCGTACAGGAATCTAGTAACCCCATCAGAGGACTGCACACGTTAACCACATTAAGAACTAGACCCCGCCGAATTTAAAAGATTGTTCGTCGGCTCGAGACACACCACTGGTAAAAGTTTCACGCAATTATTACCCGCCGACGTACAGACAGAAACAGTTCTGACACACGTAAAATAGAGATAACCCTTTCCGAAGTATGACCATTACTCCAGTCTCCTTTTAACCCTTTAAGCCTTCACGATGCATTAAAGCATCATTTTTCATCCCCGTTAACAGATTTAATTTTTAAAACACCTCAAGAAAAGAAACAGATATAATCGGGACCGGCTGTTAAAAGGTTAAAGGGACTGGCTCAGGCTATAATCATAAAAAAATCGTTGATTTTGTTTTGGCTTAATAATATGACCATATGTAAACATGTCCATAGACTAGAACTGCAAAAGTTTTTTTTATTTTTTGTGCTGCGCATTTACCATTCAGGCAAGAAATACAGACGAAATTCCCGTATTTCTTTTTTTTACATGTTTGTCCAAAATAAGAAATGAGGTATTTCTATATCTATATTTCTAGCCCAACTGGTAAATGCGCAGCACAAAAATTAAAAAACGTTTGCAGATCTAGTCTATGGTCATCATATGGTCATACTAAGAAGCCAAAACAAAAGCACCGATTTTTTTATGATTTTAGCCTGAGCCAGTTTTTGAACATATTGCAAATAAAACGTGACATCAATAAGCAATATATAGTGTTTTTTTCATTTTGTCAGATCTGAATAATTTTCACTCACTGGAATATGTGGATCGGTTCAGCAAAACTTCAAGTGGGTAAAAAATCAGCGTATTTCTACTTTTATTATAAGCACCCCTTAATCAAGTAACACCCTTTAACCCTTTCATTCATTCATTCATTCATTCATTCATTCATTCATTCATTCATTCATTCATTTATTCATTCATTCATTCATTCATTCATTCATTCATTCATTCATTCATTCATTCATTCATTCATTCATTCATTCATTCATTCATTTATTCATTCATTCATTCATTCATTCATTTATACATACATTCATTTATTTATTCATTCATTCATTCATTCATTCATTCATTCATTCATTCGTTCATTCATTCATTTATTCATTCATTCATTCATTCATTCATTCATTCATTCATTCATTCATTCATTCATTCATTCATTCATTCATTCATTCATTCATTCATTCATTCATTCATTCATTCATTCATTCATTCATTCATTTATTCATTTATTCATTTATTCATTCATTCATTCATTCATTCATTCATTCATTCATTCATTCATTCATTCATTCATTCATTCATTCATTCATTCATTCATTCATTCATTCATTCATTCATTCATTCATTTATTTATTCAAGTCGTGAAGTGCTGTGACATTATTCTCAACTTGCAGTGGATGAAAATGCCTGGATGATGAAAACGACTAGGATGTAGGAAATTATGTCATTTTCAAGCGATTAAAAAAGGCTGCTTTGGTGCATCGTGAGAGTTTAAAGGATTAACCCTTTCACCGCTAATGACAACACTTTTCAATCTGTTTTATCGGCTGATCAAATCACTGTTATTGGGAATGAAATGTGTGTTAAGACATCAACATTTGCAAATATTTGGTCTTAAATTTAACAAATCTGAATAATTTTCATCAACATGAAGTGTGTGTAAATTTAAATATGACGACTTAGCAGGAAAAGGTTTAATTAAGCCGCTCTAGCTTGTAGCTTTGCAAATAATCTTCCTGAACCAGACAAATGTATGTAAAGTAACCAACATAGAAAGACAACAGAGTGGCTTCACTTGTATTTAATAATCTATTTAATCCACTTTAACATTGACGTATGTGTTTGTTGTGAATCTCACAGAATAAATAATAAATGTATTCCATATATTTTTGCTTGCGCACTAATTCTACCATGCGAAGACAAATGAATGATATAACTGGTTACTTTTCAAGTAAGCGACTACTACCGTTGCCTTTGCAAGACGAATAATTTTATTGGAATATTAATAACAAGATGACAAAAAAACAATACTTACATGATAGAATGGTACATTGCTACATCAGATCGACCTGTACAATAACCATTAAGAAAATGTGTGCTTGTTCGCTGATTACAATGAAGAATGCAAATAATTAAAAAGGTTCAAACACCATACATCCTAACAAACGCGAAACGTTGTCCCAATGCTACTTTAATTTTGGGCCAGCGTTGTAGACGGTGGACCAACATTAAACCATTGGGTCAACGTCTCGTGACTGATGGGATTCTTAACCAATATTGATTTAATTTTGGGCCATCGTCTACGACGCTGGTCCAATCAATCATCGTTCGTCAATCAATAATACAATAATATGGTTAAGCTGATTTGTTTCTAGTTACGATGCACAAACACCACACGTGCTTATTGTAAGTTAGCCTTGTAGAGGCAAGCAGCAGTAACTGCTACTTTTCAAGTAGGCAGTTACCGCAATTTGCCTTTGCAATGCAGTATCACAAATCTACACCATACACGCAGGTTGAAAAAAGTCAGCCACGCCGATTCCAGGTCTACAAATAATTGTGTGAGCAGTAAGGGATGTTGCGAAGTTTAAAAATTCCAAACAAATATACAACAAAAAATTGAAAGTGGTTGGATGGGTCCAGGGCCATTTTGAATAGAAAATAGGAAATTGGAAAACCCCCCAAAAATTAAAATCACTGATGATTCCTTTCAGAGACTGGTTTCCGAAATAAGAAATTGGTTAGGGGGGTGGGTGAGTTTTGTGATCTCTATCCAATTTTTTTGGGATGTGTGGAATGTTTGTAACTTTGCAAGGCACATATAGCCTTATGCTGTAAGCATTAATCAGTAAAGCACTACGTTATATATTTTAAATGTTCACCACTTGATGTTGTCTCACAAGTCAATGTTCATAAAAATTACACATATTTATTTGATTTGAGACCAAACATTGGCAAATGTGGATGTTTAAACGACTATGATCTTGCGCTTTACCAGTTATATTACTGTGATCACGTGGACATAGTATATGGGCTACACTTCTCTCACCCAACAATCACTGTGTTAGTTGGGATTATTTCTGGATAATGGCCGCGTGCCGGTTCCAAATGTCATTATTTGGAAACCTTGATTGAAGAGTTGAGCTTTAGCTGGAACTGAAACTTACTGGAATCTATTGCGATGGTTATACAAGTGAATGCCTACAAGGCTACTGCATGGTTAGTGGTATTGAGATGGGGCAGGTATTTAGGTGGACACAGGGGCTTTATGGCATAATTAAGTAATTTAGTAATTTAATAATCTAGTAAATGTGAACGAAGCTCGAACTGTTGGATGAGATCGCTCTTTGTTAAGGACATCCGGATCAGAAAACAACTCCCGATTAGCTATGATACCGGAGTAGTATTTTGAGACCGATATCTACTAATAATATTAAGAATATAACGCAAAGCATAGGGTATGTCATGCTAGTAGAGCTTCATTACTGCTCAATCTTCGGTCACCTTGGGCTCTAGCAGGCCTAAGAGTCGTTTTCATTCCGTTTGATTAGTAGGTTAAATCACAGTTATTGGGAATGAAATGGGTGTTATAAAATCAAGATGTGCAAATGTTTTTCAAGTAAATATAAGTTATTTCATAGCGAGACACAGCTTTAAGTGGGTGAGTACTTAAATAAGTTAAATTAGACAGTAAAGGTTTGATACTTACACATCAAATAATAATACAAGAGACATAATGAACTAAGAAAGAAAAATGAAGTAGTATAATATATTTTAATACACTTAACGTAAATTTAAACATGTTTATATGTTTCTACGCACGTTTCTCACATTTGTCATAATGAGAATGTTTGATTTTTAAATAAGGAACATATAAATAAATGGCGAATAGTACTGGTAAATCAATTCATGCATTTACATGTTTACAATAAAATAATTAATTTGAACTTTAGACCTGCTATAACCGTTTCACATGTAATGCTGCGAACAGAGAACATCATGGCATTACATTCTTATTCTACAAACTTCATGGCATTACATTCTTATTCTACAAACTGTTTTGGTGTGTGGTGCCATGGACAAACACACCTTTTTGACTTTTTCAACAATGAAAGATATTGCATCGTGATATAATTTAAATGCAAATTTCTATGAATATAGCTTAGCACCATCGAATCTCAAGATATTTGTCTTACTTTATATACTTATACGAATACCACGGCCTGCATGACACAGGAAACCTACTAATGATTGATAAATACTCATAAACAGCCACAAGACTTAGTAGCTAGCATTGAAATATTTCCGAAGAACCTCACTAAATCACCAGCGAAAATATAAATTTGGGATGATAAGCAGGACGTAGGAGTGGCAAAAAAAATCATTCAACTTAGGCTCTACCTATACAATGATCTGACTAGGAGAGAGAAGTGTTCTATCACTCATATGCTAG
The DNA here is from genome assembly GCA_964017125.1 of Flabesymbios commensalis. Taxonomy (NCBI): domain Eukaryota; kingdom Metazoa; phylum Annelida; class Polychaeta; order Terebellida; family Flabelligeridae; genus Flabesymbios; species Flabesymbios commensalis. Next base: position 92,104,615 of record OZ024905.1, on the reverse strand, counting down.
CTGATAGACATACTAAGCTTTAACCATTTTGTTCATTTGGTAAATTATTCACAATAATTGAAACAAAAACGGCTAAATAAATGCTAGCCGGATACAAAAACTGTTAGCCACGAGCTAAGAAAATACGAAATGCGAACAATGTATTTGATAGCATATAAGATTGCTAGTTGAGATTTTCTATATCTTATTGCCTGTTTTTATTGCAAATACAGAACATTTTCTTCAAATCTGCCATAATATCGTCTTTAAAGTAGAGGATTACCAGTACGTTCATCCACGGATTGGCGTAGCTACAGAGGTAGACGATACGGTCGACGATCCGGAAATTGTCAGGGGCCTCGTCCTGATAATGCAGATATATACGCCATATGTAGGGAACAGACGTACAGATTGTGAATAGCAGGGTCACCATCACCAACATCTGAGCGTCTTTAATTCTTCTTCTGTTCGTCTTTCCAGATTGCTTCTCAGCTCGATCACCGTCTCCTGCTTCAGCAATCCCTCCATCCCAACCTCCAAGAGTGCTGTTTTTATTGGCTGCATTTTCAATCACCTCTGATATTGAAATGCGTTTGATGATACTGTTTTTGCGACTGTTGTTTTCTTGCCCTGGTTCTGAATCCTCTTTCTTCACTGTGATTTTAATCACTTTCAGATAGCAGAAAAGAACAACAAAGAATGGAATGACAAACAGCAGGACACAGTCGATAAAGAGAAAGTAGCTGTTGACAACCAAGTAGCGTTCCTTGACAGTACAGCTGACAGTGAGGGTGCCTCCTTCCAAAGCAATGGTTCTCAAACCAGCTAAGGGAAGGTTGCGGACAGCGTAAGCAAATCCGAACACCCAGATACAGGCCACCAGTTTGACGGCTCTGGAATACGTCAGCTTGTGGCGTGATCTGGACACTTCAGCGTACTTGGCCAAAGCTACACTCACAGTGGATATGACACTGGTGGTTGAGGACCCCAATGCGCAATAATGACACAATTTGCACATAATGTTTCCCAGATAGCGCTCGGAGAAGATGCCGGTGATTCTGGCCGGAACAACGAGAACAGCAATGGCAGCGCGAGCTGCGAGCAGCGACAGCACAAACAGCGTGGACACGTTCACTCGGGTCTTCTTCTGGCGAACAATTACGATGATCACGATCAGATTGCCAAGAAAGATGACCAAGATGAAAGCCACATAGACTGTTATCCAGCTGTAGGTCTCTATCAGCTGTCCTACTTCAGCGGAGACCTCTTTTTCTTCTAGTTGTTCGCTGCATATAGTGACAGGCTCACCTTCAACCTCTGGCCACGCTGTGGTCTTCTCTACTTCTCCTTCGGCACATCCTTGCAGAGACATGCTAATCTGACAAAAAAAAAAGAGATAAGGCATGTTAAACAAACAGTCATTCTTAGTTCAAGTATAAATATCCTATTTCTAAATCCTAAAATAGACCAATTAAGAATTATGCTAACTGACCTGAATCAAAATGGTCTTTATTTTAGTGCAATATTTCTACAAGAAAGTTGAGTCTCAGATAATGCAGACAGCACTTTGTTAAATTTAGATGGTTATCAAGTTGATAGCATAAGGTAAATTATGTTCTGCTCACGGGAGGTCTTTCAATTTACCTGAGACAAGAATATAAATATAAAACCATTGAATTATATACACATTCAGATATTTGGGAGGGACAATTTGTGGAAATGCATGGACATAACTTAAAAAGAAAAGATATATTCAGGGAATATCTACTGCCCACCCAGATATTTAAATGGAACCCATGCAAATTGTATGTGTGACACTGAGACGATACTAAGCTCCTTAATGTCAAATGTGGTGACGTAATTAGAACCGATGAATTTAACACATATTTACTAAAAATAACTGACAAGAAAACGCTGAGCAATTTCTTCTATTTCATAGCATCTCATCAACATATTATAAAAATAATCTTACCAACGAGGATTTCACAGCACACAGCTGCATTAATTAACACCTATTACTGCAAAAGTAGCCGCAAAAATGGCAAATGCATCTTCTGGTATTTGGGTGACACAATTGTCCGACAATTTTCCTTATTGAATTTCTTGGGCAATCACACAGTCAAATACATCGAAATAGGAAACAAATGATTCAAACTCATTTTCAAATACTTTGAAGAAGAAACCATACCATACCCCCCAGACAAAAATCCACTTTCGGACACGAATTAAAATTATAATTCTTTAAATTACATAACTACGAAGTTAAAGGAAGTTCACTTGCCAAATAAAAACGTAAACTTCAACAGATCTATTGTTGGATAAATAGCCGCAAGAAACAAACTATATGCAAGCTTGAAAAAGACGTATGTCACTCCACCTTAATATCCTGTATTAATAATGAATCTCAAAGTATTATAGGATTTTGGATGCTAAGAAATCATATTATTGAGAGCACTTTCAGAAATACAAACAAGGATTACACATTCTCCTATATGTTCCCCATTTAAAAAGAAAAAAATATGCGAGAATGAAAGATATATTTATGACGCATTTAATAACTGCTACACAAATATGAGCCCTAACCTTGCCACTACAATTAAAGCCCTTGAACATATTTAATATACGTTCTAAACGTTCCATTAACCATGCTTTTCACTTGTAAATTTGAATAACTGTTACAGTAGCTAAATTGGAATATCTGATCTAAAATCATAAAACAGATGTTGTTACCATGACATATCCACTGAACAGCTTAAACCAATTTCCACAGAGATAATTTCCATTGACGTTCTATTTTACCTTCTGGAACCCCTATATTTATTCTTGTTTTATTAACCCTTTCAAGCCTGAATTTACCATTGTCATCGTCATCCACTACAAGCCGCGAATTGTTATCGCAATGCTCAACTTGTAGTGGATGAAGATGATTTGATGTGGGTGAAAAACTAAAGAAAATTGTCATGTATTGCTAAACCAGTTTCAAGGAAAAATTTCAATTCTAAAAACCTTGGTTGTAGGAAAATTACCTTTGTTTTCAGGGGTGTAAAATGATGCTTTAACCCTTTCCAGTCCGATTTTTTTTAATGAAATTTAAATAAAAATTAAAATCCAATACAAATAATACTATATCTTTTAAACGGTTATTCCAATGCACATGAAATTTTCTACGCACATGAAGAACACATGGGGGATCAACACAAGCTTCTTATCATACCCCTCGAAGACGTACCCTTACTCCCTAGAAACGGTTTCCATGGAAACAGTACCCAATTTGATGTATTGTGTATTTTCAAGACGCACGAGATCAAATCAATATAGAATAATTATATATTTATATATTAAAAGAATTGTAAGATGTCCGTGGAACATGTTACACAACGAATCCTCATAAGATCAGTTGCTGTTGTTGCTATGGGTATATACGTCAACAACCATTAACCCTTTCCATGCGAAATATTTCATTATTTCGAAATAAAATGTAAAAAAGGAGTAAATTCAGTAGCTACCGCTAGGCTTGCAAGACAGTTTGAGGATATCAAAATGGGTATCATTATTAGTATGGGGTGGAGTTGGACTTGGGCTTGGCTTGTATAATTTTTTTAATTTGAATTTATAAAACTTTGACCTTGCAATGACCTTGAGGTGACCTTTGACTGACCGAAATGTTGCATGCTCACAATGGCCCGCTCCTGCAAAATCCCACATGTGTATATATGGTTAATACACCTTGCAGATCCACAGCTACAGCCAATATACCAAAACACGTGCATTCCCAATAAATGACAACCATTATCCCTGGGTCCTGGCATGAACTTGAGAGTCAAAGGGTTAGCACAATTAAAGTTGAGATATGAATGGGGTAGAGGGTAAATATATATTTTTTAATTATTACCGAACTAATTAAACATTGCACAATGTATTCTGGCCAAAAATAAACAATTTTAAATGTATTGTGGCAATCTAAAGGCCATGTGAATGCAAAATACGGGCATGTGAAAAATGACGTCATATTTCAGCGGCCCTCAGGGGCCGTATGGGCGTGAAAGGGTTAATGCATCGTGAGAGCTTAAAAGGTTAAACAAAAGCTCATAATCTATTTTTTGTGATGTATACCATCGTTCAGTTGATTAATTTTATTTAACATAATGTATATCATGTAATGTGTACAAACGGTAAGAAGGTGTACCCAAACAATTTTATAACATTTGTACAATGTTGAGCCAACGTCGAATCGTTGGGCCGACGTTGTACAAATGTTATACATTTTTTTGTGTTTGGTGGATAGAACCGTACAATGTAACCAGACGTATAATGTGCCATATAATGTAACAGAAATATTCGAAAAAAGGCCCAAATATGGTATTCTAGCCCCTAATTTAAATAACAACTGAATGGCGGCAGTGATTGACTGATCTTGTCATTAGCGCTGACCGACCTACGGCGCTGAATTGATAGTCCTGGAATTTTAGGCATATTTAAGGGCAAAGATGGAAAAAAATGATATAAAGCTGAAAATGTCAGGAGTGATTTAGATGGTCATCCTTAATGACCTGTCATAAGTCCAAAAGTTTCCCAGGAGCGGAACATGTTTTTTTTTGCGAAAAGCCAAAATGGCCGCCAGAGGCCATACAACAATTGTAATATACGAATAATTTAACATATATTGCTTTATAATACCTCTTTTTCACCTAATTTTTTACGGGGATGTCATTTCAGGTCTTCTATTTAAGTTTTGTAGCCTCGTTTGTGTTTTGTTTGCAAAAATAGAAAATGGCCGCATGATACAACACTGAAATTGTAACTTATGCAGAAATTCAAATATATTCTTTTGTAATACCATTTTTTCGGCATAATTTTTCACGAGAAACTTAATTCTGGTCCTATTTTAACATTGTAAAGCTTCTATCATTGCACAATTCAAAATGACCGCCATTGTGGAAGAAGTACAATTTCAGAAATTATGTAATTTTTTGTCTACATATTTTTTTATTTGGAAACATAGTAAAAAATATTTCTGGAATCAAGTGTGGTAATGCTATGTGGTTTAGTCCGGTAAATTGTCCTCGGTGTTGCTCCAGCCATTGATATGATAATAATAATGGTGATTAATTAAGATGCATGAAATCATTTAAAAGACGGTGACAAGAGGATACGTTGTGCCATTGTGCATGTCACAACCAACTTATCACACCAAGACGGCTCAACTTTTCACTGGTACTACTTATTTTACTTTTCAGCACTAAAAATCTTTTAACAATTCGGTACATTTTCAAAGGTAATGTTTAATAAATTAAATAATGTTTGTAAATGTGTATCTACAGGGACACAATAAACATAGCTCACAATTTTTTTTTAATTTATCTCACGAGACAATCTAATTATTTTCGAAATCGGGCATCAATCACATATAACAAAGATTTGAAAAAAAAAACTTTAAAAACAGATTGAGATTGGAAGCAAGACATTGGAATGCATTTTTGCGGACAGCTGTTCAGTGTGGTGCCTGACAAGTATCTGTTGAACGGTCCAGCTTAATAGCAGACATCTTATATCAGTTATAATTAAGCACAGTCAGGCTTATCTAATGAAGGACTATCGTATGCATTTAGATCCACTGAAAGAACTTTTATAATATAGAAATCCATATTATTTTTTGTGATGGCCATTTTTTTAATTTGACAGGTTTTTTTTTATTTTTTGTCAAAATGTAGACACAAATATTCAGCCGTTTATAAATTGTAAACATGTTAAAACATGTTAAAACATAACAATATCAAATAAAAACTAAACAATCGTATGAGTAACGTCAATAAAAATAATTCAGGTATATAATATTACATATTATGGTGGTCATATTGAAAAATCAGGGCCATTTTGAGTTAATGCTTGGCTAACATGCAGTTCTCACAGTACCCTCAGGTGCATACACAGACCAATTTTGGCGCCGTTATCACCATTGATAAATTGACGTGGTATTTTACACGTGTATTTGCCCCACTGAGGTTTTAAGATATAGACCTACCCATCTAAACCACACTACAAAGTATCTGTCATCTATACACGTGCATGTGTCGTTATTTCAAGTGAATATTACTTCACGTTGCATGGCAATATCGTGAAAGAAGGAATGGACTATGCCATACTCTTATCGAATAATTTCAAGGGTTCTTTATAGGGCACAGTGCCATAGACATCACTGAACGCTCCAGGCCTTTGAACAGTTTGGAGCACTGTATATGCACAGCTTCGATGACAAACATCCGACCAGACCAGATTTCGAGCCACAGCCGGATCGAATGGGCCATCGTTATTTCAAACACAAAACAAACTTATTTGTGTTCCTATTAATGTTGCATTAAATATATATAAACATGATCAATAGGGTTTGGACCTTCCCTAGGATCCTGCAGGCTGAAAGAATGATGTTTTAATGTTGGGCCAGTGTCTCAGACATTAGATCATACATGATGTCTATGATCTCTATGCATTGTTTGAACTTTTCGTGTTTGCTGGGCTGCGTGTGAGATCCTGCCTAGGGCCCTGCGGGCCTGGGTGTGAATGCTTGCCTGGGCCCCTGCAAGCTCCAGTGTATGACTTGCCTATTGGACCCACCGGCTCGGGTGTGAGTCCTTTCCTAGGACCTTGCAGGTTCGGGTGTGAGTCCCTCCCTAAGACCATACGCGCCTGGGGTGAATCCTTGTCTATGATCTCTATGCTCGGGTGTGAATCCTTGCCTAGGACCTGTAGGTTCAGGTGTGAGACCTTGCCCAGGACCTTGTGGACTCGACTGTGAGTTATTGCCTAGGACACTACGGCCTCGGGTGTGATTCCTTGCTTATGGATGATGCATACTCGTGTTCATGTGAATCCTTGTCTAGGCACTGCGTGCTCGGTTGTGAGACCTTGGCTAGGACCTGTAGGCTTGGGTGTGAGTCTTTGCTTAGACCATGCAGGCTTGTGTGTGAGATCTTGCCTATGACCATGTGACCTAGAGTATGAGTCCTTGATTAGGGCACTTGCTTAAGACCCCAGCTGGAGCAGTAGGTAATAAGATTTATCACTGACATATATACATGTAGAAGAATTTCAAGGGAACAGATTACCACCAATAGGCTGTTGATGGCAATTTTAAAGTGAGAAACTGTAACAAAATTTCCCAGAGCTCGATACAGCGCCTCTCAAATTAATGAAAACGATACGGTGTGGTTGCAAAAGTTGGTTTCGATGCAGCAGGTCTACGAGGTACATGTACACAAGCTGAATGAGAACTGGTTACAGTAAGTCATCGCGAATTAATGAAATGCAGGTTGATGATTAGGAAAAAATAGCGCAACCCTCTCAGACTAACGTTGTTTTATTGATTGAATATGATGTTTTGGCTACTTTGTATTATGAAATAAAAAAATTAAAATGTGTACTGCATATTTTTTTTAGTTATTTGCTTGTCATTAAATACTGACAATTTATTAATACAAAAGCTTATAGTGTATCTCGAATACGAATGACAATAGACTTGCTCCCAATCAAACCTCAAATGGCGGCCATCTTGGATTTATTCTTTAGCGAAACCTTGAAAGTTACTAATAGCTTGAGAAATGAATTCAGCATCAGGAATTACAACTTCAACATAGCGCTTGGCAGCCATTTTGGATTTTGTCAAAAAAAATGTTCCTCTCAGGAAAAACTTTGCGACTTTTTACATATATTAAAGGAGGACATACTGATAATTTATGGATTTAAAAACGTATATAATCTCAAATACTAATGACAATAGACTTGCTCCTAATCAAACCTCAAATGGCGGCCATTTTGGATTTATTCTTTAGCGAAGCCCTCAAAGTTACTAATAGCTTCAGAAATGAATTCAGCATTAAAAATTGAGTGAAAATGAGGTATTACATTAAAATATATGTCAAATAGTTCAGGAATAACAACTTCACAATGACGCTTGGCGGCCATTTTGAATTTAGTCAAAGAAAAGATGTTCCGCTCAGGGGAAAGTTAGGGACTTTTTACAGGTAACAAAGGAGGACATTCTGAACACATCCTGAAATTTTCAGCTTTATATTATTTTTTTCCATTTCAAAACCTGTGTAGTCATACCCATATGATGATCAAACATTACGCAGATGTTACGGGCACATTTAGATGTTGATATTCCACTATCTCCCACTTGCACACTAGACAGTGGTAACTTATTGTGCTGAAGAAAATATGGTGGTGCTATAATAACTAACTCTGTTTTATCGTCATTTAACTTTAACATGAACATCACCATCCATGCTTTTATCTCAGATATGCACATCTCGATTCGACTTTGAGCCTCCAAGAGATCCACTGCATCGCCAACCTTAAAGGATACATACAGTTGAGTGTCATCAGCATAGAGATGATATTGTACACCATGACGACGACATATCTCACCGAGGGGGATGGTATAGATCGTGAATAAAATTGGACTCACCACAGACCCTTGTGGAACACCGAATCTTAATGATAACGAAGCTGAGCTGCTTCCATGAAGGTGAACCTTTTGAGATCTATCTTCCAAGTAAGATTTGAACCAAGACTGAGCTGTACCTGAAATACCACACTGCTTCAATCTCTCCAACAAGAGATTATGGTCAACAGTGTCAAAAGCTGCAGATAGATCAAGTAACACCAAGACTGTCGCTTTACTGTCATCTAAAGCTCTCAGAATGTCATTTTGAACACGCGTTAATGCCGTTTCAGTGCTATGGCGTTTCCGATGTGCTGCCTGATGCTTCTCATAAAGCTGGTGTTGTGAAAGATGTTCATGCAGTTGTTTTGGTACAATTCTCTCAGGTAATTTTGAAACAAATGTTAGATTAGACACAGGACGATAATTGTTTAATGATTCTGGATCGAGTGAGGCCTTCTTTAGCAATGGTGTTATTATTGCTGATTTTTTTGTAAAGAAGGACATTTTCCAGTGGTTAGAGATAAATTAACTATTTGTGTGATAACAGGTGATAAAATATCAACATTTGTTTTTTAACAATTGCGTTGGAAGTGGGTCTTGCACCCACATGATCTTGTGGGGCAGCACATGATGGTTTTGCCAATTTCTTCAACTGTTACAGGACAAAAAGTATCAAAGCTGATCAAGTTTGGTGTATTCACACTAGGTGGTTCATAATCATAATCATCCTGTTTTTCCTTCTCAAGTATCTCTGTACGGATGTTAGTAATTTTATCCGATCAATAATTTGCAAAGCTATTTGAGAGATCTTCAGCTGATGTGAATGATTGAAGTTTAGGCTGTGATATACGCTTGAGAAGGTGATCCATAACTCGGAAGAGAGATTTTGAGTCAGAACATTCAATAATGGTATCTTGATAAAATTTTGCTTTCGTTCTAGCTATTGACTGCTTCACTTTGCGGCAATGGTATTTGAAAATGTTTCTATGACAACCCAGTGTGATTCCATCTTCGTTCTGCTTTTCTACGTTCTTGCTTTGCAAGCTTAATGTCGATCGAATACCAGGGAAAAGATTGTCTGATGGGAATTTTTCTAGTGGTGAGCATGGTTCGTAATAATGTCAGTAATTGATGACGTGTATTGATCAATAAGACCGTCCAGGTCAGATGAAGTGTCAAGAAAGCAAGCAGCGAGATCTTCTCTGAATGAATAGACTTGACCGGCAATGTTTTCACCCAGTAATCAAATACAATGAAGTATGGTATAAGGGGACATGACATTGTTTTCACTGTGTAACCATTCAAAAAGGTTTCCAGTGACGTCACTGCGTTTCACAGAATACGGTCAGGTAATTTGGTCGACGATGACGTCAACGCCTATGCCATTTGTTGTCTTGCACAAGTGTTTTTTTATGTTTACCAACAACTTTAAACGTTTCTGAGCATGCGCATTTGCGGACGAATTCTTCTTACTAGATGTAGCTCATGTCGCACAGCAAAGATTCATGTAAAATATATCGCCGTGAATAATAGTTGTATTTTACTTAAATCCAGGTCCAATAACTGATCGACTCAATAATCACAGGGATGTAATTAAATGTATTCATTATAAGTAAGATGATGTCAGATTGTTAAATTTACTCGGCTAATCGTGACAGGCTGATCCGTTCTTTCATTGTTCCGGTGTAGGACACCATACTATATAATATATTTTCTTGAAAATGATGCCGGTGACTTAGTGATGATGCATGATATGATTTGTTTACATGTTAGCGGCATATAATTTGTAAACATGTTGCCTCATCAAAACAAAACTGAACACAGGGGAGTAAGCCACACTGCCTATTTAATCAGGACTTTAAAAGTGCAAGTGTCAAATAACGAGCATCACTAAAAAAGAATGGAACACGTTTAAAATTATTGTTATCTCTTAAGTAATAATATACACAATTAACAGTGTACTGTTTATTTAGTCATGTCATTTATGCATATCTAGGAGTTATAACTTTGCGCGATATAGGTGAAATAAACATATAATTTCATGTTTAATTTCGGACTCTGTGTGGAGAATGTCCCTGGCTGAAAAAATAAGAGGCCCCTC
>OZ024905.1:92076592-92089092 GCA_964017125.1 Flabesymbios commensalis | reverse complement strand
TTCATCCACTACAATTCGAGAATTGCGGCAGCAATTCGCGGCTTGTAGTGGATGAAGATGACAATGTTAAATTCAGGCTTGAAAGGGTTAATATTACCGCTCGAACGCACTGCTACCGCTCGAACTTTTAATTTTATTTTAGGAGAATGTTTTATTACTTTTACATTTCATCACCACAAATATACATCAACTGTTATGTTTTGAATGCCAGGTATTGTTTATCGATTACAGAATTAGCGTCCCTATGAAATGTAACACTATATTTAATTTGGACATTTCATAAAATTAGGACATTTTCAATCACAATGAGAAGAATTGCGGCAGATTTTCACACCTGAAATTAGCTCGAACTGTATATTTCGTGCCTTGTAAATGAAATGAAATGGAATGAATATGATTTTAGGCAACCTTTGTGTACATATAGGCTAAACTGGGCCAGGAAAACCTCGTGAAGATTGTGAGATGAAATTCGCACCCTGGTGGTCTGAGGGCGATCTTGCTACTTCATGGTCACAGAGGCTCCCCACAATATTATTTTTTTATGAATGAGCAGTAGAGAAACATTTTTGTTTTTCAAAACTTGAATGCCAGACCGGGGTTCAATCGCGCGATCTCCAAATTTCCAAACAGGCAGCTTAAATCGCTGCACCAGGGCCCCCGCATTTTGTCTCTTGTGCTGACTGAGTCATTAATTGTAGTTTTTCTCGGCTAATGCCGCCTAATTGCAGAACTCATTTTGTCATTGAAAGTCTCAGACATCATCATCAGTAATGTTAGGTGTGGCCCTACTCGTTGGCACAGCCTGGTATTGATGCCAGCTAGCTGTAGGGTCCTTAAAAGCCTGAGCATTTAATTGCATTGCGAAACCATGCCGGCGTAGATTTTATCTTGCCCCAAACATTTTGCATCGAAAGCTCATATTCTGTGGAACGCAGTGACGTCAACGGGCACAGTTTTGAATGGGAACTCGGTGGAAACAAAGTTATATAAGACACCCTTCCCCATACTTCATTGTGTTAGCTAGCTCGGTGACAACAATGGAGGTCAAGGCTATTCAGTTCCACAGAATACCGCAGTTGAACATTCCGCTCTAATAATGTGATTATACATCATTACGTTCGAGCCTTATTATTTGCCTTATAGATAGATGTTCTTGCTTTATAGACTGGAACTCAAAATTGTATGCACTGTCACATCAGTACATACATCGCTTACCATGTTCACACATTAATTTATTATAAGTTCATGGTAAAACACCATATTATAATATATTATGTTGGTAAAAAATATATACATGACTCGTTCCTTTACTCATTTTAATAGGCAAGACAATATAGCTGACCACCACTATACACTCTTCCCGCATTCATACAGGAAGCATATCGTCACAATTGTCTTAATCACCAGATGGGGCTACCCGGCTGCTGATGCACTAAATTGAGTGAATTTCAGTGTTTAAATGTATTTCTCTAATAAATAATCATGGTGAGTACAATTATAACCAACTCCATAAAAATACAATATGAGGGATCTGGATCACAAAGCATGTCACTGATGTATGATTAATAACCCTTTAACCACCAAGTTGTTTAATATTTTAATTGTTTTTTTTTGTACAAAACATTTGTATACCATTTGTACAATGCTGGACCAACGTCTTCGACGTTGGGCCGGCGTTGTACAGATGTTATACAAATGTTTTGTGTTTACTGGGTAGGTGGGTTAAAATTTGAAAAACTGTGCTGCGCGCACGCGTCCAACAAGTGAGTGAAAGTGAGTGAAAATTATTCAGATATGTTATATTTGGGGCTAGGTTTTTTTCAAATATTACAGTTTAAAAATATGTTTTATATTTAATAATGAAATGGTTGAACACGATTATAAACGTGTTTAGCTAAACCCTCAAAGCTGACATATTTTCGTGTTAACCATGGAGACTAAAGGTTGTTGCAATTTGAAGTCATCATAGAAAGTTAGACCTTTCCATTTCATCAGAATATCTATTAGGTATTTCATTAGAATACCTATTAGAATACATACAGACGTCGACTTCAGACGTTAAAAAAATCTAACGTCTACAGACGTCAGATTCTGCCGTTTTAACTAACCCTTTGCCTGCTATTCACAACAAATGTCGTTTTTAATAAATTTCTTAACCGATAATTTGTATTCACTGTTATTTGGAAATAAATGACTATTTAAACATTTATAAAAGTTTGCTGTCAGATAAACAAATATGAGTAATTTTCAACCACTTGAGGTTGTTGATCCGCGGTAGCGGGACAAAAACTCATGTGATTAAAAATTGTAATAAATTGAGTTAGCAGGATGAATGTTAAGGGTCCCCGCGCTGGAAGGGTTAAAAATAGTATTGTACCTAACCCTGGGGTGGGGTCGTTATAGACTTCAGCATAAAGTTATCATTAAGCTCGTCTCTTTACATTTTGCATTTCTAGCGGTTATAAGTGAAATTATTGTGAATACTTATTTCACCTTGGTCGCAACTGGGCACGTGTTGCGCCAATAATCACAGTGCATGCAATCCACTACATGCATATAACTATAACTACTAACTGGTAATGTTGTAGTACTCCTGGTATGTTGTTTAGGCCTCCCTCAAACACAAGCTCAGTTGATAAGTCATGGTGGTAACGTGGTCATTTATGTTTTACCGTATATGTACATGTACACAATTCCGGTGTTAAATAAACAGTGTGATCTCGTTAAAAAACATTTTCATAAATTATTATTAGCCTTTTCCCACCATAGTGTAGTGGTTAAGCTCCCATAATGGAACCATTGTGCATTTTATGATTAAAGCATGAAACTTCCTCCATTATTAGTACATATCCTGTAGTTTATTTTAAGATGTGGAGGTAAGTTAGATTTGACCCCTGGTGACCTCTAGAGGTCATTGACCTTGAAAGGTCAAAATATCTAATTGCGAAGCTAAAAAGTAGTGAAAATCGTGTATTACAATATCTATGAAATGTTTTTGTATTCCATAAGTGTGCGAAATACTCTAAGAGACTCTTGTTAATCATACAAATAACATCAAGGTCATGTCAAGGTTATTTTAGGGTCATTTGAAGGTCAAAATGGCCACAAATAGTGAAAATACCCACTTTTAATCAATTTAAACAATACTAGTGGTGCAGTCATCTATTACAAAGGATTACTTTTGACACAGTCTTGGTCAGATATCTTTTCTACGCGCATTTTAGGAGATTGAGGGCAGTATCTAACTTGGGGGGTGGGGATACACCCTAAGTGTTCCCCTTACTACACCCTTTCCTAAATGTTTAATTGGACGAGCAAAATTACAGTGTACAGCAGCTGTTAAACATCAGTTTGGGCTCCCGTGGAAAACTATTGATGCATATTTGGGCTATGAAGTCTAACATGGGTTGATATTATGTTTCACTGGGATAACGACGAAAAACAAGGTCAAGGTCATATCAAGGTCATTTCAAGGTCATACTGTCAAAAATATGTCAAAAAAAATCAGAAAGTTCGGCAAAATACTTGGGTCATAGTGTACTCGTTAAGCTCCCATAATAAAACAATTGTGCATTTTATGATTAAAGCATGAAACTTCCACCATTATTAGCACATATCCTGATAGTCAGGGCCCATTCTGCGAAAAAGTGCATTCTTAAAGTTTGTAAGGCATTTTTTAGTAGAATTTGTCATGCAGTTGTTTTAACACAATTCGGATATGCTGATTCCAAATCTGCCCCATGCCAAGCTCTATTCTGTCTTTTTCCTACTTAAAATTCAAAAACAAAATGGCCGCCAAAATTTGTGAAAATATCAAAACTGTACATCACAGCTTGGCTCACAATGAACACAAAAACATCATTTCGGTGTCTAAAATAACATATTTGGGGTCAGGGAATTCAGTTATGATGCTTCCGAAGGTAATATAGCCACCGTTATTATTAAACAGTGGCCGCTAGAGGGCAAAATCCAAAATGGCCGCTACTGCAACGTCATGTGCCTTAACTTTGCTTCCAAATAATGTAGAACTGTGTTTTTGGTGTCTACATATAGGTTTCTCACACCAAGGAAACCAATTCAGAGCCGCGATAACATATATTATCAATATTTCACAAAGTTATGGGGAACAAAACAAATGTTGCGCCAGAAAAACGACACATTGTGGTCCTGTGTAATAATTTCTTTAAAAAACATTTTTTTACTTTCACAAGCCGAGGGAAACCAACTTTAGAGGCATTTTGTAAGAATGTTTAGAGTACTAACAAATTTTTTTTATGATTGTTGATCACCGCCCGGCATTAGATAACCTGTCGCTCACCATATATCCGCTCTAGGCCTATTGGTTTGTGGCCTATGTCATATCCACCTCTATCGTGCTTTTTACAGTAGATAATAAATCAATTAGGGTAATTTAAATGTGCATTGGCCACGGGTAGCACCCCTGGGCCAAGCCCTTTACTAGGTTTGAACAAAACATGAAGTTGACCCATCAAGGTCAGTGGCGGATCCAGCATAGGGCGTAGCCGGCTTACGCCCCCCCCCCCCCCCCCACCTCATTAGTGAAAATATTGCATTTTCATGCAGTTTTAAGAAAAAAGTGAAGCTTACACCCCTTTTTTCGGCCAAAATGTGGTTTACACCCCCTCCTCATGCACATTCTGGATTCGCCACTGAAGGTGGTCTGCATAACTATGTCAATGATGACACGCATACATGTTCCGTTCTGTTAGTATAATCCACTTTATATATTGTGCTGGTAAAAGCGTGCACATCACATAAAAAATATGTTTCTTAATCGGATTGACAATTTACATTATAGAATCATCTTCGGTTTTATATTTTTGTCCAGAAGATATACCATACAATAGCCAGGTAATGCGGTGATAACACGTTTTCGAACAGATATAAATGAACGACTCAGAGATCCACACAATAATGTAATGTACACATAAATCTACTGCTCTAACATAAAACAAGGATGAGATAGATGCTGTCACTGTCAATAACAATGACAACATACAGTTACACGATATCGAAAATATGTAATTTAGTGCAGAAGTTGACTACATTATGTTTTGAGCATATGAGATTAATGGTTGAGAACACCCAAAATCAAAACTGAAGAGGAGCTATCCACAAATATAATTTCCTAGGGTAATCCTCATTTGCTAGGGTAATGTGGAAAATACTGATTATGATTTTTTTTATGAATATAATATGAACACACACTATCTTCAGACGATGTTAGTAACTGTCCCAACTGTTGCCATCTCAATGCTATATTGTGTCAGAAACAAATCCCAGAGATTATTGGTACACTGTTGCACCAAGATAGGATGCAGATTATGTGGTAATTGGGGCAATATATATTGATACCGTTTGTAACACGATCAGGATGTTTTCACACAAAATACAGAAGCTGCATATATGTGGTCGTGATATGGTGGGATGTGTATTGTATCAGTAGGTTCTTGTCATGCATAGCTCTAAGTTCTCACCTCAAATATTGCACAATTACCCAATAGGTTCAGTTTTGCAGGAGGTAAAAATGTTAGAGACATATAATATAAAGTGATGACATTATATGATTGATGTAAAGATATTTAGGCCCCTAGTAAATAGGTCTCCTCCAGACATAGCAGATTAATTTTCATTAACATAGAGTATCTATTACTTTTGTTTTTATGTAATCAACAATGATCGTCTAATAATCTATGCAAGACATGATTGTATGCTACATCGAAAAACAGTTTCATTCAGACTGTATATTATACGAATGAATATATTATAGATAAAGCACAGAACCGAGGGCTATGCAGTTTCAGTTGTCAGAAATAAAGTTCGAATTGGTCACTTTTGGTAAAGATGTCAAGTTCATTCAGCCATTCACAGAAAATGTGATATCACGACAATCAAACTGTCAGATACTGACAATGTGATAGTCGTAAGACATGATGTAAACTTGCTCATTCTGCTTTCAAAACCTTCACATCCAATAACAATGCTTAGCTGTGTTAACCTAGAGCTGGTAGCATTTATCGTAGAATATACCATTCAATCGTCTCAAAGGCTTCAGCATCAATTTTAAAATCAGTATCTGACAATTTCTGTATTTTATGTCAATCTGCAAGAAAACATCCTTATCGTGTTACAAACGGTATCAATGTATATTACCATATATTCTGCATTCTATCCTGTTGCAACAGTGTACCCAATAATCTCTGAAGACTTGTATATGACACAACATAGCATTGAGTCGGCAACAGTAGGGATAGTTACTAACATCATCTGAAGATGGTGTATGTTCCTAATATATCATTGAAAAAATCATAATCAGTATTTTCAACATTACCCTAGCAAATAGGCATTACCCTTGGAAATTATATTTGTGGATAGCTCCTCCTCCCTGCTCTGTTTGGATTTTGAGTGTCCTCAACCATTAATCTCATATGCTCAAAAAATAATGTATAAGTCAACTTCTGCACTAAATTACATATTTTTGATATCGTGTAACTGTATGTTATCATTGTCATTGACGGTGACATCATTTATCTCATCCTTGTTTTAAGTTAGAGGAGTAGATAGATAATGTGTACATTACGTTTTTGTGTGGGTCTCTGAGTCGATGGTTGTGACGTTATTCGTTCATTTATATCTGTCTGAAAACGGTTAGCGCATTACCTGGCTATTCTATGGTATTATCTCTGGCCGAAAATAGAAAACCGAATATGATTCTATTATGTAAATTATCAATCTGATTGAGAAACATATTCTTCATGTGATGTGAGCGTTTTTACCAGCACAATATATAAAGTGGATTATACTAACAGAACGGAACATGTACGCGTGTCATCATTGTCATGGCTATGTAGACGACCTTGATGGACCAGCTTCATGTTTTGCTCAAACCTAGTATAGGGATTGGCCCAAGGGTGCAACCCGTGGCCAATGGGCTTTTAAATTACCTAAATTGATTTATTCTCTGCTGTAAAAGCACGATACAAGTGGATATTACAAAGGCCACAAACCAATAGGCCTAGAGCGGATATATGGTGAGCGACAGGTTATCTAGTGCCGGGTAGTGATCAACAATCAGAAAATATTGTTTTCATTATCTAAACATTCTTACAAAATGCCTCTCACATTGGTTTCCCTCGACTTCTGAATGTGAAATAATTGCTTTAAAAAAATTATTACACGGGACTACAATGTGTCGTTTTGTGGCGAAACATCTGTTTTGTTCCCCATAACTTTGTGAAATATTGAGATTAGATGTTATCGCGGCTTTGAATTGGTGTCCTAGGTGTGAGAAACCTATATGTAGACACCAAAAACAAATTTCTACGTTATTTGAAAGCGAAGTTGGGGCACCTTACGTTGCAGTGGCGGCCATTTTGGATTTTGCCCTCTAGCGCCCACTGTTTAATTATAATGGTAGCTGTATGACCTTCGAAACGTCATAACTCAATTCCCTGACCTAAAATGTTTTTTTAGACACCGAAATTTTGTTTTGTGTTCATTGTGAGCTAAGCCGTGATGTACAGTTGTGACATTTTCACAAATTTTGGCGGCCATTTTGTTTTTAAATTTTAAGTGGGAAAAAGACAAAATAGAGCTTGGCATGGGGCAGATTTGGAATCAGCGTACCCAAATTGTGTAAGAACAACTGCATGCCAAATTCTACTAAAAAATGCCTTAACAAGTCAGAAATTTCAGAAATGGGACCTGACTATGATCTTTATTTTAAATTGTGGAGGTGAGCTAGATTTGACCCCTGATGACCTCTAGCGGTCATCTACATCGAAAGGGCATATAAGCATTCGCAATGCCAAAAGTGGTGAAAATTGTGTATTACCGGGTACCATATTTATAAACTATTTTTGTATTCCACAAATATGTCAAATGCACAGAGAGACTACTATTATTGATAAAAATAACACCAAGGTCATAGCAAAGTTACATCAAGTTCATTTCAAGGTCAAAATCGCAAAACAATGTGAAAATATCCCCTTTATATAAAATTCAATGCGGTTAGTGATGCAATTAACTATTACAAAGACTGATTTTGAGATATTATTGGTCAGACATATTTTCCACAAAAAATTTCAAGAAATTGATGGCAGTGTCAACCTTGGGAGGGGTATCACACCCTTATTCCCCTTATTACACTCATTTCCCAATGATTAATTGTACGAGCAAAAATTGCATCTTGCAGCATTGTGAAACATCAGCTTGGGCTCCCATGGCAAAATATCAATACATAATTGGGTTATGAAGGATCATATGGTTTGGAACTGTGTTTTACTGGGGTACGGTCTGAAAGCAACGTACATGTCATATCAAGGTCACTTGAAGGTCAAACTGGAAAAAATCCTAAAAATATATACTCTTACTTACTTACAACTCCGTTGACCTCTTGAAATTGAATTTTTATTTGCAGAATATGTATGAGATTGATAATTTGGTGATAGTTTTAACACACGGTGATTATGATTATGTCCCAACATATTATATTAAAATACACACCTTTGAAATGATTTTAACTTGACCTTAAAAGCACAATTTTATGAAGCCGATGTCAACTGTAACCGCCATGTACATCGATTGGTTTATATAATACAAGATAAAAATACTCAAATACTCCGCCCCTCCCTTGTAATTGAATGTGCCTCCCCTTGTGTAGGATACAAGTGAACAAATAGATTATTACTGATCATTGTCTCATATGCTTAATGAATAGGTGGTGCAATTATGTAATTATCACGGCGTGTAATACTCTGAGAGAGGGATTTTTAATAAGAAGAATTGGCAAAAGCATAATAATTTCGGCGATTTCTTGGTTGCCATTTTGATTTTTTTAGAATTCTCAAAGATGAGAGCTCTACATCCGCCCAGATATCAATACAGGCGTGGATAATTCAAAGAGCAAAAACTATATCAGCCAAATCAAAGTGTTTTTATTACAACAAGATTTTTTTTCAATCCCTTATAACATCTACTAATCCGTTTTAGCGGTATAATATTCCGTTATAACATGTATAACGGTCTAGTACTTCGTTATAGCGGTAGAGTATTTCGTTATAACCGTCTACTAATCCGTTATAACGGTCTACCATCCCGTTATAACGGTCTCGTATTTCGCTATGACGGTCTAGTATCACGTTATAACGGTATACTAATCCGCTATAACGGTATATTATTCCGTTATAACGGTCTAGTATTTTGTAATAACGGTATACTATTCCGTTATAACGGTTCAGTATTTCGTTATGACGGTCTACTAATCCGCTTTAATGGTCTACTATTCCGTTATAACGGGCTAAGAATCCGTTATAACGGTCTACTTTTCTGTTATAACGATAAAGTACTCTGTTATAACGGTATAGCATCTCGTTATAACGGTATAGTATCTCGTTATAACGGTCTACCATTTCGTTATAACGGACTACTTATCCGTTATAACTGTTTACTATCCCGTTATAACAGTCTAGTATTTCGCTATGACGGTCTATATAACGACCTACACATCCGTTATAACGGCTTAATAATCTGCTAAAACGGTCTAAAATTCCGGTATAACGGTCTAGTATTTCTTTAAAACGGTCTGCTAATCCGTTATGACGGTATACTGCCCCGTTATAACGGCTTAGTTTTTCCTTATGACGGTCTGTTATCACGTCATAACGGTCTACTATTCCGTTATAACGGTCTACTAATCCGCTATAACGGTCTAGTATTTGATTATAACTGCCTACTGTTCCGTTATAACGGTCTAGTATTTCGTTATAACGGTCTACTATTCCGTTATAACGGTTTAGTATTTCGTTATAATGGTCTACTATCCCGTGATAACGGTCTAATCATCCGTTATAACGGTGTACTATTCCGTTATAGAGATCAAGTATTCCGTTATAACGGTATATTATATCGTTATAAAGGTATAGTATCTTGTTATAACGGTGTACTATTTCGCTATAACGGTCTACTTATCCGTTATAACTGTCTATTCCCCCGTTATAACGGTCTAGTATTTTGCTATGACGGACTAGTAGCACGCTATAACAGCCTACACATCCGTTATAACGGCTTACTAATCTGGTAAAACGGCCTAGTATCCCGTTATAACGTTTGAGTATTTCTTCCTAACGGTCTGCTAATCTGTATAACGGTCTACTATTCCGTTATAACGGTCTAGTATTTCATTATAACTGTCTACTCTTCCGTTATAACGGTCTAGTCTTTCGTTATAACGGTCTACTATCCCGTTATAACGGTTTAGTATTTCGTCATAACGGTCTCCTATCCCGTTATAACGGTCTAGTATTTTGTTATGACGGTCTAGTATCACGTTATAACAGTCTACTAATCTGTTATAACTGTTTACTAATCCGTTAAAACGGTCTACTATTCCGTTAAAACGGTCTACCAATACTTTATAACGGTCTACTATTCCGTTATAACGGTCCACTCTTCCGTTATAACGGTCTGGTATCTCGTTATAACGGTCTACTATTTCGTTATAACGGTCTACTAACCCGTTATAACTGTCACACAATTATAACGGATTAGTCTGTCTACTAGACAGTCTGTCTACTATCCCGTTATAACGGTCTAGTATATTGTTATGACGGTTTGTTATCACGTTATGATGGTCTACTATTCCGATATAACGGTCTACTATTCCGTTATAACGGTCTAGTATTTCATTATAACAGTCTGCTATTCCGTTATAGCGGTCTAGTCTTCTGTTATAACGGTCAACTATTCCGTTATACCTTTTTAGTATTTCGTTATAACGGTCTACTATCCCGTTATAACGGTCTAGTATATGGCGGTCAAGTATCACGTTATAACGGCCTACAAATCCGTTATAACGGCGAACTAATCCGTTATAACGGTCTACTATTCCGTTATAACGGTATAGTATTTCGTTATAACGGTCTACTATTCCGATATAACGGTCTAGTATTTTGTTATAGCGGTCTACTATCCCGCTATGGCGGTCTAGTATTGAATTATGAAATGAATACCGAACGATGGAATAATCGGTTTTATTATATCATGGTGACAGCTGGGGTCTTAAAGCGACACAATCATTTTGGCCTGATTATGTCGCTTCAATTTAGCGAGAAAATTAGGCAGTCATGACATCGATATTTTGCCGAGCTTTTTGACAAATTGATGTAGCCTTGAAATTAATTATAGTATCCGGTATGTTTAAAAAATCACCTGCACATCTCCATATCGTGGAGAATCTGATTGTAAAATTTGACTACTTTCTCACAAAGTTTGAGTTTTGTGGTCACAATAAATTGTGAAGATGATTTGTGGCGGCCATTTTAAATTTCAGTGAAATCTTGAACAAATTGCCTGTACATCTCCATATTGTGGGGAATGTGATTGTAAGACTTGGATAATTTCTGATTAAGGTTTTGAGTTTTTGCGCCCACAACAAATTATGAAGTTGAACTCTGGGAGATATTTTGCATTTTGGTAGCATGTTTAAAAAATCACTTGCACCTCCCCATGTTGATGAGAATGTGATTTAAAATTTCAGAAAAAATGACCACTAGTTTTTCAGTTATTGCACTCATAAAAATTAAGTGTCGTCTGATGCCTCACACTTGATAGATCCCGGCGCGACTACCCCCCCCCCCCCTTCCCCTACGGACGTGTGATAAAAACCTGCTCACCACTTCTATTAGGATATTAGGGTCACTCTAACATTATATACAATTCAACGTTCTAACCGAGCAGTTATAATCAGTATAAATGGCCATCATTTTCTCTCAATTTATTTGGTCTCAATTCTAACAACTTCCAGCTACCTGGAACATTAGACTGGAGAGACTTGTTAAAGGTGATGGCATCAACGCCATATACCTATGGCTCACATGGCTTACACCATGCATCTATCTGCAGTAGGCCTATAGATAATAATGTTTAAATTATCAGGTATGGCTCACCTGCATATTAAGTTAGGTTGATGTAGATAGATGGGATTCTAGAAAAAGTGTATAGGGCCTACATGCCACCAGACTGAAGCTCAGGCTCCTTTAGGTGAGGACACATTTGAAAATCATGGTAACAGTTTTTGCCAGTTTGACCTTGAAATGACCTTGACATGACCTTCAAATTGCTTTCGGATGATACTCCAGTAAAATACAACCCCACCCCATGTGAAACTTCATAACCTAATTATTTGTCAATATTTTGCTATGGGAGCCTAAGCTAATGTTCTACAATGCTGCATAATTGTAATTTGGCCCGTTCAACTAAATATTGAAGAAGGAGCGTTATAAGTGGAATACCTATCCTCCTTGCCAAGGTTGATACAGCCCTTAATATCCTAAGTGTGTGTGGAAAATACATAGGACGAAGATATGTCAAAACCAGTCCCTTGTAATAAATGATTGTACAACAACAGCGTGGAAATTGATAAAAAGTGAACTATTTTCTGCCAGTTTGACCTTTAAATGACCTTGGTGTAACCTTGACAT
>OZ024905.1:92034655-92076392 GCA_964017125.1 Flabesymbios commensalis | reverse complement strand
TCGACCTCCTTTGTTTTCACCGAGCTGGCTAATACAATGACGTATGGGGGAGGGTTCTTGTATAACCTTGATTTCACCGAGTGACGTCACTGCGTTTCACAGAATGAAGTATGTGGGAGGGGTGTTATATAACCTTGTTTTCATCGAGTAACGTCACTGCGTTTCACAGGATACAACTGTTCATCTAGAACGACGGTATAATCAGATACCGTTGATCTACATGTATGTGTGGTGTTGTGTATCAAACGAACAACTTGGTAGTTACGTAAACTTGCTTCTCTTTTCTTAAACCGAATCCCATTTGATGGAGGTTTTCAGATAACATGCATTTGAAATTCAAGCCAAGGGCGAGGATATTGATATAATTAACTCGTGTGTACTGTGAAGGCGCTTGATAAAATTGCGTATTATTCATATAATGTAATATTCGTAATGGCTCAGTCTCACTGGGCCCGTTCGCACTACGTTCGCAGTCTTTAGCCAGTCCCACACCCGGCATGTTCTAATTCTCTCCATTCTCCTCAGCTTCTTGTTTTTATTATTCACGTTGTTCTCTGATCTCTTTATATTATTGCTCTGCTTCCAGAATATAATTTATAGGAAACTAATATTCATCATATTTAGTGTTGACAACACTTGCATTTACTTCATGCTAAAATATAGCAGATTTATAAGCTAGAAATTGGATTTCCAAATGAGGAGAGCATCATTAATAATTTATGCCCTATATATTTATATCAAAAACGTTGCTGATCCGTCTGCAAACGGGTAGAAGTAGTTGACATGTAGTAAAAACGAGTAGATCTGGCATTAAACAGATTCGACGTACTGACAATCTGAATAAGAACTGAGTAAGAACTTTTTAGAACTGAGTAGGAACGTATCACAAACTTTATAAACTGGTTAACACTGCTAAGAACGCATTGAAGACGTAATGAGAAGTAGTAAGGTCTGTGTGATGACGGGTAGGACGGGGTAAAACGTAACAGAATCGGTGTTAGGTCAAGGTCCTATTTTTCCAGCTTCGCACGACGTTCAGCTCCGTTTGTTCTACATTCGCAGTACGGCAATTCCGTTGCCAATACGGCAATCTCGTTCGAAGTACGACCTTACCCAGTCCTTACCCAGTCCTATTTTGAACGGGTAGAACGGGATCGGATTTTAAACATGCTCGACGTTCTAGACCACCATCCCGTCCTTGCTCGTCCTAATACGATTGTATTCGGTGTGTACTACGTCTATTCCATTCCTAATACGTTTCTACTCGTTCTGCTCCCGTTCTGCAGAACGTAGTGCGAACGGGCTCAGTGTGACTGGGCCATTAGAACGTGGTCGTATTTATAACAGATCGGACTGCAACACACTCCAGAAGCCCGTATTGATCGTGATAAAGACTGCCTGAGAACGCAATGCAATCGGTCAGGACTGACCATGAACTGGTTTGACCGGAAATGTCGTAGTGTAAACTGTGCAGACACGGCCCAGAACGGCCCTAGAACGGGCTGAAACTCACTAGGAACGGTGTTAAACGGGAGTGCAGCTTAAGAACGGACTGCGAGCGACATTAAACGTTACGTCTTCCCATTCTAAACGTTGTGCGTGCGTTGTACAAACTGCCTGCAATCGTAATGCACTTACTCCAAACTGTGTTGTGTCATAGTATAAGTCAAAATTGCACATTCCAACCCGTCTTCATCCCGTTTCATGACATTTTCAGAACGGGCAGAATTTCGCGAGGAGGACAAATTGGCGAATTCAAGAATCTTGCGAAAATTATTGTCGGTAATATCAGCTCAGGCGACGCAACTAACAACCACAAAGACGACATAACTTGTATATTTCGTATCATTCATTCATGCAATCATTCAGTCATGTAATCCATCGATAAATAAATCAATCAATCATTTATTCTTGCGTACATTCAGTTATTTTGTCATTCTTTCATTTTAAAAAGTCCCTCATTCATTTATTTATTTAGAATCATAAAAGTTTTTCCATAACCTTCTGAAAATATCTAAAATCTGCGAAAGCGTCGTTTGCGTTATTTCTAACCATATATGGCGACTGATTACATCATAACACGATCGTAGGGTTCCTTTTTCCTTGGTTACATTACATGTATATTTTGGCGTTGTGACCGTACATCTAAGTCTTGGTAAAGCGATACTATCAGGCTAAAATCATCAAAAATCAGGTTTTTTTATTTTGGATTCTTAATAGTAAGTAAGTAATAGTTTATTTTCAACAGGCTAGACAGCCTGTGTGCATGCAAAACAAAAATCATAAAAGTCTAGTAAATGAACATGAGTTGAGGTCACGATATCACAATTGTTACAATACATATTATAATATCACCACTTGTATATAATTATCAGGTAAACCTATTTAGCTACTTTTCTCATGACAGTTTGATTGTCGCTTGATAAAAGAAGCCAAATGCAGTATATATTCTTACTTGTAAAGTAAGCAGGTTGTATATGATTACTCCTATTATCTGATAATAAACTATTAAACTAAAAGCAAAAATCTACTTGTACGTCTGTGCAAATAAAATATGTACGCTACACATTTTTTCCAAGTGATCAACAAACAGTATTGAAAATAAGGTAACTGATTTATGCAATTTGACTGTTTTGAAAAAATAAAATATACATAATTACATAAAAAAACACTTTCGTATAATGATACTAACATACAGGCTGCAAACTATAAAGTTAATCTGTTCACCACTGGTAGCGGCGCTGTACCGGTATGAACAGCCCTATACCGGTACGTATACTGGCGCTGTGCCGGTATAATGTCTGTCATAGTTGATTAATTCAGTACCAGGGGGTACTTACTGTAAGCCAGAATGCAGTATCTTCTTACTTTTCAAGTGAGCAGATACTGTATTTTGGCTTTGCGTTTACAGTACTATTTACCGTGCGTAGAACAACAGTGCCTTCTCACTTGAAATGGAAACAGTTAATAGTTTTTGACTTTGCAAACACAATGCGCCGCTGGTATGCGTACCTGGTGCTTCGTCATCCACCAGTGAAGGATGGAATCGGCTCATAAAGTCGCAGGTACTGGAGGTTACAGTGTAACTTGTGGGGAATTGTCACGGGTTAGATTATCCACAAATTCTAGTGAAGCATATTGAGGAGTGTACAGTTAAGTGACTCTTCACATATGAATCGGACACAGGTTAGACTTTAATTGTCTTTATTTATTTTATCGTGCAATTTATATAATCACTGATAATTTTCGGTATCAAATATATTATAGGCCTTAATTAGTCTAATATAAAATAATCCCTGAACAATAAAGTGTTAGAAATAATGTAAATTTCTATTTCATGGCGTCATTCGAAAAATATACCCTAGATTCTCATGTATCATTTTGTAAAAGTTTTGAGAATGATATTTATGTAAAGTACCACTAAGTGTTGGTAGTTAATTACCACAATTGTCATCAATCTACATTATACTGTAGCGTATACTTTAATTTTGTGGATATCAATTTTCACGCAAAAACATATTGCATTAGCCTAGCTATGTGCTCTCGATTGGCAGGCTGTCATATTATTTGTACAGTCGTCCTATTATTTTAATTTAAAAAGAGTAGAAATAGCCTGCAACAATTACATTATTGTATGTATTTGTTTCCAATATGTTGTCGTCAGTTTATATAAATATACTTGATCGGATCATATCAGACAATCTATCAAAACGTTATATATTACACCACCCTATTTAGTTAGAATTGACCAATTTACACAATTTCTCAAATCTCAATATACGCTGGCGCTTGGACATTTCCATTCTTTTTTTGACATATTCATTTCTTATTCTCTAATAAGTAGAATCTGAATGTTAACCCCTTAACCGTCAGATTATTCAATCTGAATTTTCACTCACTTAAAGTTGTGTCTCGCTGACGCGATCCACAACTTCAAGTGAGTGGAAATTATTCAGATTTGACAAAATGCAGGTCAACTATTTTCAAATATTGCTGATTGATGTCATATTTTAGCTTTAACATGTTTAAAACGTGGTACTTAATGTGCTAATAAAAAGTGAAAAACCGAATATATGCGACACCGGCGGTTAAAGGGTTAAGGAAGTTACCTCATGTATATATGTATATGTATATATATATATATATATATATATATATATATATATATATATATATATATTTATTATACCTACCTATTAATTTGTACTTTACTTTTTAATTTGAAATGTACATATTGTATTTTGAATTTGTATATATGTTTTAGAGGGCCCATTGCAAATTAGCAGTTAAATTTGCTAAATGGTTACCCTCTTGAAATAAAGTTTATTATTATTATTATTATTATTATTATTATCGCCCTTGTCTATGCTGTTCCTCGTATTCGCCATGTGACGCTGTCTTTTCAAAGTAACGTAAATTAGCACAATATTAATAAAATCAAACAATTGTATTTGCTAAGATTTTTTTTTTCTGGTTTAATCAATTTTGAATACTATAGACCAATATAGTTAAAATAAAGTAGCATAATTATTGCCAAAAAGTCTTTAAAATTGTAATATGGCGTTTTTCCCGAATTGTAAAATGTAAAATAAGTTAATTCAGGGACATCTGCGCCAATCACATGACCCAACGTTAACTATATTTCATTTAACATGGCAGACTATCATTATTGAAGACATCTTACAGTTATCGTGTTCAACTTGAATATTCAGTAATATTCAACAAACCGCTATACGTACATTTATGTTAGGTAAAATGATATTAAAAACATGCCACATGTTTTCAAAACAAATATTCCCGAAATTGAGAGGCCTTGTATAGTCTTACCATTGTGGCTAAATAATTTACTCAATGTAAGTCAGAGTAGTAGTCACTCCTGATCGTCATACACACACTCGGCTGTATCTAGATGACGGAATCAAACATATTGTCAAACATGATAAGAATAGTAATAACATGTTTTTGTTGTGTGCGATAGGCTTTTTATTGGCACAGATACCAGCAGCCCCTGGCTCTGCCTCGGGCTGCTGTGTCAGAGCAATAAAAAAACTTAACGCCCTCAAATACATACCATTGTTATATTAATGCTTTAAATTAATTCAACAAAAAAGAAAAATAAATAGTTAAATAAGACAATAAATTTATATTACTTGGCATAGCCTTGGCTCCAGTTAGCGTCTAACAATGACTTTATGTGCATCAGCCGATAACCCAACCTTGTGTCTCTGATCAGCAACGGTGTTTCTACAGTAACTATTATGATTCCAGACGGATTGCTTTGGAAAGGACTAAAATTCATTCAGCTTTAGACATATTAGAGGCTTTGTTACTATCAATCAGCTCCTTTAGTATACACAACTTTATCAGTTATGCAAAAATAGGAGGGGAAAATGCCAGAGTGAAATATGTCAATGCCAATTGATCACACCCTCCTCATGTAATCATCTGTACAGCACACAGTTGTGTCATCCCACCGATTTTAAGGAACAGTAGTATCACAATGTCACTTAAACATGTTAAACGTTCTTAAACGTTCTTCCCAATCTACAAGTGACACCAAGCAATCAGACATGCGATCTATTACTCTTACTATTAGTTTAAAATTTTCTATTATTGTTGCAGTCTTCGAGTTATATTACTATTACTATTACTCTCCCATATCACTATTACTATCACTATCACTATTACTATTACTATTACTATTACTATTACAATAAGTTTTCGTCATCATTTCCAAAGCAATAACAAAGTATGATACTGCTATATATATATCAAATCACATACATTTTGTAACTATTTATCAATACAAATTAAACATGTTTTTTAATAATGTCATGTATAATTGGCATTTGTTTAGATATCCTACCATATACTGGAATTTTGACAAAATGTAATCTTTGCCACATAACGTTGTTGCAATGTGATCTGAACACTGTGTATGTGTTATCCCTTTAAGCCCTTAAGATGCATTAAAGCATCATTTTACATCACTGAAAACAGACTTAATTTTCCTACAACTAACGTTAGGGATTTTAGAATTACAATTAACATGAAACTGGTTTACCATCACATGACAGTTTGCTTCACTGTCCCACCCACATCAAATCATCTTCATCCAATACAAGTCGAAAATTGCGACAGCAATTCGCGGCTTGTGGTGGATGAAGATGACAATGGCAAATTCAGAGTTGAAAGGGTTGAGATAATTTTCAAATAATAGTGAATTTACTGAATGAGTTTTTCTTGCAGGTTTACTACCAGAATGGAGAACAAGCAGCTGATCTGGTTGATCAATGTACTAGGGGCTGCCTTTCTATGGTGGTTTGTGTTATCTACATCGTCTACTCCTCGTCTACTCACGTTTCAGAATACGTTATATATGACTCAAACTACTGCAAGGGAAGCAATTTGTACATTTACTTTCATTAACAATTATATTAAAACACACAAAACTTTCACGAACAGTGGACGGTTTGTCGGATTAAGTGATGATAATATGGATCTTAGTTCGGGTGTGTTTTACGATCCAGGAATCTGCAATTTAAAACTTGAAAATGACGCTTCGTTTACGTCTTGTCTGCGGAAAACGAAGACGAAGAAAATACTTTTCCTAGGAGACTCTAATACACGCAAACTTTCAAATTCTTTTCTGAACGTTTTGAAAAAAAGTCATAATTTCATATGTTATGATGTCCATAATAATACCCCACGAGACCATCGGGGTAATTTGAAAATACCTAAGAATAGTACAATTAAAGATTGTCCATGGATTTTCAGACGAGTATATGTGTGCCAGAAAACACTAAATTTAAAATTATTTGCAAAATTAGAGGTTCATTACATAAAGATGGCGTTTTTACAAAGTCCCGTTCAATTCAATAGCAGCGAAGGTATATTGTGTCCTGATGTTTCAAACCAAAATATAACAACATTAGAAGAATATATTCTGAGAGATTATGCTTCACAAATGAATCCGGATATTATGATACTTGGATCTACCGCTCACCTGGCTCGTTACAAACTTTCTAAATGGACAGGACAGGAAACCTGGCTGATGAAACAAGTTATCCATTCAATACCTCATAGAACACGTGTCTTCTGGTTTTCCCATATGGCATATTGTGATGAGAAACAGGACGAGGAACACGCACGTATCAGGATAAAAGATAGTGGTCAAGAGTATACCATAAGCCAGCAATTCCACAGACAAAATGTGCAGTTTTATAAACTTTTGAATGACATATTGTTGAAGAATCATCACAACATATTCCCTTTTTTCGATCTATATAATATGTCAGGCTCCGTATGTTCTGGGTGGCATGTGGACCAAATTCATTGTGTTGAAGAATTTTACGACATATTAGTGGATACATTTTGGGCAGTTTATTGTAAGTCTTTCCCCCCTTAATTGTGTATGTCCCCAGAAGTTTTATTCCTGGGAAAATTTATTGAATATATAATATTCAGAGGCCTTAATCGTGATCAAATCAGCAATTTTCGCTTTTTAAAATGTTTCTACTTGGAGGCTGATTGACACAGTTATATGAGCAACGATTTAAAAATGTACAACACATTTTCAAACTACCCCGTCAAGTCTTAAGCTACCCCGTCAAGTCTTAAGCTGCAGCCTCCACTAGTCTGGCCATGATCTTCGGGTGGATTGTCAGCCGTACACCCTGGCTACTCTCCTCAACATCGGAGCCAATTTAGCTCTTGCACCAGTGCTCCGGAACTGATGTGTCCGCTGCCTTTCACGCCAGAGCTCGGGGCTCGTTTTCCGGTCTCGGCGGTTTGAAATAAACAAAAACGTTTCTTTCCCATCCACTCGTAAAAAAGTGATGTGGGGAGCCTCCGTGATCGATTATTGCTACCAGACCATTCATTTTGCTAATTCATTATCACCAGCCATGCCAATTCAGCCAAAATAATTATTGTAACAGACATGTTTCCTAGCCAAATAGGCGAAACTGACTCGAGAATGTTCAAATATGGCCCATATACCAAGCATTCGTCCATATAGCACTAAAATAGCTGTAAGTTAAACATGGTTGAGCTACTGCCTGGATTGATTGTCTTGTCCTATGGTATTTATACATATTTTTAAAAATCATTCATAGCCTTATTTCCTGATGAATCTCTGAAAAAATAAACAATTCCATGCAGATGCTTCATGACAATATAAAATTATGGTTTTATTTTTTATTTCAGAATTTATTGTTTTTCACAGATCATTCGACAAAAAGATTCCACAAAAATATGTTTGGCAAATAAGGTCTCAACCACAAAAATGCATACACGCATATCATTAACATTTTTAAGAATAAGTCCCTTTTAAAAAACTGTGGCTCTTTCCAGCAGCCTATGTGGTGATTATTACAGATATATCATTTTCATACCAACTTAAATTGATTTTGTGATCATGTTTTGCTGCAAAAGCATCGAAATTAGGAAAGATAATGATGACAGAAAGTCCTTACGCTAGCAATATCAAGGCTCTTCCCAAAACCGCGCCAATTTTGTTTTACGCTGCTCAGGGGAGGGTGGGGTAAGAGCTCATTAAGGGTTAAAATGAAAGAAAAACATGCAGTTTCACTTCCCGACTGCTGATATAAGATATAGGATTATTACAATTTCTCCACTTAAAGAGTGCTCAGAGGCCTGAGCGTATGAGTAAAATACATGTACATATAAGTCTATTATATTTTATCATACTTATCTCGGGTTTCGTCTTGCGCCGTCGAAGTAGCTTCCCCAAGATATAGCGCTCCTCCGTCTGGAATGAGTTAATGCTAATAATGTCTAAATGTATTATTAGCTTGAAAAGTTAAGATAAAACATCTGAAAAACGGATACAGATATCAATAATTCCATTTATTTTAATTATTGCCATTACATTCAACATTTGCTGTCAAGTACATTATTGTTTTGGTTTGCTCGTGCGCTCGTTCGTTCGTTCGCTCGTTCGTTTGTTTATTCATTCGTTCGTTCATTTATTCATTTATTCGTTCGTTCGCTCGCTCGCTCGTTCGTTCGTTCGTTCGTTCGTTCGTTCGTTTGTTTGTTTGTTTGTTTGTTCGTTCGTCCTTTCGCTCGCTCGTTCGCTCAGTTTTACTGAAAACAGACTCAAGTTTCCTACAACTAACGTTAGGGATTTTAGAATTACAATTAACATGAAACTGGAATTTCCCATACAAAAAATTTTCCATGCTCGCTCGCTCGCTCGCTCGTTCGCTCGCTCGTTCGTTCGTTCGTTCGTTCGTTCGTTCGTTCGTTCGTTCGTTCGTTCGTTCGTTCGTTCGTTCGTTCGTTCGTTCGTTCGTTCGTTCGTTCGTTCGTTCGTTCGTTCGTTCGTTCGTTCGTTCGTTCGTTCGTTCGTTCGTTCGTTCGTTCGTTCGTTCGTTCGTTCGTTCGTTCGTTCGTTCGTTCGTTCGTTCGTTCGTTCGTTCGTTCGTTCGTTCGTTCGTTCGTTCGTTCGTTCGTTCGTTCGTTCGTTCGTTCGTTCGTTCGTTCGTTCGTTCGTTCGTTCGTTCGTTCGTTCGTTCGTTCGTTCGTTCGTTCGTTCGTTTGTTTGTTTGTTTGTTTGTTTGTTTGTTTGTTTGTTTGTTTGTTTGTTTGTTTGTTTGTTTGTTTGTTTGTTTGTTTGTTTGTTTGTTTGTTTGTTTGTTTGTTTGTTTGTTTGTTTGTTTGTTTGTTTGTTTGTTTGTTTGTTTGTTTGTTTGTTTGTGTGTTTGTTTGTTTGTTTTTGTTGTTAGTTTTTGGTTAGTTGTATCCTTGTTTTGAGTGATTTTTATCATTTTGTATTTAGTGTAAATTTTAGACAGTACGTTTAAAATCTCCATTTAATTATAACATTTATCAAGCCTATTATGTTATTATTACTTCATACGATTGATATTTACAGATATATACATGCAATGTAGTTCTAACAGTGTATAGCTGCGTTCACAAACAAGAACAGACAATGTTTGTTCAGTGAATATTTTGAACGTCCTTTGAACTCCAAACATCTCATTATATGTTCCGTCAGCTGTCTGGTATGTCATCTAAACCTTTAGCCCTTCAACCGCCGGTGCCGCATATATTCGGGTTTTCACTTTTTATTAGCACATCAAGTACGCCCTTCTAAACATGTTAAAGGTAAAATGTGACATCAATCAGCATTATTTGAAAACAGTTGACCTCCATTTTGTCAAATCTGAATAATTTTCACTCTCTTGAAGTTGTGGATCCCGTCGACGCGATCCACAACTTCAAGTGGGTGAAAATCCGATTTAATAATTTTGCAGTGAAATGGTTAACCGAAAGTGCTGAGATATTCCTATATAAGCCATGGGGACCAAAGGTTTTGTTTCAAATTGAAATCTCACAAATGTCTTAGTTTGCACTTTTCGTTTCATTTGAATACCTTTGTTATGGGTTTACTGCCATTATAAATGTTTCATTGTGGGGATCGACCTTAGACGTCAGAATATCCCCGCGCTGTAAGGGCTAACAGACCGTCCCGATTAATTAGTTTTTTCATTTTTTTTATTATTTAAATACCAGCGTTGAAACATTCTAAAGATAAAACGTGACATCAATCAACAATATTGCAAAATCGTTGACCTCAGGGTTGGGGTCAGTTATAATTGTAATTGTAATTAATTATAATTGAGCCTTTTTTAATGTAATTGATGGCGTAATTGTAATTGATAGAAATTCGTCAATTATAATTGTAATTATAATTGTAATTGTTTTTTTTATAAATATGTATAATTGTAACTATAATTGTAATGGAAAAAAATGTCTGTAATTGGTCAATCATTTCAATTACAGCTCAATTACACATTTATTTGTGTCTTTAAATTGTTATCCTAAAATTGATTATCGAGCCTATCTTTTCATATTTTACAGTAATGGTGGCAGATGTATATATACTAATAACTTCTATGTTTAATATATATACTATTAACTTCTATGTTTAATACCAGATCAACTATACGCACTTTTTAATAATTTACCATGGTTACTGGAGGTTCATGGAGTACAATTATCCATTATTATAAATTATTTGAAAATGTCAAGCTATTACATAACATGGCGCCATGATCAGAGATTACCAATACCTTACATATACCAATTTAAAAATACAAGGGTTTATTAGCCAAGTGTCACGATCAGTAGGCCCTATGTCATTATATGGGGGGGGGGGGGAACAAGGTTTCAATCTACTAGTACACATGAATACACATATGTGCAGCTGTACAACAAGTTATTCGCTGTTGGCCAAATGTTGCCTTATTGCTGATTAGGTTCCGACACTCATCCCGCCCCACAATCACCGCTGACACTATTACTCCCAGGCCCGGTTTATTTTTATTGCACCTGTCAATTCTACCTATTAATACATTGTAGGGTAAATTAATCTAAAAGATATACCATTATTGTATGTGCTCAAAATGAGTTATAAACTTGAACTAATTTAATTGCCGTAATCATGATGCGATACAATATGCTATGTCAGACCATGGAGACTGGAAAGGTGCAGTCAACTAATTGAGATCCTACCCATTGCCACAATAACAGCTTAAGGTTGAGCCAACGTCTGCGTCTATGGCCCAGCATTAAACCAACTTCGGGTCAATGTTTCGTTTTTTGTGGATTATGTATGTGTCCCCTCTACTTCTAGGGCCTTTTTTCATGCATTGGTTCTGCGTTGACACTCGCTCGTTGTTTTGACCGTCGGGCTATTGCGTAACAATTTAGCCCCTAAATCGTTAATCCCGCTTCCCCACTTATTATTGAGAACATTTCAGCGCAGTTGCTTCATTCTGGCACGGCTAGGAAACCTGATTGATTTTATTTCATGTATGAAAACTGTCAAATCTGCTAAAAATATATACGTTATTTTAAAGTTGTCCTCATATCATTACATTATTATTAGCATAACACGGTAATGTATAACTATGCATTTACATGATATGCTCTAGATTCTGTAGGGCCTCTGCCAATAAAAAGCGTTGACGACGAGTATAAGATAAATATTGGGGTAGGGTGTCTGTTGTGACTGCAAGCCTCCCCCCCCCCCCCCCCACTAGCACGTCTTCGCCACTTGTCAACGCGTAGCACCGGATGACACCTTTTACAGCCAAGAATTGATAGATTAGTCTGCACCTAACTCATCTTTTATAACGATTTTATCCAAGTGCGGCTTTCATATGGGTGTGGTGTTTTTATTGGACACTGAACATGATATTAAATTATTAAGATGCATCGACGATATAGGCATCTAACAGATTACATTTCCTATCGCAAATTCTAGACGTGTAGGCCTCAGAAAATCATTGTCCCAACCAGAAAATAAAGAGGCATTCACCCGATGTTTTGTCAATGACGGTCCACCGTCTACGACGCTGGCCCAACATTGAGACAACATTGGGTGAAGTCTCGTGTTTGCTTGGCAAACAAATAATATAACTAGTGCATAATCTCGCGTCAGCCCTCGCATTGCGCACTCCCTCTACTTATAATATTGTTGGCCCGCAATCAGCAAATTGTGTATCCTGAGAGTGCGACGTTGACGTACGGTTCATCACGTCATCAGAGACTTCAAATTTTGGTATTATACATTAGCTATACATGGTATTATACATGACGACGCACTATTGAGGGGATATGCCTATATAATTGAAATCGTAATTGAATATAAATTTGAATATTACAAGATAATTGGTGGAAATATTGAAATAATTGTAAATATAATTGTAATTGACGGAAATAATTATAATTGTAATTGTAATTGACCTTTTTATGAACAAATAATTATAGTTATAATTGTAATTGATTTTTTTCGCAAGTCATAATTATAATTATTATTGTAATTGACTATTTTTGGGAAGTCGTAATTATAATTGTAATTGTAATTGATGTTTGTAATTGACCCCAACCCTGGTTGACCTCCATATTGTCAAATCTGAATATTTTTCACCCACTTGAAGGTGTGGAACGCGTCGCAGACCGAGACACACTTTATTAAAATAAAATATTTTGGCGGTCAACCCATTCGATGTTCCCATCTTATATATTTTTATTATTGTGATGCAATAGTTCTTAAACAATATTTTTAGGCGTTTTAACCCTGTAAGCGTTAAGGGGTCTTGTCAAGTTGAAATAATCTAAAAATCCGAAAAAAACTCGGATTGGCCAGACCCAACCCAGCCGCCCCCCCCATGTACAACAACAAAAAACAACACAAAAAACACAAAATTTCCCCAAAAAAGAAAAATCCGAGTTGGTGCTTGACCCACCCACCCACTTCCGCGTTTTTCTCAGATTTTTTAATTTTATTTAACTTGACAAAATCCCTAAGCACGACTATGATCGTTCTTTAAAAGGTTAAATCCCAGTTATTGGGAATGAAAATGAGTGTTTCAAGATTTGGTTAAGGAGGAATATGATAGATTCGTAGATCTGAATGTACGAGGCGCGCAGCGCCGAGTATATTCAGATCTACGAATCTATTGTAATTGAGTTCTTGCTTCGACTTAAAATACACGACATAGGTACATTTGATATAAACAGTGTCATGATAAAACCTGTATATTGTGGCCGACTTAAAAAAACAGGAGATGATTCGTAGATCCGAAACTACTGTTTTAACAATGGACTGACGTCACAGGTGTATTTTACCAAATGGTAAAAAACGCATGCTATTACCCAGCGAGATGAGACGTGGCTTAAACTTGATCCAAGGTTAGTACTGCTTGCGAAACATTAATAATAAGCCGGCATTGTTCATTGTTTCGCGTTTGTTGGGAGGTGCTAACAGCACGGGAGCAGCCAAATACTGGTTTTACGTTGGCCCAACATTTACGACGCTGGCCAAACTCTAACCACAATTTTGACAACATCTTGTGGTAACCGGGGTGTGTCCCAACAAAACACGTGGTCCGCCCCAAAGAAAAGGTGAAGTAGGTCCAGTGCTGGTTTGGCGTTGGCTCATCATCTACGACGCTGGCCCGAAATTAGAAGAAAACATGACTCAGCGTCCTGCCCCAGTGAACACTAAACATGTCTATAACATTTATAAAACGTTGGCCCAACGTCACGGACGTTGGTCCAACATTGAATAAATGTTATAGAAATGTTTTTTTGTTTACTGGGGCGTCGCCTAAGACACTGTGACCGACAACAGTCGATGCTTTGGTGTGCAAAGGGTGGATTCGTCAGGTACGTTTGAGATCCCCACAGCGGCAGAAGCGAAGGATGTCCTTCATGCCGGCTTTGATTTCGTCCTTGTAGTAGAAGAACACCAGGACATTCATCCAGGGATTGGCGTAGCTGCAGAGATAGACGATCCGATCGATCCGCTGAAAATTGGCCGGTGCCCGCTCCTGACTGTACAGGTACATACGCCAGATGTACGGAATGGATGTACAGATGGTGAACAGGAAGGTCACCATTACCAACATCTGAGAGTTCCTGATGCTCTCTCTGTCCATGTTACGAGTCTCTGGTGTGGATCCGTTCGGCTGCTTATCCACCACCCCAGTCCAGGTGACGTTCACGGCACTCATGTTGTTGTTCCCGGATTGATCCCCGAGGGTGATCGTTTTTATTTGCCCTTTTTGGGAGGCGCGCATCTTCTCTTTCTCTGAAACACCTGTTTTTCTGGTTGTGAACCTGATCACTTTGATGTAGCAAACCAGTACGATGACAAAAGGCGACACGAATAGGAGAGTGGAGTCGATGAACAGGAAGTAGTTGTTCATGTCGCTGTACTTCTCCAGGACTCTGCAGCCCACGGTGGTCGTGCCATCGTTCAAGTCGACCACGCGGAGTCCGGTGAACACGAGATTACGAATGGCGTACATGAATCCGCACGCCCAGATGGATCCCACCATGCTCCAGGTGCGGCGCGTTGCCAGTTTGTACGTGGGTCGGGTCACCTCCACGTACTTGGAGACGGCCACGCTGACAGTGGACAGGACGCTGGTGGTTGAGGAGCCGAGGGCGCAGAAATGGCAGAGTTTGCACATGGCGTTACCCAGGTACTCTTCTGAGAAGATCCCGGTGATCCTGGCTGGAACCACGAACACGGCAATGGTCGCTCGCGACGCCAACAGGGACAGGACAAACAGGGTGAAGGCGTTCTGGCGGTTCTTGGCGTTTCTCAGCAAGATGACGATTATCAGGAGATTACCGGCTAGGATTAGGAGTATGAAGGCGGAGTAGACTGTGATCCAGGAATACGTCTCGTAGTCGCTGGTGAACTCTGCGGATCCCTCGCTCTCAGGGTCCACCGTGCCTTCCGGCCACACCTCGGCCGTCCCGTATTCAGATTCAGGTTCACTCGTCCCCATCCATTCCGCCTCTGTCTCTCCCTCCCATTCCGCATCTTGTTCTCCTTCACCTTCAGGATAAAGCTCTGCTTCAGCTTCCACCTCGGCCTCGCCTTCCACCTCGGCGTTCCCTTCAGCCTCGGACGACAACTCGGTCTCTGGTTCAGCCATAATGTCTTTTCTGCAAAATACAGCATAACCAATGTAGCAAACACCAGACGTTGAAACACAAGATGTTGGACCAAATTGCAGATGATGGCCCGACAAAAAACTAAAATTGGGTAGACATCTCGCTGGTTGATAAACATTTGTTTGAGGTACATTAAATATCAATCAATGAACATGATACGTTGATCCAATGTAGGATTATTGTTGGGCCAACGTCCACAACGATGGCCCAACCTTGATCCAGCATTGCGACAATATATTCTGTCTGCTGGGATTTATATCGGTGTTAAATTTTTTTAGCAATATTTCTTTAAATGGCCAGTCCTCTGTTTGAAATAAACGCACGCGGAAAATTTAATACAACATCAGGCAAATTGCTGTGAGTTTTGTTACTGGATCGGGACCTAGACGTTGTTGCATTGTTGGTTCAATTCTGGGCCAGTGTCTCAGACAGTGGTACAAATTGTTTGCTGCGGCACACTAGTTGACATAGCCAAAATACTTGCAACTTTTACACGTTATATTTTGTTTTCAGTATAATGCAGTATTTTTCTCATTTTAAAGCTGGAGAAATGCTCGATTTTTTGACAAATGCCAGGTGGTCATTTAAACCTACTGTGATTGAAGAAGTTTTACTTCTCCACGTAGTTGTCCCGATGAACATCATATGGGTGACTTATGAGCCTCATGCTGCGTTTACCAGTGAGTAGCACTCTCGGTCACAGCTGGTATCACTGGCACCCGTAGCGCTGCTAATGGGAAGCTATTCTTGTTGCGAGATGATACGGTTCAGCCTGATATGGTATATATATATATATTGACTATACTAATATCAGGCTGAGCAGCACCGTATCGTAACTAGAATAGCTTAGAGGTCTACCATAAGCAGCACTACGGGTGCAAGTGGCTGAGAGTGAGCACGGATGAGGTTCAACCTTTTTAGACGATGCACGCCATTTTGGCTGTGTCATCAATTAGTCAGGGAATTTTAGGTTTTGAAATGGAAAAAAATGTAAAGCTGACAATTTCAGGATATGTTCAGAATGTCCTCCTTTATTACCTGTAAAAAGTCCCAAGGTTTCCCCTGAGCGGAACATCCTTTTTTTGACAAAATACAAAATGGCCGCCAAGCGCCATATTGAAGTTGTAATTCCTGAACCATTTGCCATATATTTTATTGTAATACTTCATTTTCACATGACTTTTAATGCTGAATTCATTTCTGAAATTATTAGTAACTTTTAATGTTTCGTTCAATGATAAATCCAAGATGGCCGCCATTTGAGGTTTGATTGGGAGCAAGTATTGTCATTCGTATTTGAGATACATAGGATTTTTTACATCTATAAGTGACCAGTATGTCCTCATTTGTTACCTGTAAAAAATCCCAACGTTCCCCTTGAGCGGAACTCCCTTTTTTTGACAAAATTTAAAATGGCCGCCAAGCGCCATGTTGAAGTTGTAATTCCTGAACTATTCAACATATATTTTAATTTAATACCTTATTTTCACATGATTTTCATGCTAAATTCATTTCTGAAGCTATTAGTAACTTTGAAGGTTTCGTTAAAAAATAAATCCAAAATGGCCGCCATTTGAGGTTTGATTGGGAGCAAGTCTATTGTCATTCGTATTTGAGTAATTAATGACAAACAAATAACCCTATATCCAAAAGAAATATGCAGTACACATTTTTATGTATTTAGTTCATAATACATAATAGCCACAACAGCATATTTAACCAATAAAGTAAGTAAGTTTATTCAGCAATAGATTTACAATCTGTGTGCATACATATAAACATATATAAACAAGTGTTTGACGCGTAAAATAGCGTGGCAACAGATAAAGCGTGAACAGTGATGCAATAAGGTGATACAATTTTGTGTGTGTGTGTATGAGAAAATGGACTCTAATACAGTACTAAGAATCACGTAGATATAACAATTTTGCAAGTTTTATTAACACAGATGGTTCTTCTGAAGATAAGAGAGATGAGAATTTAAACATATTCGGCCTAAAACAACGTTAGTCTGAGAGAGTTGTGCCATTGTTTCCCAATCATCATCCTCAATTTCATTAATTCGCGATGACTCACTGTACCCTGTTCTCATTTAGCTTGTGTTCCTCGCAGACCTGCTGCATCGAAACATGCAACCAGCTTTACTTAGCAACCACATCTAATCATTGTCCTTAATTTGGGAGGTGCTGCATCAAGCTTCGTGAAAACTGGCTACCGGTTTCCATTTTAAAATTGTCACCCCAGCCTGTTGGTGGTTTTTCTGTTCCCATGCTATTCTTGTACATGTAGATATTTCAGTGATAAAAATATATTTACTACCGGTAAAGCTTCAGCTGTGGTCCTAAGCAAGGACTCACACTCGAGTCCACAGGGTCTCAAGCAAGGTCTCACACACAAGCCTCCATGATCCTAGACAAGGAGCCAACATGTCCAAGCCAAGGTCTCACAACCGAGCCCACAGTGCCGAGGCAAGGAATCACACCCGAGCCCGTAGTGTCCCAAGCAAGGACTCACATTCGAGCCCACGAGGTCCTGGATAAGGTCTCACACCTGACCCTACAAGTCGTAGGCAAGGATTCACACCCGAGCCTAGAGGTCATAGGCAAGGATCCACCCCAGGCGCGCATGGTCCAAGACAAGGACTCACACCCGAGCTGGCAGCGTCCTAGGCAAGGTCTCAAACCCGAGCCTACAAGTCCTAGGCAAGGATTTACCGTGAGCCCGCGTCGTCGTAGGCAAGGTCATACACTGGAGCTTACAGGGTCCTGGTCAAGCACTCACACCCCTAGGCAAGATCTCACACCTCACCTGCGAGTATAAAGGTCCAATGCAAGGTATCACACCTGAGCCTGCAGGATCCTAGGGAAGGTCCCGTACCCTATGATAAATATTTGATGCAACATTAATAGGAACACGATAAGTGGTTTGTGTTTGAAATAACGAGGCCGTCCGTAAGGCCCATTCGATCCGGCTGTGATTCGAAACTTAGAGTTAATGGGTTCGAATCCTAGTCGGTTCGTCTGTTTTTCATCGAGGTTGTGCATATACAGTGCTCCAAACTGTTCAAAGGCCTGGAGTGTGCATTGATGTCTATGGCACTGTACACTGAAAAAACCCTTGAAGGTATTCGATAAGAGTAAAGTATAGTCCCTTCCTTCTTTCGCGATATTGCCATGATTGTTCAGAAAGCAACGTAAACAGGTAAAGATATAAAGTAATATTCAATCGAAATAACGGCACGTGTATAGATGACAGATATTTTGTAGTGTGGTTTAGCTAGGTAGGTCTGTAACTGTAAAAAACATCAGTGGGGCAAATAAACTTGGAAAATTCCATGTCAATTTATCAATGGTGATAAAGCACCAAAAATGGTCTGTGAGGGCACTGTGAGAACAGCAGGTTAGCCAAGCATTAAATCAAAATAGCCGTGATCATATAACCACCATAATATAATAATATAGGCTTCTAATACTTAAATTTTTTTCTTGACGTTACTCATACTATTGTTTAGTTTTTATTTGATATTGTTATGTTTTAATATGTTCCAACATGTTTACAATTTATAAATGGCTAATATTTTGCTTCTACATTTTGACAAAAATTCAACAAACCTGTCAAATTGAAAAAATGGCCGCCACAAAAATTAATATTGATTATTATATTATAAAAGTTCTTTTTAGTGCATCTAAATGCATATGGCAGTTTTTCATTAACTTCATTGACTGTATTTAATCATAACATAGTATTTATCTCCATACACAAAATTACAATGCCCGCTATTTTTAAGATGTCTGCTATTAAACTGACCCGTTCAACAGATACTTGTCAGTCACCACACTGAACACCTGTCCGTAAAAATGCATTCCAATACCTTGCTTCACCCCCTCCAATCTCAATCTGTTTTAAACGTGTTTTATTTTTCATATATGATTGATGCCTGATTTCGGATGGTAATTAGTTTGTCTCGTGAGATAGATTGATTTTTTTGTGAGTTATGTTTATTGTGCTTCTCGTGTATCTGTTATGATATATGTCGAAAAAATATTATATACAAATTTACATACATTTTTTAATTAATTAACTCTTACCTTCGAAAATATCCTGAATTGTTAAAGGATTTTTAGTGTTGAAAAATTAAATTAGTAGTACCAGGGAAACGTTGAGCCATATTGGTGTGGTAAGTTGTTGTGACACGCACAATGGCACAACGTACCCTCTTGTCACCGTATTTTAAATAATTTCATGCATCTTAATTTATCATTATTATTATCACATGAAAGGCTGGAGCAACACCGAGGACAATTTACTGGACTAAACCACATAGCATTACCACACTTGATTTCAGAAATATTTTTTACTGACCCAATGTTTCCAAATAAAAAAATTATGTAGACAAAAGATGACATAAATTCTGAAATTGTTCTTCTTCGTCAATAGCGGTCATTTTAAATTGTGGAATGACAGAAGCTTTACAATGGTAAAATAGGACCAGAATTAAGTTTCTCGTGAAAAAATATCCAGAAAAAAAGATATTACAAAGGAATATATTTGAATTTCGTCATAACTTACAATGTCAGTATTGTATCAGGCGGCCATTTTGGACTTTTGTAAAACACGAAAAGGATTTAAAACTTAAAAAGAAGACCTGAAATGAATTCTCCGTGAAAAATTAAGTGAAAAAGAGTATTACAAGGGAATATATGTTAAATTCCTCGTATGTTACAATTTGTTTATGGCCTCTGGCAGCCATTTTGGATTTTCGCAAAAAAAACATGTTCCGCTCCTGGGAAACTTTGGGACTTTTGACAGGTCATTCAGGATGACCATCTAAATAACTCCTGAAATTTTCAGCTTTATTTTATTTTTTTCCATCTTTGCCCTTAAATATGCCTAAAATTCCTGGGCTAAATTGCAGAAATTCAACTTCAAATATATAAATTATATTCAAACACATCATAGATTACAGAAATAGATTACCTGCTTATACACTGTGTACTGTATGAAGTCGAATGAAACATAAAATATGTTTTTCAATTATGATCACCCCTCAAAGTAATCAAACACTGTTTACAATATGACTTATTTATCGTTAGAGCTGTTAAAACTGGTCAATGTTTTTTACCCACACAGGTCAAAGGTGAGAATAGGACCCATCTAATTACTGCATACCACCGAAGATATGTGCATCTAAATATATTTAATTCCCTTATGCCTATATCTTGTCACATGCAGCTCTGCCAGGGACATATGCGATATGGCAAGCAGTGGTCACACGAAATTTGAATGGAGAATGCGCGTGCACATATGAGTGGCCAACAGGCTCACTTGTAGAGCTAACATATAACGTTCAATTAGTTTACTCAAATTGAAGGTTTAATTTTCTGAAATTGGACGTTTCATTTTTAGCTTGATAAATCGGCGTATAACTCTGAACATTATATAATAATATATACATCGGCAATTTAGTCACGAAAATACATCTCACTCCAACCATTCAGGATACTTGGAACAAAAACTCTGTCCAAATACGGAAATGAATGATCACATCGTCATGTGATTTATCAGACCTAAAATCCTGCCTTATTTCATTCGGAGAGCTAAGCGAATTTACTAATGCTTGTCTAACTGTGGTGTAATCGGCAAGACACGTGCTTAGAAGTCTCGAGATGTGAGTTCGCTCCCTGCACAAGGATGTTTTTTTACTTATTCTATGTTATTTTTTTTACATTCGCATCTCACATGATATTTTTTTAATACGACAGATTGAAAATAGTAGTAGTCTGCATTAGTTTAATAAACGTAGGATCAATTCCTAAAATTATAGGTGTGTGGAGAACGCTGATGTCTGCATGTTTTGAAGCACTGCAGAACTGTGTTTTTTTATGTTCCTAGGCCTACTTATTGTTCACTAGTGACTAGGCATATTATGGACTAACTATATTCTAATTGTAGAAATGAAGTTATTTTTTAAAAAGGAAATGGGGCTGGGCTGCTGAGAAATCAGT
This sequence comes from Flabesymbios commensalis, assembly GCA_964017125.1. Lineage (NCBI taxonomy): Eukaryota > Metazoa > Annelida > Polychaeta > Terebellida > Flabelligeridae > Flabesymbios > Flabesymbios commensalis. Next base: position 92,054,877 of record OZ024905.1, on the reverse strand, counting down.
GAAGGGTTAGTTTCATTTAGATAGGATGATCAACCACCATCCAACAATATATATTCTTATTTATTAAAGAGATGTTAGATGTATTTGTGTCGTGGGACATTTTGCTTTCACGAAAGTTCATTTAAAGTATGGATTTTACTATAGTGACTACTGTATGAAGAAGAAGAAGTATTTATTCAACCATGAGAATAAGTAAATGAAAGATGAGTGAAAAAAAATTTACAGGGTGGTTTGCGAGACTTCCATTAAGACCACAAGGTCGCTAGCATGGAGGCCACCCATGATATCATCTATATAAACATATAACATTTTGAAGTTATGAGTAGTATACATATGGGCTATATGAGCGAATATAATAGCTTTACTATAAAGTTTAACCTATAGACGTAGTAGTTATATAAAATAAAATATGTAAAAATAAACTTTGATTCTGCCGTGCAAAGCCAAAAGGCAGCATCTGCCTGCTTTACAAATAGGCTGATCCTGCCGTTTGGCCCCACAGAGCAGAATTCACTAGAACGATCTCTGCTAACAATCGTCTCGTTATACGTAGGCCTATGTCCTTGCATGTACGTTTGTCTATTGTTCTCTGAGATATTCACGAGAGATCATGCTATCACCCCACCTGGGGATATCCTCACAACTCTTATTTTTATTGAATTTTATACAGCGGCTTAGTTTAATGCCTCAAAAGTTGATGTTCATATTTGTCTAGGGGCCTATGATATAATTTATGGGGATTAATATATCTGGTTTTGAAACCCCAGGCTACGGCTACATTTTGAGAGGCCTACAATAGGCCTACAATAAGCCTAGTACTTAGTAGTAGACCTACGAGGGAAGGGGGGGGGGCTTGCAATATTATACTTGAACTTTAAGAAAAACCTAGAGTAGTCAATAATTCTAAAGAATCTTAAGTCTGAGGAGAATCACAACGCCACCAGAGCTGATATGGAAAATTCTCATGAAACGAATAGTAACATAAATACTATTATTAAATTAATCTGGCTCTCATTATACAAAAGCGGTAATTTAGCTCTCTTGAGGGTAAGAACAAGGGCGAATCACGGAGCGAGGCTTCACAAATTTATATTTTCCAAGGGCCATTTAATATTTACAACATGACCTTCAGACAATTAGACTATTTTTTTCATGAAATTTCGGTATTAAAATATTATATTTATCTCCAAAATACTGCAGCTCTCTCCCCCCCCCCCCTTGGTTATTGAATGATGCCCCTCTTGGGCTTAGCCTATTTTCACAAAAAATTGGTAGTCCACATTATTAACGTGGAGAGAATAAAAATAAGAAAAAAAAAATCCTTGTACAGGGACCGAGCTCACAACCTCCAGATTTCTAAGCACTGGAGAAAGTAAGATATTCTTTGTATGGGTTAAGTATGATATGCCTACTATAAACTGGGTGAGACGCAAATAAAGACGGGGAACTGGGCGGGGATCAGCCGGATATGCTACGTGGTTTGGAAATGACGCCGTCAATTTGTCACATCGTCGCCTCGGAGCTAAAGGATCCTATCTGCCACTCTGACGAGTGTCAGATAGGATCCTTTAGCTCCGAGGCGACGACATGTAGGCTGCTATAATCAATATATAAGCGGTATTCTGTATGACCGCTTCTGCAAAAGAAGTGGACGCTTTGGTAAAGCGCCTGACTGCCTCGCCAGTCATAGTATATGCCCTAAAGTGTTGTTTTTTGAGTTAGTCGAATTTTTTGGTACATTTTCCGAAACCGATTTTTTAATGTAGTTTGGATGTCAAGTTATGGAAAAAATATGGTTGGCATTTTTTTGGCGGCCATCTTGGATGCTTGGCGGCCATTTTGATTTTTTTTACTGAAAACAGAGTTTGTCATATATTTCAGCTATATATTGACGGATTTGCGAGATTTTAATGTCTAAACATATGTTTTCATGGGCTAGGAATCGTTTAAAACACATATATTTAGCGTAAATATAATATTACGCTTTCAATTATATAAAATACAGGGAAGAATCTATATAATGACATCATTTAATTAGATCTTGTTATGTTATCCATTATATTGGCAACATTAAAATTAAACTAAATATTCAACACATAAAGTACAACCTTGCTGAATATTTATGTGACTAGTAATATAATAAATTGTACCTAACCCTTTAGCCTCACAGGTCTTTATTGTCTACTTGCGTTTCTAATGTGCAAATTACTACTTCTAAATAAAAACACGTTATACAATTTAAAAACAGAAATACTCAATTTTTGTATCACGTGTATAGTAATAATAATAAAACATCGTGTATTTTTATAAATGGACGCAGTTAGGCTAAACAAATATTAACCCGTTATATGCATTAGTGTTTAAAATGTTCACCTGATTGCATATATGTAAAGGTAACTATACCCCAAGTGAATAAATTGATTTAATTGATAGCCAACTGATCATAACAGGCTAATGTTTTATGTAAATGAGTATAACAAAATCGTGTGACCATAATTATCTGATAATATATCGTATTGGAACAATATAAAAACAAGATTTCAGAGTACATTATTCGTGACTAATAATCTCTATGTCATCGATGTCGAGATGCTGAACATTTTTACACGTATTAGGATTTGCTATCACGTGTGCGTAACCCCGTACATTCAATACTATTTTGTTTATAGGAGCAGCCAGACACATACTTAACACAACGACACCTTAATTACTAACTGTGTGCCTGATCCTCGGGCCTGTTTTACTATCATTCTCGCTCAGATATAGCTCATCGTTAAGATTAAACGAGTATCCTCCTTATACATGTTAAAGAGGTGACAACTGAAATTCAACGAGCTTTTACATAGGTCACGAGACTAAATAAGAGTTTATTTTCATCTGAGAAAGTGTACCTAAAACGGAGTCGCGATGGGTTTGAATTTGCCTGAGGCCTCTAGCGACCAGCCAAGCTGTCTGGTGTCTAGCTGCAGTGGCGTTGGAATAGGAGCATTTTTCTAAACACTACACTGTAGATGTGCTCGACGAATGTGAACAGCACCTTAAGTTTCATAAAATTGAAATTATGTTAAAAAGGTAATACAATTAATAATAATAAAGTTTTAACGTGTATCACCACGATTACACACACAAGAGTGACACCTACATACCCCTGACCAGGTACGTACATTATCCGTATCAAAATCTGTAACAAGGTTGTCATAATGCACTACAAGTCTCGACCGCAGAATACATGCCACTGTAGCTCCTTCTCTGTAATAAATGTTTCTTTTTTTACTCTCAGCACTCGGCAAATTAATTCCTCACCCCTTCAAACACTTCTTTTGTTGGTTCTGAACATTTTCCCAAGGCAGTAAGCGATCCGATTACGCTATCATTGGATTTGAAGAAAAACTTCCACCACGATGTTATGCTTATCTCAAAGATATGGCCTGTGGTGTCACAACCACCAATGGCTTGAACTTTATTCTCACCAAGAGCATCATAGATTGGCTGCAGCTTCACAATGCGACGTCTTGGGCCAGTTCCTTCTATGATTGATGTGTTACCTCTCAGTTTTTCGATCGCCGAAATTGCCAAAACCATGACATCTGTGTCCGATGCATTAGATTTTATGTACATCATATCCTGTTTGATGTATCCCGGCAGCATAAAGAATAAGAAGAGTGTCTGCTTCTTCCTCATTACTATTCAGATCTACAACATTTTCTGCGGGCTGATTTGATAATACACCTTTATGGGTTTTTGTTGTGACTGCTGATTACCTTTTTCTACCACATTTGAGCTAAATAAAGTGTTAGAAGTTCTTTGGTTTTCTTATCTACAAAACAATCTCTGATCTGTATGGAGTCTTCAACTTCTGGCTTGTACAATGATTTTTCACCTGTTCGTTGTTGTCTTTTAATCTGTCATCGATGACTTCACAGTGTTTTTATCAAACAGTACATAATTGTGCCAATTGCATTCACAAAGGAGTCGGCCAGATCACTACAATTATTGATAGAATCTTTGTAAAAAGCTTGTTCATCTTTACCACAGCCATTTCGTCAAATAATATACATGTCTGATCTAGAGATTCTTGGGATATACTTTGCTCATTTTCGATTTTTCAAGATGATGCATCAGCAAAGCTTTATCTGAACATCTACGGTATTGACTATCAGAACACATCAGCTTCTGGTTTGTAGTTGAAAATTCATACTCTCCAATCACTTTTCTAGATCAATGTCCCTGTATCACCTTGTGATTACGTGAAATGTGTCATCATGGAATTCGATGTCTCATCATCATTTCGTTTTATCCCACATCAACCTTTATTGTTTTACACCCTGCGCTCCATCCGAAATATGTTATTTTTGTCATTTTGTGTCACAAATCTCTCTCTCCACAAATTATTTCCTTCACATGTATGCAACTTCGCCTTTTCTTCTCTACGAAGTATGATATCTTGGACATCGTCGGGCATTATTACTTTTGTCATCAAAATATAAAGTTTACTTTCACTACCATCGTTACATTTAAACAACATTCAAAACCATTTTTAGCTGGTTTACATATTTTTCTTGACGGGTAATTGTACTGTTTGTGAGGAACTGTTGGTGAATTTTGTTTTTTTACGTCATGTCCAACATCTTCTCACTTTCTTGGATTTGGAATACCCAAGCAGTATCTCAGAAAAAGCTTCAGTATTGTTTTTTGATGCCTGATATTCTGTGCCTGGTCAACACCGACAGCTGTGGATGAGTTTTCTTGATAGCTAATCCGCCTTTTTCCATGTCGTTTCACACCTGGCGATTTGTGGTCTTGAAATAATACATTCTCGCTATATGTGAAGGTATATTTTGTACGTAGTCAAGTCTATTATATGCAAATAACCATACATAGCCATTCTAATGTGGCTAAGTGCAAGTTCCAATTCCTCTGACGAGTTCCCCGCACGAACTGAATAAGGCTCATCACCCGTCGCATATACATCATAACCCATCTATACATGGGATACTTATTGTTCGAGGAATCAAATTCATCAAGCTGTATTCATTGTATCGAGCCGTTTCTGCAAGCTCCTGCAGATGCAAAAGCATCATAGCAGAGGTCACATAATACCTGTACAGTTACTAGATGACACTCGGTTGTCCAGTTATGGTGATTGTCATTTATAATTTGCAGAACAGTGACATTACTATAGATATCAGATTCAACCCATGCTTGATCTAAGCCACTTCTTTCAACTGTCTGCCCTAGGCATCGCAAAACACATAAAACTGTGTGAAATTGGCCTGGAAACTCGATCCACTTGTCACTACAATTCTGTCTGTAAGTGCTCAACTTTGACTACTTTTTTGTATTTTGTTTTATCTGTTGAATATTTGGTTTATTTTCAATGTTGCCAATATCATGGTTAACATAACAAGATGTAAAAAAGTGATATCATTATTTAGATTTTTTCGCGTTTTATATAATTTAAAGCGTAATATTATATTTACGACAAATACATGTGTCTTAAACGATTCCTAGCCCTTGAAAACATATGTTTAGACATTAAAATCTCGAAAATCCGAGATATGAAGAAAAATAGATTATTTGAATGAAAAAATCAAAATGGCCGCCAATAATTCAAAATGGCCGCCAAAAAAATGCCAACCATATTTTTTTGTTAGATTATCATATAATCTTTCTAAAAAATATAATTAAAAAAAATGTACCAAAAAATTCGACGAAACAACATAAGGGCATATACTATCATGCTTGCTTCCCTATTTCAAACCCCGCGGGTCCAGCGTGAGTTGGGCGGGGGCCCTAGGGTAGTGGTTAGCACCTCTGCCTTTCACGCCAGAGTTCGGGCTTCGGTTCCCGGTCTCGGCGGTTTGAAAGAAACAAAAATGTTGCTTCCCCTTCCACGTGTGGAAGTCAGTATTGTGGAGAGCCTCCGTGACCGAGAGGTAGCGTGCTCGGCTTCAAACCGCCAGGGCTCAAATTTTGAATCCTGTGTCTGAAGGACAGTGTCATCTCAATTATCTCACCATCCTCAGAAGGTTCTCCTGGCCCAGTTTAGCCTATATGTGCACAAAGGTGGCCTAAAGCCCGATTCATTTCATTTCCAGCTTGAATTTACCAGAGAATATCCTTCTTTCTCCCTTCTCAATGTGACTGGGCGATCACGTTAATGGCGGCCTCGTCAAGTCATTAAGGTTGAAACTATAGTATCGACGTTAATTTCGCGCAGGGCCACGCGCTTCTCGCTCGCTTACCACTGTTTCTGTGGATGAAAAATTGTCTGACAAAGCGACAGTGTCATATAAACATAATGGGTCGGATTGACATTATTTGCATGACTATTTATACACTGATCTGCGCTGTGCTGTGTCAATGTATAAGATGCTGGACCAAAATGAACAGCATTGGATCACCGTGGAGATCGTGTCTAATGAGGTGTCCTCGTAGTTTCAGAGGCTGTTTAATCACGTGTGTCATTTGATTAGTGAGAAGAGGACAATATTATGTTTCCACTCTTTGATCCACATATGTTTCCACCTGCGTCTTGGCATCGGGATCCGGAAAACATACCGGCGTGCAATGGCAAACAGCAGTAACTGCTTACTTCTAAGGTAAATAGTTACTACTGTTCGCCTTTGCTGCTCAGCTGTTTTCCCTTGCATGTAAGTATCGCAGGGGCTTCAACCCTTCAAGCCTTTACGATACATTAAAGCATCATTTTAAAGGTGATCTATCACCCCTTATATAGTATGAATAAATTTGTGACAAATAAATCAAAGTTGCCACAAGATGGGGCACAAGTGTTTCCTTATATGGGGTGATTGGTTATCATGTGACCCTCTGAGAGGGTCACATGATAGCCAATCACCCCCATATATGGGGTGATTAGCTATTATTTGACCCTCGGAGAGGGTCACATGATAGCCAATCACCCCATATAAGGACATAATTATTCATACCATATTATAAGGGGTGATAGATCACCTTTAAATCTATGAAAACAGACTTAATTTTCCTACAACTAGGGTTTTAAAAATGAAAATTCCCATGAAACTGGTTTCCCAATACATTGCAATTTCTTTAATTTTGCACCCACTTCAAGTCATCTTCATCCACTACAAGTCGGGAATTGCGACAGCAATTCGCGGCGCGTAGTGGATGAAAATGACAATGGTAAATTCAAGCTTAAAAGGGTTGAATGGGGCTCGTCCTCGTTTATGGGCGGGGGTAGTGGTTAGCACCGCTGCCTTTCACGCCAGAGTTCGGGGTTCGGTTCCCGGTCTCGGCGGTTTGAAAGAAACAAAAAATGTTTCTTCCCCATCCACGTGTGAAAGTCAGTATTGAGGGGAGCCTTCGTGACCGAGAGGTAGCGTGTTCGGCCTCAGACCGCCAGGGCTCGAATTTCGAATCCTGTGTCTGGAGGACAGTGTCATCTCAATCATCTCACCATCCTCAGGAGGTTATCCTGGCCCAGTTTAGCCTATATGTGCACAAAGGTGGCCTAAAGCCCGATTCATTTTATTTCGTCCTCGTTTATATCAATGCTATCGACTCTGATACCTTACAGGGAGTTGGCCTACCACATGGAACATTAGATTATAACCTCGATTAAAATTGCAGGAGAAAGATTTTTTTCAAAAATGACAGAGGAATTACCATCTAAATGAAAAACTGAAGAGTCCCTAACAATCCCCGTGTTTTTTTTAAAGCAGGTCCTGAGGATGACATCATTTTTTGTTTTTATTTTTGTAATGAAGTAGTGTGTCCCCCAGATCATGATTTGATTTTTTTCAGAGTTTTTAGATTTAAAAAAATATTTTTTACAAACATTTCTATGAATCAGCTTACAAATCAAACAAATTATTTGTATACCTAAGCACTTGCTAAAGAACGGCGAATGTTCCTACAGCATTGGGCCACATGTTGATGCCGTCGGCCCAGCGTTGGGCAGGCAATCAGTGCTGCAGGTGTAACCTACATGTCCTGACTACAAGACACCAATTAGCGGCGATTGCGTTAATCTCACCGTCCACGACGTGGGAATATGTAGTGAAAAGTGCTGTATATTGCTGACTTGTTTTGTTTACATGGCCACTCTATTCAAAAGATTTGGCATTTTAACATGAGGATAAGTCACTAGTATTCAGGATATGACATTGCCTAGACATTGACAAGATAAGTTTAAGATAATGGCATATCTGAAAATATGTAGATGTTGTAGGATCCTGACATCGCTCAGTTAATGTGGCGCTTATCCCCAGATTCCTGGACGCGGGCGGACGGGGATGACCGCCTCGTTTTCATACCGTGGTGACGTGCGCACACAGAGCAGTGTGTGCGGCCTTGGTATTATTCCCGCACTTCAAGCGTAATACTCAGCGACTGCGGACGTGCCGTAGCTCGCTCTCGTTAAGTCCATAGAGATGTGCCGTGCGCGGATGGTTGTGCTTTGCTGTTATCGCATGTTAATCAAATAAACATGACAAGAGAGAAGAGAGTTTCCTGGTTTGTTTGAAACCATCGACCAGACGGATGAGGAGGATGTTTGAGTTTTGATGGTGAGATTGGACGGAGTCACTCGTCGGCCGTTGTGACCCCATAACGGAACTCCCGGCGTAGGCCCATCACGCCATAATGTAACATGGTGAATCACTGATGTTACGACATGATAATTTCAGGATGTTGCATATTTGAAAATAGATGTAACATGGTGTATCATTGGTCATTATCTCTAGATACCACATTATTTCAGATGCACTTCTGGTTTACTATACATTATGTTTTACATATTAATTTAAAAACAAAAAAGTAGATAATATACATGTAAGTTAGATTTTTTTTATTTCCTACTCAATGAAGATAATTAAATGTTTTCGTGGTATTTCAACATTTTACAATTAGCGGCGGCCATTAAAGAAACATAACAAATCAACACAGTGACTCCTTAGTTTTGCATGTACAAAAGATAGCTCTGTCATTTCTGAAAAAAATATCATTTTTTCAAATTAATCTTTAAGTAAATTGTATAGTTGCAATGAGTAGACTACTAATTTGCACATTTTTTACTACTTAGTTATTGTGAGCAGTATTCGGCTGTTTTTATTGCAATTTTCAGCCCAAATGTGACCTAGTAACTGTCCACATTTCACTCGAAATTGCAAGATCATGAGTTGCCCTAAAATGCCCTAAAAACATTATAATTATTGTAATTAGCATTTTCGTTCTAGTGCATATAATTTGTATTCGAATGCTTTATGTCGGTTTATAAATGATATAGTATATATATCATTGGAATCTCTGATCTTGAAAACCGTGGTGTAATTTTTTTTTTTAACTTGGCCTCTTATATATTTCTTCAAAAAGTATGTCCAATAATATTTTTGATAATTTTTATATTTAATGCTATCCTGTCATCCTGATCTTAACAAAATGTATTTTATCAGTGACCATGAAAATCCTGGTGTAGAAACTTCATTTGAGTTTCAAATTTGATTAATTACTGGAATATTGCTTGAAGCTGTATTTTCGAAAATGGCGGCTAATTATATTAAATACAGCCCAAATGTCATACAACATTTTCTTTTGTATATATTTATGAACCTTTTTAAAACTAGATTTATTATTTTACGCTGGAATTTGCTGAAAAAAATACCACATTCTAGTATGTCGGATTTTTTTTTACGCTGGAATTTGCTGAAAAAAATACCACATTCTAGTATGTCGGATTTTTTTGTCATCAATATAGCGACCATCTTGAAAAAAATAAAAAGCCGACACGGAGATTGCTGAGGAATGTTCAGTTTTTCTTAAAGGAGCTTTTTTTCAACATGGCCGCCATTTTTACCAATAATTTAATTATTTCAAAAAGTATATTCCTTGTTAAAAGTTTTGGTGTTGGATTTTTTGTTAACAACTTTCCTGACCTAAGTGGGTTATGCTGAATTGAAAAAATAGCAATAACCTAAATGTTCTGGTTCAGGCATTAGAAATCCAAATACAAAATGGCCGCCAATTAAAATCATTATTTTTAGTCCATGGACTCTTTTACCAAGGTGTGACTATTGGTATAAACCCACAAAATTTGGCACATGGACTCCTTATAAAAAGCTTTGTGATTTTTTTTGCGAGGGACAAAAATCATTCTTAATACATGTAGTAAGAGGCTTAATTTGCATAAATACACGATGGCCACCACATGATTTGCCAATTATCAGATTTTGTCCTATAACTTTGAAACAAATAAAGATAAAAAAATAAATAAGGTATCAAAAAAATTAAAATTGAATTGGCAACAATATACAATCATGTAGGCCTATATAATAATGAAAAAAGCCTCATTTGCATAAATCCAAGATGGCCACCATGTGATTTACAGATTATCACATTATGCATCATAACTTAGGAACAAATGAAGATAGGAACATATAATGGGTCAAAATAGATTTAAATTTCAATATGCTTCGCCAATAATTATCACATATCAACTGGATGATGGGTATGCTTAGCTGAGCCCTTAATTGGGACATGGGTGGAATACTATTATTTATCCTATGTTGAAAGCAAATGTAATATCCTCCTGTGGTCGAAACATGATTATAATTACTAGAAAATTCAGAAAACGTTAGTATTTTTTACCTTTCCGTTACACACGCGACATAAACTCGTAGAGGCTGAATTGTGGAATATGACACTATAATGTTAGGAGGTGACATAATAATGTAAATAATTGCATTATTATATCAAGATATGACATTATGTACATGACTGTCCAATGTCTTAAAAAGTGGAAGTAGGGGGTTGGTGTCGGAGCATACGACATGCCATTAAAATGACGAAGGATTGATGGATATGGTAATATGATCACAATGTGTCATTGCAATCTTATTTTTTTAATAGGATGTGTCATATCCTCATTTTATAATGTTTTATCATATCAATGAAATGGCATATCCTTAAATAAAATGTATTTTGGTAGTGTTAAAGGCCATATTTGTACATTATAATACCATATCATGCGGTTTAAGTGTCATATCCCAATATTGCAATCCAATATCCTGACATAAAACTGTCACATCATATGACTTTCAACTGTCACTTCTTCTATTTTAATATCATAGTACAACATTATAATACATTACCCTGTCTGCCTATCGTCATATTTTAATGCCGAATTTTAACGTTAAAGTGTCATATAACAGCTCTATAACTTTTATTTTTTTAATAAAAAAAATGTCATATTCTACTATTCAAGTGTCATATCTTGACTTTAAATTGATATGTCGTGATTTTAAACTGTAATATCCTGGTATTATAAAGCCATATCCTGACAATATAATGACAGAGCCTGTCAATTTAGTGACATAATAATGATGTTCACCCAACATAATTATCATGGCTTAATAATATTATCACATTATAAAGCCATTTTGTAATGTCAAAGGGCAAAATTTAAAAATAATAATACCATATCATGGTGTTTTAAAATTGTGTTATCCATATATTACAATTCAAAATCATGATAAAGAAATCTTATATCCTAATTTTATACTCTAACATATTCTATGGTAATGTCATATTCCGTTAATATAATACCATATCATTGTATTATGATGTTATGTTCTCACATTACAATGCAATATTATCACAGTACAATGCATAATTGGACGTTAAAGTGTCACATCCCAACTTATATATTCAAATATCATAACTGACTTTAAAATGCCATATTATAATAGTAAACTGTCATATCCTGATATTATAATATAATAAGCTACCACGATCAATAACCGATACAGTACACACTTATAGTTTTAACGGGTTTTCAACGTATGTCAAATAAATAGTTTTAGACACATTTGCTCCTGATTGTAATATCACAAACTGTTATGTATGCAGTATCAATTTGAACTGGTGAATTCTGCTCTGTGGGGCCAAATGGCAGGATCAGCCCATCTGTATAGCAGGCAGATGCTGCATTTTGGCTTTGCAAGGCATAATCAAAGTTTATTTTTCCAACTTTATTTTATATAACTACTACGCTTATAGGTTAAACTTTATAGTAAAGCTATTATATTCGCTCACTTCACATGTATAGCCCATATGTATACTACTCATAACTTCAAAATGTTATATTTTTATATGGATGACATCATGGGTGGCCTCCATGCTAGCGACCTTGTGGTCTTAATGGAAGTCTCCCAAACCACCCTGTATATTGTTTCACTCATCTTTCATTTACTTATTTTTATGGTTGAATAAACACCTTCTTCTTCTTCTTCTTCTTCTAATTGTTGTTAGAAATGATAACCCAGACAAAACACTTAAGCTTATCTAAACTGAATTAATGGAGATTTCGGCTGTTTACTTATGTAAATACATTATTACATAATAAATAACTTTAATAAATTACTTTATGTAAAAACCTTAAAAGACAATGCTCTCTGATATTTTCATGAATAATGTACATTTGATCCCAGTGTGTCGTTTCAGAGAGAGAATGAATGAATCAAATATTTGTCATTTGTCATCAATAGAGCAACCTGGTTTGTGCATGTTTCTTCAGTTCTAATAATCTGGATACAACAAGAATGCAATAGTCTACATTCAACAAGTTTTATTGGGTGACAATGATCCGATTTCTCAGTGAGAAAAGCTAGGGGGTTCATAGGCTTGGACCACCTCTGTACACCCCAAGTGGTCTGCAAAAAGACAAAAATACTGCAGAAAAGCTCCCGGTAGGCCTACTCTATATTGCACTACAAAATATTTACACAGGAATTTGCGCTTTTGAAAATCTAGAGTGGTAATGTGTACACTGTCATACATTTTGCCAAAAAATGTAACGATATATAATGTTATCTTTGCATTTGTTATGTGATGATCGGCAAATAAGATGGCGACCATCTTTAATTTATGCAAATTAGAAATTACACGGTTTTAAAATTTCAATCCTGATTATTTTGACACATTATACATGTTTCTATCTTCATTTGTTCCAAAGTTACGACGCATAATGTGATAATCGTCAATTCACATGACGACCATCTTGAATATATGTGCAAATGAGGCCGTTGTCATCATTATAAATGTAATTGCATAGTGTGTTGTCAATGCATTTCTGATTATTTTGATACCTTGTTCATTTTTCTATCTGTATTTTTTCCAAAGTTCTGAGGCAAAATATGATAATTGGCAAATCATACTGCGGCCATCCTGTATTAATGCAACTTAGGCGTCTTATGAAGGAGGATTATTTTTCCTTTAAATAAATATCACAAAGCTTTTTCTAAGGAGTCCCTGTGCCGAACAAACACCACTGCAATCACCATCTAATATGTTATGGGACTGCATAATTGAATACATTGAAATATAACGGCGGCCATTTTGATTTTGATTTTTTACCACCTAAAATCGAAATTCAGCTAGGAAAGGACTTTTTTCGCATTCAGCACATCCGAAATAGGTTAAAAAACATGCTTTCCAACTTTTCCTCAAAAATGCCAGCAGCAATGTTAATATAGACATTAATCTTATTTTGTGCCTAGTCTATTTTAATAAGTAAAAAATAGTACTTGAGGAAATGTACAAACACTCCAACATACAAATTTATGGCTATATTGTGGCTGTTTTTATTAGGTATATTAGCATTTCAAAAGTTAGACTTTGACATTTTAATGCAATTCTGAGATGAACGTAGTGGGTTTATAGAGGGGTGACATTCATGTCAAAAAGGCTAATTTTTAAACTGTACAATGTTTTTCAATGACATTTTAAGAATAGTCGCCGTATGAAATAACGCTTGCAAAATTTTAACAAAAGAAGTCAGAGAGAAAACAGCGAAAATTATTCACTACATTTTAAGGCAATTCAATTTAACCCTTTCATTCTAACATTCATCCACTGCACGCCTCCAGTGCTGTGCTGCCGTAATTCTCCACTTGTAGTGGATGAAGATGATTTAAAGTGGTTGGCAAATAAAAAACGATGTTATTATTAAAACAGCTCCATAAAAATCTAGAAACCCCTATGTTTTAGGAAATTAAGTCATTCTTCAAAGATGCGAAATGATGCATCCTGAGGGTTCAAAGTGTGAAAGCTGGTATCTACACCATGAATGAAGGTATCAAACAAATATGTAATACTGTACCTTACAGCTCTGACTGGGGATCGTGCAGGATAAATCTCAAGGTCTCTGGTGGTTGCTCCTTTTGCGGGGATGATTTTTCGGGATATGGCGGGATCCTGGTGTGACCTGTGGTCGTCTGGACGTCTTATGAAGTGGAGGCGTCCGCACAAAGACACCTGAATCTGGACTGATTATAAATGCGCGCATGGCACAACGGCGGACCCCGCATGTGTCTGCGCATATAACCCTATGTAAAGCCAAACGGCAGTCAGTGCTTACTTGAAAAGTAAGCAGTTACTGCTTTTTGTATTTGCACGGCGGCCCACGACGCTACATGTGTGCCCAGAGGATGTGTCCTTGATAAACAACATGAATAGGCCACTTGGAATGTTTTTTTGCCCAGAATTGTCTTCGTCATGTAAGCATAGGATGCTCCTCTGCGAAGACAAACAGCAGTAGCTGCCCACTTTTCAGGTGGGCAGTTCCTGCTGTTTGGCTTTGCACAGCAGCACTGGTCTTCGATCTGTTGATGGAGATATGAGACCGTATCATCCCTAAAGACCATCGTGGCATTGTTGGGTGGGTGGTGTGCATTAACCGGGTAATGTTTCGCCACAAATTCACGTACATCTCCGTTCTCAATGTGTTTTGTTATGCGGATAAATTATACTCTGTTGGAAAAAATATCACACAGAAGGCTGTGTTATGTAATGACGCAACGTGAACAATAGTTTATTGTCTAAAAACACAATTTTTTTATTTTAATTTTTCATACACTTCAAATTGTGTCCAGATGACGCTGATCACAACTTCAAGAGAGTGCAAATTATTTTGATTTGGCAAAATCCAGCTCAAGCCGTTTCAACTTTAAAAGGCAGCATTTAGCGCAATTTCAAGCTTCAAGCGGAGAAAACTTTTTGTATTCATATTACAGTGCGGGAACCGTATTTATACGCCCGAATCTAACGTCCCTAGACGATCTTTGACGTCAGATTCTGACGTAGAGAGACAGTCCCCGCACGGGAAGAATTAACATATTTCTATTGGCCTTAGACGCATAACATAGATATTAAAATGAATCAGAAACAGCTAACTAAAACAGTTATGAGGATTTAAAATTAGAAAAAATCCTTTGTTGACCATGGTTTATACAGAATATGTCACCGTTGTAAATGTTACAATCCATTTTAGCTACATTTTCTTTAGGTTTGAGATTTGACTGACCTAGCAGGACAAGACTTAGCCATAAAAACGCTAAAGTCTAGAATTTAAATTTTCTCTCACTTGAACTTGTGAGTGGGTGAAAATAATTTTCGTAATTATGTAAGATTTGCAGCATCATGTCAATCTAACCATTTCAATGCTAAGTGCTCGTTGTCATGTTTGATAAAAAAGGTTGGAAATCGCTGTATACTCTACACGTAAACAGATACTGCCTTTTGTCTTTGCGCGGAAGTATATAATACGTGCTTAGAGAGGGACGTGGCGCAATGGTTAGAGCGTGGGGCTTTGCCGATGTCGCTGCCTGTCATGCGGGTTCGAACCCCTCTTGGTGTAGGATTTTCAGAGAAATAGCATGTTCCTCCACTCTCAATCTTTGGACGTTGCTTTGATGTTGTACTCGGGAAAGGCACTTCCCGCAAATGCTTCACTTGGCTCAGAAATGGCAATGTGTACGATAAGTGCAATGCGCCGAAATGACTGCAGGACTGTATGCTCTCCGTGGAGTTGAAATGGCACACGAATAAACAGGTCCATCGACCAGGGGGGTAAAATGTAAAGTCGGCTTACAGCTGGTCAGTTTTTATATCAGACAATACACCTGCACCTTTCCCTTTTACCGTTATTATTACCTGAAGGATTCATCCATTGTCCAGTGATCCAGTCAATATTACACCTGTGGTTGACAAAGTGGCGGCATGCGTTATCTTCCGGATACATTTAAGTTGGACAACGGAGAGAAAATTGACGCTCGCGGGTGGCTCTTTGTCGGCGAACATTGCATTCAGAATTATCGTGAGTAGACGCAGCAAAAACGGCAGATGTGACCAATGCTGGTTTAATGTTAGGGCAGCGTCTACCACGATGGCCCAACATTAAACCAGCACCAGCCCCACGTGTCGTGATTGATGTGCACCATACAAAAGTTAACGACACTGACGCAGTCTCGTATGCACTTAATTTGCGCGTGTTTTAGGACTAATTTGCCGTGCCTTTCATCTGTCTGAGACAAAAAAAATATTTTCTAAAAATATACCTCTTTTACGGCCGCTGGTAGCTAACCCTTTCTAGCCTGAGTTTTTTAATACAATTTGAATAAAAAATAATAGTTCAATACAACTATTACGATATCTTTCAAACGGTTATTCCAATGCACTTGCAATTTTCTACGCACATGTAGAACACTTGGAGGATCAATACAAGCCTCTTGTCATGCCCCTCGAAGACGTAACCCTACCCATTAGTAACGGTTCCCATAGCAACAGTCCACAATTTGATGTATTGTGTATTTTCCAGACGCACGAGATCAAATTAACAGATTGTTATATACTTTTTAGGTACTCACGATGATTCTGGAGAGCTGCCACATATATGTTTCTTTGCATTGCGCCTATTCAGAAGTGGACAATTTGGCTGGGCTTGTTTCTTAAAGGGACATGTCTAAAATCATAAAAAAATCGGTGATTTTATTTTGCCTCCTTAATATGTCCATATGATGTAAACATGTCCATAGACTAGAACTGCAAAAGTTTTAATTTTTTTCTGCTGAGTATTCACCAGTTAGGCTAGATATAGAGACGAAATCCCCGTATTTTTTTTTGACATGGTTGTCAATAATTAGAAATCAGGAATTTCGTCTTTATATCTAGCCTAACTGGTGAATGCGCAGCACAAAAATTAAAAAAAACTTTGCAGTCTAGTTTATGGACATGTTTACATCATATGGTCATATTATTAGGCTAAAATAAATTTGACTGACCAAAATGTTGCATGCTCACAAAGGCCCGCCCCTGCATGTGATTATAGTTAATACACCTTGTAGATCCACAGTTAGAGTCTTCATACCAAAACACTTGCATTTCTATTAATAAATTACCGCCATTATCCATGATTTTCGGCATGAACTTTTGGTAGTCAAGGGTTAGTACAATTAAAGTTGAAATATGAATGGGATAGGGGTTAAATATATATTTTTTAATTATTACCGAATTATTAGAAAACCTTGTATTTTTATGGCAATCTAATGGGCCCTGTGAATGTGAAATACGAGCATTGGAAAAATGAGGTCATATTTCACCAGCCCCAGTAGTGGGGGCTCTTAAGTCAATATATGGGATGAAGTGTGCACTTCTGGATAAAATTGTGAATTTTGGCACACAGATAGTTAAGATCTTCCTGTACAGGAATTTTGATGGAAGCAAGTTGGTACGTCTAGTTTTTGGCCGCCATCTTGGTTTTCAAAATGGCCGCCACTTGGGACCTATATTCAGCAATATTTCGAAAAGGAAGACACCTAGAGAGCTCATAACAAGCTGATTTTTTCAGGAAAGAACCCTATCGGTATCTAGATTAACATAGTAAACGTTCTAAAAAATCATTCTCAAGCACTCTGACATATTCAAGATGGCGTCCAAGATGGCCGCCAGCGTAAAGTTATATTTGGTAAATAGCGTAAATGATCGATTTTAGTTCGATTTTCTTTTGTAATACACTATTTCAAATAGTTTCGTGGTCAGTAAAGCTATATAAACTACTACCAGCAATTTTGAAACCATATTTAACCCTTTTATCTCAAGAGGCGTTTTAGCGAACACCTCTGTAATTTCTATTGGGACAACTTTATTATGTATAATCAATTAATTAAGTGTTAATGGTGATGTATGTTGGTGTCAGTAATACTATATTAAAGGCATATTAAAGGCACGCTTATATTGGTCACTTAATTTGTATTTTTAGTTATTCAAAATGGCGTCCAAAATGGCTGCCAGTGTATGGGCAGATTTAGGAAATTGAGTAAATTCTTCAATTTTATATCAATTTTCTTCTGTAATACATCATTTCAACTAGTTTTATGGTTTGTGAGTCCATCTAAACTACTCCCAGATAACGTTAAGCAATATTTATACACCTTAACATGAGAGTTTTTAATTAGCGACATAAAATATCCAAAATGTAATTGGTTAACCACTTAGCCCTTAAACTTTTCGAGCCGTTTTTCAGGTGTGAAACTGATTTATGTTTTTTGCGTAAATTGATAGATTTTAGCTCTGTTTTCTTTTGTGATGGACAATTTGAAATATGATCAGTAAATCTATATAGCCTACCCCATCTATTTTGAAAGACAGATTTAAGAATTTGTGCAAATCCGTCAATTTTAGCTCAATTTTCTTTGTTTTGTAATACATCATTTCAACTAGTTTTATGGTTTGTGAGCTCATCTAAATTACTCCCAGACAATGTTGTGCGATATTTAACACCTTGACATGAGAGTTTTCATTTGGCGACTAATGTGTAATTGGTGAACCACTTGGCCCATAAAATTTTACAGCTGTTTTCCAGGTGTGACATTGATTTGTGTTGAACAGATCATTTGATGATATATTGCATGTAAGTGTGATGTTTCCTGAGTAAACCACTTATTGTCAGTGTATCCGTCTGGTAATAATGTCACCATACACATACTGGATCACAAACATTATCACTGATACATGTAACGTAAACGAATATACAGGTGCTTTAATGCACTGGTATGTCGACGTCGATCAATTGCCGCTAGAAAGGTGGTGTATTTATAATGACAGTGTATATAGGGCTTTTCAAATGGAGAAAGATGGCTTTGGAAGAGAACTCATCAATGTTAATTTTCTTCACTTTTACTCTTTGAATTTCTTGTTATTACTATTTGATTTACTGTATATGTGTCAAAAGAATTCACATTATTTAAGAATTACCACCCGAGCGCTGACTATTACAACATCGTCGATACCACCTGTCACACGAAAGTGCAAAAGTAAATCACATTTTTACATCCCGATTTACTCAAGGATTAACAGGATTGTAGCAATCCATCAGCATGATCAAGTATTTTACCATATATGTCCCAGAAAAGAACAGTCAAGTCAAAGACACTTAAATGAGTCGTAGGTACAATACTAAAAGTAAACTAAAGGAAAATAACCACGAAGGTGCAGATACACCTAGAGTTACTGGATCCATCAAGGTCAAGCACACTAAACTAGGTCAAAGTAGTATAGAAAGTGGACGAAAGTATAGAAACCACGAACACCACATCTAGAGCTCCTGAGAATCATTGTACAACATTTGGTGATAGTCCATTAAACCAATAGTTTCAAAGTTATGCCAAGGACAAGAGCGCAACATATTTAAGTACAGTAGCTCAAAAAGGTACATCTAGAGCCCCTGAGGACCATATGCACTAAATTGGGTAATAATCTATCAAGTATTCTCTACAAATAGACCCGTATCTAGGACCTTTATCACACAATATCCCTATAGACACTCTATAGTCATTATATCTAAATACACCACCTTTCCAGCAGCAATTGATTGAAATACCAGTGCATGCATTAAAGCACATGTATATTCGTAAGTTACATGCATTGCTGATAATGTTTGTGATCAAGTATGTGTATGGTGACATTATTACCAGGGGAATGCATTCAAATGATAGTTTTCATTCAGTCAAAAATTCTACTCGCTGCCCCCCAAATAAGGACTGTAGGCAAGCAGTGACATATCACCTACATGCAGTCCCATGTCACTTACATCAGAAATACATAACATTGTTATGCATTTCTGCTCATATGCAGTATATCTTCAAATAATCTTTCCAACCTTCCTTAAGCCAGCGATGTGATCAGAATGTGATAAACAGAGTAAGTTTTTGGTTAGTAGGCCAATTAAAAACCCTCATGTTAAGGTGCTAAATATGCTTAACGTTGTCTGGGAGTATTTTAGATGGACTCACAGGCCATGAAACTAGTTAAAATGATGTATTACAAAAGAAATTGATAACAAATTAAAGAATTTACTCAATTTCTTAAATCTGCCCATACACTGGCAGCAATCTTGGACGCCATCTTGA
>OZ024905.1:92012155-92029655 GCA_964017125.1 Flabesymbios commensalis | reverse complement strand
AATATTGATATCTGCACAAAAAAACAATATAGTTTAATTAGTCGGGAACCAACTATGTGTTGATCAACATTACTGATTTTTGAAAGTGTATTATTCATACTGAGAGTTAGTATAATTATACACTTTTGAGAGAAGGTAAGAAAGTATCATCATGCAAAACAAAATACTCAATACCATAGGCCTATATTCAAAATGGCCGCTTCAGATGTGGAGTGAAATAAAAATATGTATGTGAGCTATGCGATTTGGCAAATTTCACCCAGTGGGCGATGGGCCTATATCTCATCATAGTTTTGAGAGATTATCGTTACCATTATTTAAAAAAGGGTGTATTCAATGTGAATTCAGTATCAAATTAACAAGCAATGGCAGATATCTGAAGTGATATTAGTTTTTTGAACATCCACTGACGGAGGTGGAGCATGTAGTGTACTGGTTGCATCACATATATTAGTGCTCGTCCCATTATTTAAAAGTTATTGTAGCATACTTCAAAATACAGAATATTGCCCAATAACTTTAAATAACCATCCGTATGGTAATCAAATATTCACAGTTGCTCAATAATTTCCACAGCTGAAAAATATAATGTATATGTATAATCTAAAGTACTGGTTGTTATGTGCTCTGTTATATGGCTGCTTTGATTGCTGGTAACTTATTCGAGGGTTTGAGATAACTGGGGTAATATTATGTTGACGTACCCGATTAATGTCTGTAAAAGAGTAAGAAGCAAAATACAGTATGATTACAAAACTGTACGATTTGGATTTGTACTGCACTTTCTATATGCTTATTGTATTATTGTGTGTGAAAAGAACGATATGTTGTCAGATCCCGTCAGAGCGTGAAGTGCTGAGAGATCAACAGATATATGTTGTTGCAAATATCATGAATAAAAATACATCTGAACTGCATTCCCAATATGAATGTCATCCATAGTCTGATCCAATCTCAGCAAAAAGTGTATCCACATGACAATTATGTATAATGTAAGTATCGTTAGCAATGAATTATATGCACTTATAATTTTGTGAGACTGCATTTGCTGCATGAATTGTGAATGGTTGCATGGACTGAGGGATTAAATAACCGATTGATCATTCTGACTGTTGCTGTTCTCTTTCCTATTGGACACACATTAATTATACTTTGAGCAAATTTATTTGACAAGACCTGTTTTGTATCTAAAATAACAACCTAAAATAACACTATAGGCCTGTACATAAAATGGGTTGCCCATCTCATTGAATGCTACTATTAGAAAAGAAACCCTCAGAAGTAGCATTCCGCACATGCATAGGAAGCAGCTAGTATAATTGTAATGATCTAGAATGCAAGCCCAATCTTCAATATGAATAGAGCGCACATAACGCAACAGTTCGATCTCCATATCATAAAACGTTTGCCAGTACTTCAAGTACTTTAATGTTTTCTCTTTCTGATTACTCCAGACTTCGAATGCTTGGATCTCAACGCCATTCTCTTGGCAGTCTTTTGTGTACTTGAGGTATGCTTCCCTTTGTAGTATTCAAAGTAACAGCACGGGGATTTGGTGTTCATAACGTGTCTTAGTCACATGTGTGCCTTCGATCATTATATATACCTCAGCTCGACATAATATGGCTACCTCTGTAATAGTAAGCATATTAATCCAGTCACTGTCTCGTAACCAGTCACCCAACAGCTTTTCCAAATACATAAATGCAGTGGCTTCAGAAATACAAAATAATTGTCTTCATTTAAATATGTAGGTGGATCAAACCTAATCGCTTTTTCGATTGCATAATGTAAAGAGGCTGGTCTAGAGTGATAACTGAAGATTGTAGATCATATTAGGAGAACTGGCCTCTCTGGTAAAAGATGGGAGGTATCAACAAGCTACATGATGGCCGGATTATTGGTGGTTGATTAGAGGCGTAAAACATTGTGCCTAATTGAAGATGAGATGTGGCGGCTTTTTCAGATGAGACAGATGGTGTTAGGGTGTTGCTGGTCAGAACAGATGTATTAATAATGCATAAACCAGTCATTTGGGAAACATAATTATTATGTTCGTCAAGTGGAAATTCACCAACGGAACTAGTTTGTACAGCTGTTTCTCCATCTGCACCAGTCCAGTCTTAATACACGCAGAGCATGGCTCAAGCCTGGACAACTAGTGTGTACGGGAACTGTATATTAGAGAGGGGTTATCTTAACATGAATATTCATTAGTGCCTGTGAATGACGTCAGCGGTGACCACTCACAATGCGCGGCACAGATTTCCGAGACAGTCACACCCGGGGTCAGACGATTTGTTTACGTTGCTTACCAATGTGATTGGTCCGAAGGTATTTGTATCAGGGCAGATGGCAGTATAACGTGAGGCCATGGGATTGCGTGCCGCAAATCACATGGCAGAGTGAAGATGCTGTTTCTCATGAGTGGCGCTTTCAGCCATTGTTACAGGCATCATAATCAGAGCTTTATATGCAAAATTCACTTGCAGCTGTCTTTCCAACGGCTGTTTCGCGTGTAAAGCTTCCTAGCAGCCTTGTGACCTTTCATCCATGGCATTTGTGATATACGCTACTGTAAACGAGGTGTATGTATTCTGTCTAGAACTGCACCACATAATGATTTGAGTCTACTTTTGCATAGTTCTGTCAAGTATGTACAATGGACCATCACTAATCTTCATGCCACAGTCTCTGACAGGGTGATACCTTCAGCTCAGACTGACTTCTAGTATGATCGCTATGTTTTTTTACGAAGACTTAGGTCTAATTGAGATTATAATACCTGGACATACATTATGTATGAGTGTTTCGCATGTCCAAACCATATACAAGTCCAAACCACATCCATTACCACAAAATAGATATGCAATACTCAGAGGGCCTGCACTATGATTTCTTGCACTGGTTCACGACTTGCATTTAATGTCTTGGTTGGTCTTATACATCGGGGTTTCTCGATGTTTTCATAAGAGCGCTTCTATTTTTGGTTTAAATGCGTCAGTTTGTTCGGATATGATTTGTGAAATTTCGCATTATTCATCATCGAAGTTTCCTGAGGATAATCATTACTCGTGAGAGAATGTAAGTAGTCATTGGTCTGTCACTGCCTGCAAAGTGCAATGCTGAAAGTGCTGCTGAAAAAGATATGCAAACACTATTATCTGAACGTCATCAGTTTGACAAAGATAACACATATGCTTCTTTACCCCTTCTGATGTTATGTTTGATTCTTTACATCAGAAGATCATATGATTAAAGTGTAATAACCATATTCATTAAAATATATTTACCAGAAATGTTTTGCTATTTCAGCTTCAAATAATAATACTGTGGGATTTATCTAAAAAACTTATTTTTGGATGATGCTACGAATGCTCTCAATCGGTCAGACAACCCAAAAAATGTCAGAAAGCATACCAAAAATGTATAAATCGACCTTTTATTGGCGGAGATATGACAATATTGTATGTAATATCCTGCCCCAACGGCGGCCATTTTGAACTTGTGCAATTTGACTGTGTTAACTTTTGCCAAAATGTGTGTCCTATATCAGGATATGATTAGTACAGACAATATGTGTGCCAAATTTGGTTATTTCATCCAAAAATGAGCATTACTTCTGAATATTGACCTTAAGACAATGGACTAACTGTTCAAGATCGTAAAAAATGTCTTAGGATCACCAGTTGTTAGCTTGTCACAATGACATTTTCTCTTAGCTTCTGTGATCATCATGTTGATTTGTGATATGTGCTGAACTTATATATGCCTATGTAGCTCCAGCCCTGGCGCCTCTCATTTACCTTTCTCGACTGTCTAGTATGGTGAGTGTCATCAGTAAACCATGGCTGCCTTTCTCTATTCATCCTTCACTGATGCATGCTTGTTCATGATGTAATTGACTGCATCCGTATAGGTGTTGTAAATTGTGTTTACGTCATGTTGTAGATTGATTTCTGCAATTTTTTCAACAAGATCTCTTCCAAAAGACTGTTGATCAATATGGCGTATGCCTCTCAGCTGTTCCATTTGCTGCATATTATTCGGTGCTGCTGTTGATAAATTAAAAGTTACACTGAAGTGGTCAGAGATAAAGCTTTCAATCACATCAGTGGCATAAACAAAATAACTCCCATTACGAGTGATGACCAAGTCCAGCATGTATCCAGCCCTGTGTTTTGGTTTAGTCTGATGTTGAACAAACTTGTTTTCTTCAAGAATGCGACTCTACAGTGTATCATAAACGCATGGAGCAAACACATAAATATACAAGGCATATCACCCCATGCTCGGTTTTCTTACAGAATGACCCAGATATCAAGTATGTGATTGGTCCAGAAGGGCACCTCGACTAATCACATGCCAACGATTTGACAATACCGGCCCAGTTGACTAACATTTAATGTATTTGACATCCATACCATCATAATAAAATGTAGCTGTGGTAATAATACAATATGTACCTATATATTTGCGTTAAAATCACCAAGGCACTTCAGAAACTAAAACACACCTTTAACTATTACATCGCAAAATCGACTTTAGTCGTCAGAATATTATGTCTATAGACGTCAGATTCTGACGTCTAAAATCGTCTAAAGTCTGACGTTGTTTATATACGTGCCGTAAGGCATTTATGATGATATAAAAATTGTAAAAAACCTTTGGTCTCCATGGTGCATACACAAATTGTCAGCGCTTTAAGGGTTAAAACGTTGTCAATTTAGTGTCAAATGACATACATTCGTCCCCTTAGATATGAAAGGGTGTATCTGCCACTTTGCAACGTGTCAGATACACCCTTTCATATCTAAGGGGACGAATTGTCAGACGTAAACAGAAGTATACATGGTATTACAGTCAGGTGTAGAACCGCAAAATTTAATCAGACGTTACATTTTACGGCAAGTTACATTATACGGTCAAAGAAAAAAGTAATATGTAATCAAAATTAACATATTTGTTTATTAATCCGGATTGTTCAAGGTCTACATCCCCTTTCGCTACAATAATTTGCACAATTTATTGCATTGACACGGTGCGAGGTTTTGAGTGAATAGCTGCAAAAATTAAAGCAGCCCCTTGGGATGACATCAATTTTCGTTTTTAATTCCATACTGAAGTAGTGTATCCCACGGATCATGTTTTAATTATTTTTAGAATTTTCATATTTTTACAATTATTTTTACTCAACATTTCTATGAAACCAGAAATAACTCAACCAATATTTCACAGCATTGGGCCACATGCTGATGGCATCGGCCCAGCGTTGGGTAGACAATCAGTGCTGCAGGTGTGTCCTCCCGTGTCCTGACTATAAGACACCAATTAGCGGCGAATGCTCTGATCTTACCGTCTGATACGTGGGAATATGTGATGTAAAGTGATGAATATTGCTGACTTGTTTTGTTTACATGGCAATATACGATCTGGAAATACAACTATTTCATTCTTTTTCGGTGATTCAAAATAGTTTTTTGACTTTTTCGTATTTTCAGTTAAGATCAGTAGGCTATATAGCTTTATATAAACAATTTTTTTTTTAATTGACAACATTGAAAATGTCTCATCCCAAGGGGTCCCTTTAAGTAAGATTCCGATCCTTCCCTTGTAATCTGCTTATTGAATAAATAAATGACCAAAACATACAACATTCAATTAGGACGTTCGTCCACAACATTATGATAACTTGAACAGGTGTGGGTACCTTTCATATAATTATACTAGCGGTTGCTGTAAGTAGATATAGCAGAATACAACAATACACAAGGATGAATATGCTAAACTTGCTGGTCAATTGGTTGGAGAACTGTAAAACAGATCATATCGAGAATAAAAGTTTGCGCGGCAAAGAACGAAGTGGACTCCGTTTAAACAGAGCAGCCACCTAAATTACACGGTGCATTTTTTCGCGCCGAGGAGTCAGGCGCTGTAAAAGTCATATATTCAATTATTAATTTTACCAAAAACATATAACTGAGAATTATGACACATGATTTGAAATTCGATCCCTGGCGGTCTGAGACCGAGCACGCTGCCTCTCGGTGACGGAGGCTCCCATAAATATTGAATCTTTACGAGTGAGCGGGGAAGAAACTTTGTTTCTTTGAAAACTGAACACGATCTCCGGCTTTTCAGACAGGCAGAACATGGTAACGAAACATACTGATTTGTAAAAGTGAAAATCCATCAAGAATAAAAACAAATTGTAGAGAAGACACGTAGACGCTGGTCCGACATTAACGCAGTATCGGGTCAATGTCTCGTGTCTGCTAGTAGCCTTCTAGTCTGGCCCACGCTATGGAATTTATGGATTCTTATTGTTTCTATTTCAGTGGCTGAAGTGGTTTTCGTGGGTGCACTGTTTGGATACACCGCACATAAACAGCATCATAGTGTCTTGAGTACCCCGCAGGAAGGATACGTACGGCCAATGATGGCCCAGCTTCTACACGGTTTGTACGAAAACAGAATCAATTTTGTACCATCGTGTCATGTCGATCAACTGATAAATGTAGGGCCAGTAACTTCACTGCTGCTAAGGCGGAAACGCAGTCTGTCATGAGTAAGGTACAACCTGGTACTGGCTGACCGGGGTGGCCCTGCAGCCAATAACAGGTTGTGAAGACATGGATAACGATTCTTTTGTTCAATCTCAACCTCAGAAAATGCCCAGATGGATTTCGCGGTAGATGTGCTCGAGCTTTGTTTTCTGTGATTTGAGTTTCATAAAATACGCAAATGAAATGAAATGAAATGAATCGGGCTTTAGGCCACTTTTGTGCACATATCGGCTAAATTGGGCCAGGAGAACCTCCTGAGGATGGTGAGATGACACTGCCGTCCGGACACAGGATTCGAAATTCAAACCCTGAAGGTCTGAGACCGAGCACGCTACCTCTCGGTCACGGAGGCTCCCCACAATACTGAGTTTTACGAGTGGATGGGGAAGAAATCGTTTTTGTTCCTTTCAAACCGCCCAGACCGGGAAACGAACCCCGACCTCTAGCGTGAAAGGCAGCGGTGCCAACCACCACCCTAACGCCCCCGCCCTCATAAAATGAGCAAGTGCAACAGGTCTTATATCGAATTAAAGCTTCAAATGTCCTTCTGGTAACGTTTTTTTATTGATTTGATTTTATTTTTTTGATTATTTGTAAGATATGACGCCTATGTGCTTGACTACCACGTGAACGGGTAATAAATGCATTTGGCTGGTGCTGTTGTTGCTGCTTTCTAATAAATTCTTTTTACATGATGTTTTTTACTTGCCGACTTAACCCTTTCAAGTCTGAATTTATCATTGTCATCTTTAGCCACTACAAGCCGTGAATTTCCGTCTCAATTCTCGACTTGTAGTGTATGAAAATGACTTGAAGTAGCTGGCAAATGAGAAAAAAACTGTTTTTGTTATTAAAACAGTTCTATGTAAATTTTTGTTCTGAAACCCCTGGGTGTGGGATGCAAAATGATGCATTGACGCACCGTGAGGGTTTAAAGGTTAAACTGCAATTATTGTGGTTCTCCAAAAAAGCATCGGCGAAGTAATGATTATCATGATTAAAGCAAAGCACACAAAACACGTACCCATTAGTTGGGGCCATTAGGTGGGAGATGTG
The DNA here is from genome assembly GCA_964017125.1 of Flabesymbios commensalis. Classification (NCBI taxonomy): domain Eukaryota; kingdom Metazoa; phylum Annelida; class Polychaeta; order Terebellida; family Flabelligeridae; genus Flabesymbios; species Flabesymbios commensalis. The sequence continues at coordinate 92,022,033 of OZ024905.1, read as the reverse complement.
GATTTAATGTATAATATTAACCCTTACCCTGCTAGCTACTTTTTTTACATTTTTAATCACTTTATTGGCTGAAAATTACTCATATTTGCTTAACATGAAACCAAATATTTACAAATCTTGATGTTTAAGCACCCATTTCATTCCCAATATCAGTGATTTTATCGACTAATAAAACATGTTAAAAACGACAATAGTCATGATCAGCAGGATAAGGCTTTAAATATTCTATTGCTAGGACGGGTTCGTCTGTTACACAACACGAAAACATGGGCAGAATAAAACGAGAAAAAAACAAAGAAAGAATAAAGAATAAATAGAATATGTCAATAATGAAGAAAACGTCGGTCGGAGAGGATCGGAAGAGGACAGAGGAGAGAGGAATTAACATCTGAGATACACATGGTAAAGTAGGAGGGTGGAGAAGAAACAATAAACGGATGAATGAAGGAGCAAGGAAGGAAATCAAGAAAGTAAGAGAAATACATGGACGGGTCTATGTACGGAATGAGAGAAGGACGTAGAACGAAGGGAAGTATAGAACGGAAGGGAAAATGATGGAAAGAAAAGGGAGGATGACTAAAAGAGTGAAAGAAGAAATGAAGAAAAAAAGAAGGAAGAGATAAAGTAAATATAAAAAAGACAATAAGAAGAAAAATAACAAGAATGAGGAAGAATGATGGCTCCCATTAAACACAGAAGAATGATGGCTCCCATTAAACACAGAAGAGTCGCTGGCATGGAAACCACCCTATTATAAAATAAAATACATAGCATTATAAAACTTAATATAAATACATAAATACTATTAATATGACTATATGTGGTATTTCATCATACAAATTACAGTATAACACTAAATATAATACAGCTTGTCAAATCAAATTATTTTCTAACGACTGTCAAAATGATAACGATGCAAATATGGGATGTGATTGCGAGTAAACAACACCATGATGACTGCAGAAAATATGGAAGGAATTATTGAACAAACACTGCAAAGAACGGAATGAAATAAAAGATCAAAAGAAGCTAGTCCCCTTGATAGAATATCCAATTACTCCTATAAGTTACAATAATATGATCGATTAGAGACAAAAAGCTGGCGTCCTCAGACAGGAAATCACCTGATGAAACTGATCTGCTTAAGCTTCTCTTTGATAATTGCACGTGTCCCTGAATCCATCATGCCATCCATCTATATATTATCTCTCAGATATGTCAGATCAATATAGTAATTAAGCAGATATATAAATATGTTTGTTGAAACGCTCTCCCACTTGAAGTTGGCTTCACTACCGCGTGTTTTCTGATGGTTTATCTAGGCATGACTATCTGCATTTATTTGCTTATTCTCAGTACAATGATTACATGTATTAATATTAAAACGTTATTAAAACGTTCACATATAGATGTAGTCGAATTTATTACATCTAGTATATGTGAACGTTTTTAATTTTACACATCTAAGATGTTTTGTTGTTTAATATATCTGTTATATAATATTTTCTTGACCAATTTGTTTACTTCAAACGTCTGTTATAGTTTGAGTGGAATTTTTACGGTTTGATAATTATCTGAATGAATATCTTCTTATTTTTTTTCATTGACGTACAAGTTATCTCTATAAACTATAGATTTAATAATAACACGAGTAATCCATTTATTATGCTTGTGTCTATGTTTTTTAAACTTTATCTGTTTGGAAGAAACATATTCATTTATAGAATTTGACACGCGGTGCTAGCTGGACAGAATACAGTTCCCAGAAGGACTTGTCCATTTCTTAGTATCTGTAAGATGGTTTATGACGAGAAAACCCGCAAAGAATAGCGGACCCACACGAGCACGGTAACCAATCGAATCAATCTATTATTTTCTCCATGGCAAACAAGGCCAAAGCTATACACTGTTTTTTATTTAAATGCACCAATAAACCAGGAGCTGATTCAAGTTGCACAGATGTTCACCATCTTTTTTTACGCTGTTATCTTATTAAATTAAAAAAATCGATTCATAATTTTAACATTTAATCTCACATTTTCAATGTGGACGATGCCACATTGCTCCGCCAAGCCAAAAGGCAAAAATCGGAAGTGGGTTAATGGATGCATAGTTAATTTTTTTCTACTTTGTCGCCACCTGGATTTCGGCCCCTGAATTCTGGTCCCAGTAATAAAACGAATAGGCTTTGTGTAAAAAGCAACAAAAAATAAAAGTGAAAATTCTAAACCGTTGAAACCTGGAAACGAACGAACTCTAGCGTGAAAGGTAGGGGTGCTAAGCACTACCCTATGACCCCCGCCCTTCATTAGGTGTAAATAACAGTCATTGCGTAAATTGCAGCGGCTAGCAACGGCCCATCACGCTGCCCAATTAGTTCTGAGTCATTATATTACCAAATCCCGTTTTAAATGGCCCGTAATATCCTGAGGCTCGGCTACTAATTGCAGCAGCGTGTACCTTGTCTAATCAGCGAAGAAGCTTCCTCCCAGCACAAACACGACACATTGAAACAATGTGTGGGCTTAATCTCGAAATTGACTGTTTTTTTCGAAAATCGGCAACAATCTAATACGCGCGCATGGCAGAAAAAACACATGTTTTTTTTGACTATTTTTATTTATTTATTGGATGCTCAGGTCTGACCTCCTGCTATGTTAAGCTTGAGTGGCTCAGAAAATGGGTTAGTTCTTAAACCCCCACGACCCACAACCCACACCCTCGACCCTGAGACTTTGAGGGGGTTTAAGTAATTACTTAAACCCCCTCGACTTGAGAATCCGAGGGGGGGTTTAGTAATTACTTAAACCCCCTCGAATTCTCAAGTCGAGGGGTTTAAGTAATTACTTAAACCCCCTCGACTTGAGAATCCGAGGGGGTTTAGTAATTACTTAAACCCTCTCGAATTCTCAAGTCGATGGGGTTTAAGTAATTACTTTAACCCCCACGGATTTTTGAAGTCGAGTAATTACTTAAACCCCCTCGCTTTTTCAGGTCCATGGGGTCTAAGTAATTATTTAAACCCCCTCGAAATCTCAAGTCGAGGGGGTTTAAGTAATTACTTGAACCCCCTCGGATTTTCAGGTCGAGGGGGTGTAAGTAATTACTTAGACCCCCTCGAATTCACAAATCGAGGGGGTTTAAGTAATTACTTAACTCCCCTAAGATTCTCAAGTCGAGAAGGTTTGAGTAATTACTTAAACCCCCTCGGATTCTCAGGGTCGAGGGAGTGGGTTGTGGGTCGTGGGGGTTTAAGAAATAACCCAGAAAATGGGATACATTTATCATTGTATATGGACAATTGAAGGCCAATGTAGTACCATAAATAACCATCTCTTTCCAATCATGGTGTGTTTCACAGAATGAACGATTGAAAATGACCCCCACAGTCTTCCTGTTCCAGGTAAAATATAATGACATCTTCCACATATTAACTCCTCTAGCTCGAACAATTTTAAATAACAACGGAGTGACTGGGAGTCCGCTGATTTTGCCACGTTTTTTAATTTTAAAACTGACACAGGACACGGGGATTACTTTCTATAACAACGTTTTATCAACTATTCGTCACTCACGTGCATGGCGAATAGTTGAAAATGCTTTTGACATACTAGTTATACAGATGGAGACTATATAAGCCATTGCTTGGTACTTTACCTAGAAAATACAGACATTGTAATCAGCTTGTATCTTGCCTATTTTTGTCTACGCAAAAGTAGTAGCAGAGATGGAATGGACGTATAATGTATCCGGTTACACATTTTCAAGGTGGACGATACCACACTGCTCTGGAATGCCAATAGGCAAAAATCTGAAGTGGGTTAATTAAAATAAAAAGTAAAAATTATCGTCGAAAAAAAAAGGAAATTGCTTGAAAAAAATGATGCAAGCGATAACGAGGAACAAAGTATTTTGTGTGTTCGTGTCATTTTCTTGGGAATATATTCTAATTCTTTAACAGGGGGGGGGGGGGGGGTGTTTGCGGTAAATCATATAGACGTTTTTCTTGTGTTTTTGGTACTTGTTTATACATTGAAGTCCCCTAAGCAGCAGTATGCTTATTGTCCAAGAAAGCAGATATAGCTGCTCGCTTTTTACCAAAATTCAGGCCCGAATAGCAGTCCCTGCGTAAATTAGAGAGGCTAACAACGGTCCATCACGCTGCCCAATTAGTCTAGAGTCAGTATTACATCCCGTTTCTAATGGACCGTAATCATGGTAATAACCTGAGGCTCTGCTACTAATTGCAGCAGGTGTACTTTGTCCAATCAGCGAAGAAGCTTCATCCTAGCACAAACACGACACATTGAAAAATGTTGGTGGCCCAGCATTTAGCCAGCATTGTTTCAATGTGTCGTGGTTGTCACGGAGTGGTCAGTCTTGTCCAATTTCCGTAAGCTAGAATTACCCCAACCATTCGGCCCAGCTTGCCACGAGTGTCCTGGTATCGAGGCGTTGATTGCACGGCTGGCCCAAGCGTAAGACATTATTGGCTGAATATGTCGAACAGGAATGAGTGATTCACCGCCTCGCGCAGCGTGAGTAACGTAGATTTGTTTCCGTGCGCATGCCATCCTTTTTCCTGCACTTTATGGGCATGAAGGCACCTTCCCCAGCCCAGGTCAATTTTAACCCTTCGAACGCCAAGGTGTTCCGTCTCATTTTCGCTCATTCTGAGCTCGAAATTGCCACCTCAAAGTGAAGGGAAAATATTTCAATTTATAAAAAGAAAATGTTTATGTCCATGCTCCCGCGGTCCTAGTTCATTGGATCAAACGCAAAACACACAAACCGCGAATGCAAAATGACCAATTAACTTGTGTATCATTACCAAAACATACCAAAGCGAAAGCGAATTCGCCTTCTCTTAATAATGTATGTATCATGTGAATGAATTGTGTCACTTTTTTCAACTAATTCTATGCTGAGTAATATTATGTGACACGTTGAGGCGACAAGATGTCTCAAATGGGTAACCCTTGTGCTGCTGGGACCGTACATTTATGTTTCCTTGCAAACATTTTTCAATATGGCAGAAGTTTTTTTTATGAATATAAATAGTTTCGTTAATCAAACATGTTAGGTTCAAAATTGCGTCCGCTGCTCCAATTACAAATGAACGAAAAATAGCTACACTTCGCTAGTACAAGGGTTAACATTTAAAGCGCTAAGTCCAATAATTTAAATTTACACCAACTTGAAGTTGTGAGTCGCTACCGCGACCCACAATTTCAAGTGGGTGTAAATTTCACATATTTGTTTAATTTCAGAACAAACACCTTGATCTTTATACACATATCTCGTTTCCAATAACAGTGATTTGATCGGCTTTTTAACGAATTACAATGACAATAGTCGTACTTAGCTGTGAGAGGGCTAATAAACGTATATCATATTCATTGGATGGCAATCATGATCATATTCCATGGATGGCATCATGATCATATTCCATGGATGGCAATCATGTGAAGTGAAGGGATTCATTACTGCTGTCATTAACTGATGGCGATTGGATTCGTATCAGATTCCACAGGTGTTTATACAGCTTGTTATGACCATGAGGCATAATGGACGGATGGATGGATTGATGGATGGATTGATGGATGCGTGGATGGATGGATGGATGGATGGATGGATGGATGGATGGATGGATGGATGGATGGATGGATGGATGGATGGATGGATTGACAAAAACGCTTGGGCCAATCAAAGTCATACGATATATCGCGACTCACTGATGCCCCCCTCCCCCCCCCCCCCCGCCCCCCGGCCACAATATATAATCTTTTACGGGAGAGCAAACCCCGAGTTCCGGCATGACATTAGCATGATTAGACTATTTTGTACCATTTTCTTTTATGTTTTTAATGTATCTTTCATTGTTAAATAATTTTTAAAACATTTAGTGATGAACTATTCTGTCTATTTTGTTAAATGTTAACATTTTCAAAACAATGTACGGAGGATGCATCCATAATACCTAATTGTAAAGTGATGGTATTAATTTGTACATATATACGGATTTTAGCAGATAAAGGGTGATTTTTGACATGGGAGTGGTGGTCATACTAATTTTGATATTTCAAATGTAACAGAACTAGATAAAAAAAACATTAAGAACGCTTTATAATAATTAAAATAATGTAATTATCAAAAACAAGAGAATAGAAAGTGCGGAGATTTAATATGGCATAAATGTATCAAACAAATTTATAATGATCCACCTAACTAAATCACTATCGCACGCGTTGACTTCAAACGGCGGTTGGAGGGGGGGGGGGATCAAACAATGCTCACTGTTTACTAAATGTTGCAACACAATTTCATGTTGCCAGGAAGTTATATTTCCCCAATAAGTGACTGTGCTAAAACTGTAAATGGAACTTCCTGGTAAGTGTATGTTTCCACCCAATTACTTACACCGGGTATTTAATGGGATAATGCATTTTGGGATCAAAGTGACTGTTTCACCAACAGACGGGCGAGGGCCCTGGTGCAGTGGATAAAGCTGCCTGCTTAGAAAATCGGAGATCGCGGGCTCGAACCCCGTTCTGGCATTTAAGTTTATAAAGAAACAAAATATCCTGATCACCCGTAAATAATAATATTGTGGGAAGCCTCCGTGACCGAAAGGCATGATCGGCCTCAGACCGCCAGAGCTCGATTTTCGAAGGAGGGCAGTGTCATCAGGTGGCCAAAAACCCATTCATTTATTTTCATTAACAGCAGACGGACAAGCAGGATTGACTTCTCAGCAGACACAAAACGTTGAATCAATGTTGGTTTAACGCTGGTCCACCGTTTACGACGCTAGACCAACGTTAAACCAACATTGATTCAACATAATTTGGTCTGCTGTATTATAATATGTGATCTATTTTCAACTCAGTTCTGCCGTGAAGTCAACTTGGGGAGCTGATGCTTTTCTAAAATTACTTTTTATACCTGCTAGAACTACATTACATGTTGATATTAAATAACTGCTATTTGGATGCCTTGCTGCTAAATGCATTGTTATTCTTCTATGCTTTGGGGTGTATAATTTGTTGTTTCTTATTTAAAGTTGTTGGTCACGTTTGCTCTGTGCATCATTCATCAGCCGGGATCTTATTTTCTCGCACACATGCTGTTGGCTTTCACTACGAGACGTATGGTGAGATCAGCCCATCTCGCACTTTCTCCAAAACGCTTCACTGCTCAGAGTTCGATTTTTCTGCATACATACGGCATCGTTGGGTACGGCGAGATGGCCTGATCTCAGCACTCGTCAACACATCGAACCCTCGCCTAAAGGCTCGGGCTTGATGTGGTGACTTGTGCTCAAATGAGGCCACCTCGCCTTCCCAACTACACCGTATGCATATAGCAGTAGTCATGTAGCAATAAAAACCTTGTACTAAAATAATGTATTTGTTTCGATTGCAAAAATAAAAATACGTTTATACACTTTGTTAAAACTAATATAGTAGTGACTAACATGTCCGCCCCCCCCCCCCCCCCCCGCCCTCTCACTTTCATGGGGTCGTGCAAACGGGAAGGTATCACACGCTTCGTCCGAACTTTGGGATTGAAACTTAGCCTCTGACAATGATCCACTTAGTCTGCATTGATCTTGTCATAATAGCTATTCTTATGACACGGACGTTAAGGATTCTCATTTATTTCAGCTCTTCAGTCACAACTGGGCCGACGTATACGGTACTTTTTGTTGTAGCCTTTTAGCAGAAATTGATCAGCTTTTCAGATGATTTATTGTAAGTTTGCGGGGTTCGTTTCATTTTTGTAACTTAACCCTTTCATCGCTGGGATCGTCTTTATACGTCACAATCTGACGCTTGTAGGCGTCAGATTCTGACGTATAAAGACGATCCCCGCACTAAGAGAGAAAACATATTTATAATGGTCGTAGGACACATAACATATATTCAAATGAACCAGAAAGAGCAGACTTAGACATTAATGGTGATTTAAAATTGATAAAAACCCTTCGGTCTCCATGGATTATACAGAAATACTGCCAGCGTTGTAAGAGTTAAGTGGCCTACTTCCGCCACGTGTGGTAACAGGATGGATTGAACACTGACTTGATGGAGCGACCAGTGTCGGACACAACTATTTAGCTCTTGGCACTTAAAGAGCTAAGCTCCATGGAAACATAAACTTTCTAAGTGGAACATTACAGGACTTGTATGCGATTAATCAACATTCGAGATAAACTACAATGACAACTACAATTTGGCAGCTACAATTGCAAACCTAATTCTTTATTAAATCTAATAAACCCTTACAACGCTGAAGTATTTTTGTATAAACCATGGAGACCAAAGTGCTGTTTGTTTTCAATTTGAAATCATCATAAATGTCTTAGTTAGATCTTTTCGCTTCTCTTGAATAGGCATACCTATGTTATAGGTTTATGGCTATTAATAATATTTTTTTTTGTGCGGGGACCACCTTAATACATGTACAAAATGAAATTAATCGGGTTGTATGCCATCTTTGTGAACATATAGGCTAAACTGGGCCAAGAGAACCTCCTGAGGATGGTGAGACGATTGAGATGACACTGTCCTCCAGACACAGGATTCGAAATTCGAGCCCTGGCGGTCTGAGGCCGAGCACGCCACCTCTCGGTCACGGTGGCTCCCCACAATACTGACTTTCTCACGTGGATGGGGAAGAAACATTTTTGTTTCTTTCAAACCGCCGAGACCGGGAACCGAACCCCGAGCTCTGGCGTGAAAGGCAGCGGTGCTAACCACTACCCTAGGGCCCCCGGAATATTTCCAAATAAATTAAAAATAACTACGGAATACGGCGTTCGCTCAACGGTTTGTGCTCGATCACTGAAGTTAAGCAGCGTCGCGCCCGGTTAATAATTGGATGGGTGACCGCCTGGGACTGCCAGGTGCTGTATACACTCGTGGGGCTCAGAGAACCACGTAAATCAGATGGCTCGTCTGACTGACTTTGAGTTGGACGTAAAAGAACCTCAATGGACGTAGGCGCAGTTCCCATCCGGCGAGACCCCAAAAAATCCATAACATGGAGTACTCGGCACATATATAAGGCCATGAATGATATCATGAATGATAACAGGCCCTGCTAAGTTACACCCGTGGCTCGATAGCACAATAGTGCGTACTGCCACGTAATATACAGATACAGATACAGATACAGTATCTCCTTTATATTAAACAATGAGTCATATATCTGGTATATATCGCCCTTGCAAATTAAATAAAAGGAAATGAAATAAAATAAACCTTTGTGCACATATGAGCTAAACTGAGCCAGGAAAACCTTCTGAGGTTGGTGAGATGAATGATATGACACTGCCCTCCAGACACAAAATTCTAAATTCGAGCGGTCCGCGGCCGTGCACGTTACTTTTAAATGAATGAGGCTACCATCTTTACGATTGAATCTTTACGATTGAGCGAGGAAGAAACAGGTTGTTTTGCCAGAGTGTAGTTCGAACCCACGATTCTCCGACTTTCTAAGCAGGCAGCTTTAACCACAGCACCAGGGCTCCCGCCCCTCGCCCATGCAGCTTCCTGATAGGAAGCAAGCAGGTAGGCCTATTGTGAGTCTCTCATGTGTCCATGTCACAGAAAAGGAAGTATCACATCAGCTGCAGAGTCTACATAGTTTTTTGGCACGGGCTGGGATCAAGTCTCCTCGTTGTTCTCACAAAAATCATTTTCTGAGATTATTACACTGGCTACCTGTTTGTTGCAGAATAAATTTAAATTATGTTTCCTGGCCTACCAGGCTGTGACCAGTGTACAACCAGTAGGCCCCTATATATTCGAAACATGCTTAAGCAAACGCGAGGGGAATAATGTTCTAGATCAGCTGCATGTGCCACGGATCAG
>OZ024905.1:91702508-92011955 GCA_964017125.1 Flabesymbios commensalis | reverse complement strand
AGATAGTAGCTTTAGGTCGGTGGTCAGGAATGGAGGTGGCGCCACCAATCTATAACTTTTCTGTCTTTTAGTTAAGTTTCTATCTTAAAGGGAGGGTGTCAAGGTTTTAAAATATAGTTTTGGCCATTATTTTGGCTTAATTATACTATTCAAAGTACATCCCAAAATAAATCATCATTAAATTTTTAATATATGCCACGAAAAAGTGCATTTGAAGTAGGCCAAATGGATCTCATATTGAGGGTCATAAAAAACGCTCCCACTATCAGCAGCTGCCGTGTGACGTCACACGGTGAAATCGTATGCCTACAGCAGTCCACTTGCACTGATCCTATAGTGATCCCGCAGTCATTACCCAGTTGTACAGCGTCTTGTTCATGGATTGTCCTACAAAGTTTTAATGTCATCTTTGTTTAAATTGTTATCATGCCAAAACGTTGCGTCTTCGGTTTGTGTAACAATACAAATGAAGATCTTACAGCACTGGTACATGGCCAAAAGATTCCCAAATCGCACGCAAGTGGGATCGTTTTGTGAAACTCGACAGAGCTAACTGGAAGCATGGTAATCCCGCATGTTCTGTGTGGTGTTCACTTCAGGCAACTTAATGATTTCATATCTTATGGTCAGTGGAGACATACATTCAGTTTTCACTCCCGGCCTACCCAGGGTAAATGTCCCAGAATATATCTAGATCAAACGTCTAGTTCTAACCGTTAGGCCTACTGCTACCAGGGCTAATGATGACGATGAAGACTTCAACACCCCCATAACCACTTATTACTACCAAACGCATAGCAATCACGACTGTTTTCAATTTCAGCTACTTAACTTTTATACACGTAGAAATGTGGTTCACACTTGTGATACCAGATTGCATTATTCAGATACATTATAATAAAAATGATAATTTTTTGAATAAAACTGTTCATGAAAACTCAGCCCCACGGGGAACAAAAAAAATTCATATTAGGTGATCAGGCCTACATACTGACCGACCCAGGGTTGTCACCAAAAACTTGGAAAAATTAGTAAGACTAGCCAAACGGCGCTGAAAACAAGAGACGGGTATTGTTGGATCATTCTAAAAGACCCAATAATACAGTGAAAGACCCAATAATACATTGGATTCTATATATATATATATATGTGTGTGTGTGGATTATGTATGTATTATATATAATTATGTATCTCATCTTCCTGGTTGGCATATCATCCCAGTAAACACAAAACATTTGTATAACATTTATACAACGTCGGCCAATATTATATAAATGCTTAACAAATGTTTTGTGGTTACTGGGACACTTGAGGATACAGGATGCGACACCTCATTCTCTGGGAACTTGCCAAAAACGTGTTGAAGGGAAGATGTATAATATGGACTGTGGACTCCGCTCACAACCATGGATTTGTAACTGCGATAGTGCGATTTAACCCCTTCATCGCGGGGATTGATTTTCGACGTCAGATTTTGACCTCTAAAGACGGTCTCCGCACTGAAAGAATTTAAAAATGATAATGACCGTAGACCCATAGGTATTCAAATGAAGCGGGAAGAGCAAAGACATTTGTGATGATTTCAAATATCAGTACAATAATCGCACACTTTTCGTATCCTGTCAACAACATCTCAAGACAAAATATTGTTACAATAATAATTTTGTTAGTGTTACCATGGTAACAGCCACCTCCTGAGAGTATTTATAATCAGATAATCATTTGTTTACTCCAGCAGTCGACATCACTTCCTAGTAGCAGAGGCTGTCTCAACTGGCATCAACTGTATATTGTGCTCCCGACAATTGCATGTAGTGTAAGTAATTTCGATTCAACTTATTTCTATTATATAATATTACACATGTATTTGCTGAATGTTGGAGAAAAAATGGCATATATTGTAAGTTTATATTTTACACAAACTTTTACAGAAGTAGTGGTTCTGAATGCATTTGGTTTTAGTGCGTTTTTGGGTGGCTGTAGATAACTGCGTGTGTCTTCATGTTCAATATCTGCAAAAAATATCAAATCTACAAAAAAAATACCATAGGCAATGGACAATAATTTGATAAACCGAGAAAATTGCCGAAAAGTCCAGGCAACTATAAAGAACGTTTTGCTTTGAAATAGTGTATTTTATAGCTATAAGGAATGATTTTGTATGAAACAGGATGTTTTGTCTGTCATAAATATTTTTACTAGTACATGTATGAGTAATTGTCGTCCACTTGAGGTTGTGGGTCGCATTAGCGAGACACAACTTCAGTAATTTAGCGGGTTAACCCTTTGAAGCCTGAATTTACCATCGTCATCCTCATCCACTACAAGCCGCGAATTGCTGTCGCAATTCCCGACTTGTAGTGAATGAAGATGACTTGAAGTGGGTGAAAAATTAATGAAAATTGCCGTGTATTAATAAACCATTTTCAGGGAAATTTTCATTAACAAACCCATAGTTGTAGGAAAATTAAGCCTGTTTTCGGGGATATAAAATGATGCTTTACTGCACCGTGAGGGCTTAAAGGGTTTAGGGCTAAATTTGACTACATGTATTTCATCGAGAGGTAAACATTTAGACTGTTTAAAAAAGTGTTTACTTGGAGTTGAATAAGGTGATTCCAAAATAAATCTTTTACTGCTTTCTTCGAATTTTGATTTTTTTTTCAACTTCTTTTGAACAAACGCCCCAAGCTGAGCTGCGATATTCAGTGAGTTGTTTGACATAATAAGATGCAATTCTAGTTTCTAAAGGCAAAATAATCGGTGGGAGGTACATTTTCTGTGGGAGTATTTTTTCTACATTCGCCCGCACTAATTTAGCACTGTTGACTTTGTCAATCGTTGTAATATATATAGCGCGGGTGTCAACATGACTTTCGCTAATACGGCGGCCCTAACAGGGATCTGGTTATCTCGAGTGATGGCGTCCACCAAATATAGAAACGTAAATTATGTTCTATATATATGTGCCAAAGTGTGTAGGCTCGGCGGAATTTGAGTCAAAATATCATTATCATCACCGACTATGGGATGTTCCTCATTTATAAGTAATGGATATGGAATCAAAATATAAACATGGTAACTTTAAACATAATTAAATAAAAGAAAGAATGAAAGGGCTGCAATAGAAATACATGTGAACCACAGTAAATTTATCATTGACAATATTTGTAATATGTTTTACATAATATGACTTACAAGGGTTTAATAAGAATATTTCTTATATGAATTCAATATCTTATATTATTTCTTAAGATCTTGTTTTATACTGCTTTGCACAGCCACAGAGCAGAAGCTGTGAATAGTTCCTGTTTTTTTTTGGCTTTACACGGCTTTACACAGCAATATATTAAAAAAAATTGTAAACATTTGATGATTATTAAATTCATATTTTTTTGTGCGATTAGTTTGTACGCCTGTAAAGCCCCAATAGTCCATTTTTTTCAAATGGAATTTTTAGCTCAAGCGTGTTGCGCGGTATGGACGACGTTTTATGATTGATTATGGTTCTATTTTTGGGATGACCTGAGCAGGTATCAGCCGGGTGCCACTTAGGCACCCTGGGCAGAATTTAAAAAGTTCATTTCAAGGTCAAATAAGCAAAAATACAATTTTAAACAAATAAAGCTAGGAACATGTGTAATACCTCTTTTGCATGGGATTTTGTCTGAATTTTTTTTTATGGTATTATTTTGTTTGTGTTGATTCAAGGTTATATTCAAGGTCGAATGTCATTACCAATGTCAAAAACAAAATGTAATTTTGGCCGGACAATTCGTTTCTTGTATTATTTTCATGACTCGAGGTCATCTCAAAGGTCAAAAGTCAAATCTCAAGGTCAATCAAGCAAAATTACAATATTTAACAAATCAAGCTAGGAACATCAACTAATACCTCTTTGTCATGCAATTTTGTCTGGGCATTCCATATATGATAATATTTCGATTATTCAAAGTTAGAAACGTGTGTTATAGACTAATACCTCTTTTTGTTTGATTTTGACCGAAAAAACCAATTATATTACTATATTAGTGATTCAAAGTTAATTCCGAGATCAACAATACGATTTTCAACAAAGATACACATAGAAAAAATGTAGTACGCCTTTTTAGTGAAATTTTGACGATTAATTCATTTCTGCTACAGTTTTTATGAATAAAGGTCATTTTCAAGGTCAGTGTGTCAATTTCAAGATCAGGTAAACGGAAATATTTTTTTTAACATATTAAGCTAGGAAAATATCTTTCTGATATGATCGTGGTGATTTGAGGTGATCCTCCGACTCAAAGGTCAATTTCAAGGTCAAATATGATTTTACCATAGTATGCTACAAATTGGAGCACATACAATAACTTGTCTTGGTGCGACTTTAACTGGATAATCTAATTCGAGTGAGGTTTTATTTCTAGCCTACATGCTTAAAATTAGATTTGACCTAGAGGATGACTTCGAATATTACAAAAAAGATTTTTTTCAGTCAAAATCCCAAGAAAAAGAGGTTTTTACACATCATGTTCAAGCTGTATTTGTTAAAAATAATATTCTCCTCTACTTGACCTTGAAATGGAGCTTTTGACCTGGAAGATGACCTTTTATCATTAAAATAGTTTCAGGAATTAAGTAAAAAATCACACTAATAAAGACATTTTACACTTCTTCCTATTTTGTCTCTTAAAGATATTTTTACATATTTTTACATTTTTGACCTTTTTGTCAAAATCCACTGAATATGATATTATTATAGCTATTGACAAGAGCGGGTTTGTGTGTACATGTATAAGTTAGGTTTTTCACACGTCTGTATAATTATGTTGTTGCACGTGCTTGGCTTTTCAGTTTGGTATTCGTCATGTTTATATACTTATTATTAGCTTATTTGGATGATCTTGAACATGTTGAAGCCGTATACAAATATATATATATTATTTGAAATTTGTTTTAGATAAGAAAAGTCACAGGTTGATATTATGGATATTGTGATAATTTTATACTTTACCGTGCTGCTTTCCACCATTGGAACAGCTGAAGCAGGTAATGTGTGTATAGAACAACAACCTTGCATGGTCATATATTCGACCATATTTAACCATTGTTTAATGTGTGGGCCATACATTTGTGTATATCTAACTAAATTTCAAGTCCAGTGTATAAGTTAATTGTGTTTAAATGGTACTACATCTGGCATAGGAAAAAAATGTTTTTCTCAGCTTTAATTTTGTTGGTGCTCTTCAAAGTCATTACACTCACTATATTCACGCGTTATTATTAGTACAAACCCCTACACGGCTTATCAATGCAATAGTCGTTTGTATTTACAGTCTAAACCACAGTTATCAGGTTAATAAAAACTTATTAAAACACAGCCATTTACTAGATATATGATTATTACTATTATTGAATAAAAGTAAATGATAAAGATATGTCAACGATATGACAAATGTATTGTTCCGATTATAGCCGCCACCATGAATAATAAATATGAAAAAATAGCAATATTGCAACGTTGATTTTTACGACACTGCATATCTAATATGTAATTTATAACATACATTATGACATATATACAATTTCACCCCATGTATGGTTTTCTTCGTTCTAGTTGAAAAACAACTAATTAATAACGGTAGTCTATGTCGCCAAAACGTTTCTATATGTATTTTTCTGTATAAATTGCATGCATATATTTGTATCCCACTACTAGCCAAGTCGGATGCACCCTGCTTTGCCGGGGAAATGTGACAAATGTGGCAGCTGCGTACGGTAACATTTGAGTCACTCTTTCACATGTTCACGGGGATTTTCGTGAGAAGTGCCGATTTTAAACTTGACTGACGCACAGCACGGCAAAATTAACATCACATTATTTTATTTTAGTTAATATGTTATCATCCCTTGCTTTTTAGACAATGCGATTTGTCCAGACCACTGGGTCATGTTCAACAGAAGATGCTATCTGTTTGAAATTGACCACGACAGAAGCTGGGGGTCTGCACAACGTTCATGTAAGCAGAGTGGGTCCCACCTGGTGGCCATTAACAATGAACATGAGTTTGTGTTTATTAAGACCAAGATAGAGGAGGAGGTGATTCGAAAGAGCGGTCATTTTGGATATGAGATTTGGTGGACGGGAGGACGCAGAAGGGATGGCGGTGGGTGGTTCTGGGATGACGGAACCAATGACGGCAGAGGTATGTATTCATCTTTGATCCCTCTACCTTTTTTACAACTGGAACGAGCGGCATTGCCCCAAAAATGTTTCAATGTGGGCACATAATCGTAGGTATTTACAGAGCAATAATGCCAACAAGCCCATTGTAGACCATTGCAGCTGACATCACATAGTCACGTGAGTAATTAGAGGAAAAATCTGTTTTGAGTGTTAAAGTGCGTTTCTAGGGAATGGCTTGCCACCCCCAATGGCTACCAAAACATGAGGTCATGTGCAAAACCTCTATTTGATATAGTGTTATCCAGATAGCAACGTAATGACGGGAGGGGATCAGCTAGTTCTGTCACGTGATATTTTATATGTCGTCTTGAGGCAGAACACCGTAACTATAGCCTACTATTGTGGAAATCGAAATCTCACTATGAAACTACTCTTTCGATCAATATAATTATACCATTTAAATTGTGCATGAATATCTCACATCTATAATTCAAGTGTAACTAACCAATTAGGGGTGAATAACCAGAAAAATGTCGTAGAATTAACTAGGCAAAAGGCCGTAAATGCCACGATGTAGATACGACGATTTGCCTGGATATGTCTTGTACTCAGCTTAGTTTGATTTAAATTATTCTATTTTTTTAACAGTGTATTCATGTACAAGTATATGTTGTTTCACGGGTGATTAAATCAACCACATTATTTGTTGCACCGTGCTATCGCAGAATGTCTGGGGACTTAGTATTGCCCTCCGCCTGTGTGGGCTATTCCATAATAATTGGGATCACCACAGCCGTTTAAAACGCATAAAATGTTTGTATGCACCAGAGTATACCACATGCGTAGATCGCTTAACCGAAACAGCAACGACAGAGGTTTACGTAATCCTACCCCCCCCCCCCCCCCCATAATTCTATATATATTTGGGGATACTCCCATATAAGCGGCCAAAGTAAAACGCTTTTCCTACTTTGTACAGTTACCATCTCAATTCCTGTTTTAGATACACCGAGGTGGGTGAAAATGTCATATTTGTTTAACTTGAGACAGAACGTTTGTAAATCAAGTGTGCCCGTATTCTCGTACAAGTTAAAGCAGCTCCTTGGGATGACATCAATTTTTGTTTTTAATTCCGTACTGAAGTAGTGTATCCCACGGATCATGTTTTTATTTTTTTCGGAATTTTCATATTTTTACAAATATTTTTAATCAACATTTCTATGAAACCAGAAGTGACCCGAACAAACTATTTATATACCTGAAGGGGGATTTAATGTTTTCACAGCATTGGGCCACATGCTGATGGCATCGGCCCAGCGTTGGGTAGACAATCAGTGCTGCAGGTGCGTCCTCACGTGTCCTGACTATAAGACACCAATTAGCGGCGACTGCTCTGATCTTACCGTCTGATACGTGGGAATATGTGATGTAAATTGCTGAATATTGTTGACTTGTTTTGTTTACATGGCAATATACGACCTGGAAATACAGCTATTTCACTCTTTTTCGGTGCTTTAAAATTGTTTTTTGACTTTTTCGTATTTTCAGTTAAGATCAGTAGGCTATATAGCTTCATATAAATTAAATTTTCAAAATTGACAACATTGAAATGTCTCATCCCAAGGGGTCCCTTTAAGATATAGCGTAGGTTTCTGATTGGTCGAGATGGCCATCTCGACCAATCAGAAGCCTACGATATATTGTAAATTATACGAGAATACGGCCACAGATTGAAAACGATCATAGTGGTGCTTTAGTGCTCAGAGTATTAACGTATTGCTGTCATCAGGGACATCTATGGACTACGCCCCGTGGGATGACGGAGAACCCAATCATGGTCACAGAGAATATTACGTAGCTGTGCATAACTACAATGATCATTACAGAGACTGGGGTTTGGCTGATATGAGATCAGTCCAGATCAGAAGCATCTGTGAGAAAGAAGCCACGTTTTTAGAACCACCATCAACAGGTAAATGTCTAAATATTATCCTTGGAAGTGTTACCCCACAGAAAGGAGATATTGGGCTAATGTCGGGTCAGTGTCGTAGGCAGCTGGATGACTAGAAATATTTAAATTTTTCATAAATACAATACAATAAATGCAATCAGTCAACGCTTGAAATTCATTTATACATGTCTAGCTGAACTAACATGATATAAGTCCAGCTGTAAATGGTCGCACTGTAGGTATAATATTAGGTGAGCATGAAGTCTAGTTTGAAATGGTCACCCTATAGGTGCAGTAATAGGTACTAGAGTCAGATTCACATTAAATTCATCAACCAGGATTATTGAATTTCGCGGATTTCTCAGCCAATTGACAACCAATTTTCATGAAATTTCACACACACTATTTTCCACTAATGTCGTGACTACCCTTGTTGTGATAAGTATTTGAGAAGTTGAACCATTTGACATGTAATAAAATTCTGAGAAGAAGCTATGGGCTTATAGAGGGCATTTTTATTTATTTACTACATGTCAAATGGTCTAACTTCTTAAATACTTATCAAAACTTCGCGAAACTTTCAGGGTAGTCACGAACTGTGTGTAACATTTTATGAAAATTGTTTGAGAATTGACTGAGAAATCGGCGAAATTCATTCACCACGGTTAATGTGAATCCGACTATAGTCCAGTGTAGATTTCATATTTCATTCGTAATCGTCCATTATATTAGCAAGGGTTATGATAAACAATACAAAGAAAAGTCTTAGTGATGTATTGCAACATTTCGTACATTCATCGTTTTTTTCCACATCACGGTTCGTGGAGATGAAATGCGTATTTGATGAAAAGGAAACGTTTCACTTCAAATTAAAAATATTCATTTTTACCCACTTGATTTAGGCTTGGTGGGTAAAGGATTAAACCTTTAACCGCCAAGTTATTCAATCTGAATTTTTACCCGCTTGAAGTTGTGTCCCGCTGACGCGATCCACAACTTCAAGTGAGTGAAAATTATTCAGATTTGACAAAATGGAGGTCAACTGTTTTCAAATATTGCTGATTTATGTCACGCTTTATCTTTAACATGTTTAAAAGGTGGTACTTCATGTGCTAATAAAAAATGAAAACCCGACTATATGCAGCATCGGTGGTTAAAGGGTTAAAGAAACCTTTGCTGCCTTTGTAGCTTATGCCTCTGGTCAATATATTCCATATTACGACTCATTTCTTCATTGAGGATCACATTTGTAAAATTATTTAATAATTAATTCATAAATATGACTCATTTCCATCTATATGCTATTTCTGCTTTAAATGATTGCACCAAGTATTTATATCAGAGGGTGGAGCTGTATTTATACCAAAATATTGCAAATTGAGTAGCAATTACGATGGAATGTTTGCCAACTTTTAGCCATCTGTACAACAAAGTGACATAATTAGGTTGTCAAGAGAAAAAATGTGGTTCGACTCTGTTGCAGAAGAGTACAGTGACATACCAACATGTGTACAAGTTATGAGTTGTCGAATGACCAAAGGGATGGTTTGCATTCTGGTTTCAATTAACTGTTGTTCATATTATGAAGTACCCCCATCACACCAGAACGTCGATGAAGATCGCGCTACGTCCATGAAAAATGACCAGAATTAGCGGGAACTTCTATAACATAATAATAATAATAATAATAATAATAATAATAATAATAATAATAATAATAATAATAATAATATTAATAATAATAATAATAATAATAATAATAATAATAATAATAATAATAATAATAATAATAATAATAATAATAATAATAATAATAATAATAATAATAATAATAATAATAATAATAATAATAATAATAATAATAATAATAATGATAATGATAATGATAATGATAATGATAATGATAATGATAATAATAATAATAATAATGATAATGATAATGATAATGATAATGATAATGATAATGATAATAATATGAATAATAATAATTAATAGCTTTATTTCACGAGGGTAAACCCAACATATATACAAAACACACATAAATATACAATTTTTCAAAATTAGAAACAAAATCTCATTTCTACACATGTGATGACATATAGATATTTCTGTACATATGACATGTAACAATACATAAAAAGAATAATAATAACAATAGTAAATTTTCACACATCACCTACATACTGAAAGAAACAGTATTAAAATAATATTCCGGTGAAGTTTATTATAAAATTAACATGTGTTGGAAATATAATGACATACGACACAACATTAATTAAATACACAACATTAATTACACAACAATACAATTTACATTGACCGTTTAAGTATCTAGTTCATAGAATATATAACATTGCAGAATGTAACATAACATGAAATATAAAACTAACTAGTCTGTATATGCTCTATATGCTCTAAAAGTATGATACCCTACTTTAAATATTGCTGATTTATGTCACGTTTTATCTTTAACATGTTTAAAAGATGGTACTTCATGTGCTAATAAAAAATGAAAACCCGACTATATGCAGCATCGGTGGTTAAAGGGTTAAATAAACCTTTGCTGCCCTTGTAGCTTATGCCTCTGGTCAATATATTACATATTACGACTCATTTCTTCATTGAGGATCACATATGTAAAATTATTAGATATATAATTGATATATGATTCATTTATATTAGAAACATGTGCTATTTCTGCTTTAAATGATTGCACCAAGTATTTATATCAGAGGGTGGAGCTGTAATTATACCAAAATATTGCAAATTGAGTAGCAATTACGATGGAATGTTTGCCAACTTTTAGCCATCTGTACAACAAAGTGACATAATTAGGTTGTCAAGAGAAAAAAAATGGTTCGACTCTGTTACAGAAGAGTACAGTGACATACCAACATGTGTACAAGTTATGAGTTGTCGAATGACCAAAGGGATGGTTTGCGTTCTGGTTTCAATTAACTGTTGTTCATATTATGAAGTACCCCCATCACACCAGAACGTCGATTGTACGTCCATGAAAAATGACCAGAATTAGCGGGAACTTCTATAACATAATAATAATAATAATAATGATAATAATAATAATAATAATAATAATAATAATAATAATAATAATAATAATAATAATAATAATAATAATAATAATAATAATAATAATAATAATAATAATAATAATAATAATAATAATAATAATAATAATAATAATAATAATAATAATAATAATAATAATAATAATAATAATAATAATAATAATAATAATAATAATAATAATAATAATAATAATAATAATAATAATAAAAATAATAATAATAATAATAATAATAATGATAATAATAATAATAATAATAATAATTATTATTAGCTTTATTTCACGAGGGTGAACCCAATGAGCGATAACTCATCTGCCTTGGGGCCTTCAACATATATACAAAACACACATAAATATACAATATTTCAAAATTAGAAACAAAATCGTATTTCTACACATGTGATGACATTTAGATATTTCCGTACATATGACATGTAAAAATACATAAAGAAAATAATAATAACAATTTTAAATTTTCACACATTAGCTACATACTAAAAGAAACAGTATTAAAATAATATTCTGGTAAAGTTTAAAATAAGTATTTAGTACATAGAATACATAACATTGCAGAATGTAGCATAACATGAAATATAAAACTAATTCGTTTGTATATGCTCTAAAAGTATGATACCCTACTTTAAATTGGGACAAAGATTCTGCATGTTTAATATCATTGGGAATTGAGTTCCATATACTAACACTTAGTTATGACAGGGATTTAGAATGTGCTCTTGGAAGGTACAATTTATTTTGAGCTGATGATCTGAGGCTATAACTTACACAATCTGCTCCATTTGTAAACAAATCTTGAATATAAGAAGGGGTTTGGTCTGTTGTACGTTTATAAATGAGACCCCAAGCTTGTTTATACTTGACTAATTCTTGAAATTTTAAACATTTCTTTACTTGGTGATAATGGATCAGCATCTAAAATTAGTCGGGCCGCTTACTTCTGCAATTTCGTTATGACATTTTCATTTTCTCTACACCCTCTTCCCCAAACCATACAGCAATATTCTATGATAGGTTTTATATAAAAATTGTAAAGTAAAATTTGAGTTTCAAATCGGAGATATTTTCGTATTCTACGGAGAAGTGAAAGTTTAAAAGAGACACGTGTACTGTCAACAAAAACGCCCAACAATTTAGCATTTTCTACCTCTTCCAATTTATTATGGTCAATCATTACTCAACTAGTGGAGATGCAGGTGACTAGGGATTTGTGTTTATCAGATATGAATAAGGTGTTCGTCTTTTCGATACTAAAAACCATTTGATTTTGGCGACACCATGTATGTATACTGTTGCCACAAGGTTGTATTTTATCTTTAATATCGTTTTTGTACAGTCCAGATAAACCTATAACCGCATCATCTGCAAATAAACATATATCGATCATGTGCTCTTCTAGAGAAATATCTTTAATAAAGAAAAGAAACAGTAAAGGGCCAAGAATGGAGCCCTGTGGCACACCACAGATTACTGGCACTGGCTCAGATATTGTATTTTACATTTTTACTGATTGTTTCCTGTCGGTGAGATAAGATAAAAACCAATGCTGCGTTTTTTCACTGCATTTATATAGCTTTAATTTCTCTAAAAGGATATCATGATTTACCAAATCGAATGCTTTTCAAAGATCTACTAAGAGTAGGCCCACTTGATCTCCGGTGTATAATGCAGAAAGACATTCTTCCGTCATCAAAGTTAATGCACTTTCGCATGAGTGATTAGCTCTAAATCCGGATTATCTTTTATTTAATAAATTGTGTGAGGAAAGGTATTTGTACAAGTGAACAGAAACATGTTTTTCTAAAAGTTTGGAAGCAATCGGAAGAATAGAAATTGGTCTGTAATAATTAACATCATCTTGGGACTTTTTCTTGTGGAGTGGAATTACTTTGGCATGTTTCCACATATGTGGGAAAACACCTGATCGTATGCTTATGTCACATATTTTCACCATAGAATCTGAAAATGGAGTTGCAGCACTTTTAACCCTTTCACTACCATATATGACGGAATATTCAGTCGTCATTTGTCAAGTTACGTAACCATACATGACGGAAATTTTCGTCGGATTTACTATAGTTAAACCAGGATCCCTGGATCCTGACATGCACTTCGACCTGGAAGTGAAGTGGTTATGAAAGAGAGCCTGAATGTCATCCAATCCTGTATCTTTTTTACCTGGCTTATTATTTAGATATTTTATGACAAATTCACGACTGATTTGAAGAATTTCAAAGTATGTGTTAATTTTACTTTACTATCGACATATTGTTTAACGTTTGATGGAATAAACGGGTGTTGTTTGAAATCACTGTCAGTGACATATTTCTCCATAATAGAAGAAAAATAGTTGTTGAAAAGTTTTGCAATTATTGTGAAGCCAGTAACTTCTTTGTTGTCATGGACAATCGTATTAATTGATTTATCTGATGTTTGCTTAATGCCTAATTCATTAAACAAAGAAACTAATTTACGTGGTTCATCTTTGCATGATTCTACACGTTCCTTGTAATATTTTGATTTATTTCCCCTCAGCATGGTTGTAACACGGTTTCTAAAATGTTTGTAATTATTATGTTGGCCTCTGCGTTTGGTCAAGTCTCACATATGCATTAAGTCAATTAAATCATGAGTTATCAAACCAGGCTTGTTTTCTCTTTTGACGCGTATCTTTATACGTGGACAGTGACTATCAATTACATGTTTCAATGAGAATGTCCATTGAGATACTAAATCATTATTGTCGGTTGTAAGGTTATTATTAGAAAAGTTTTGCATTGACTCAGCAACATCATTACTAAATTGTTGATTATCGAAACCTTTTACTTTCATGTAAGATATTTCATTATGTTTTTCATTAAGTATTTGTTTTGTTTTTAAGATTATTGTCATTTTCTATTGCGGCATATACCGAAAGTGATCACTTATTTACCATTGAATAACGTCTGAATTTTTTATATTTATATTTGTATTGACATATAAGTGATCTATTAAGGTGCTTGTTGTCGCGGTAATAACGTACTGGGAACGCAGCGTGAACTTTCTTTGACGTGGTCTCCGGACACGTGTTGGCGATACGTAGACTTTGGACATGTGCAAAGTCCACGTAGCGCGAACGCCGTCAAACCAGGACACAGCGAGAATTTTTTGAAAACCCACTAGCAAGCATTAACCTAGCATAGACGTAGCGGGCACGTTAAGTTGACGCCTAAATGAAATGAAATAAATGGGGTTTTAGGCCACCTTGTGCACATATAGGCTAAACTGGTCTAGAAGGACTTTCTGAGAATGGTGAAATGAATGAGATATCACTGCCTTCCAGACACAGGATCCGAGATTCGAGCCCTGGCGGTCTGGGGCTGAACACGGTACCTCTCGGGCACAGAGGTTCTCCACAATATTGAATCATTACGAGTGAGCGAGGAAGAAATTTCTTTGAAACGTGAAGGACAGAGTTGGGTTCTAACCAGCAATCTCCGACTTTCCAAGCAGGCAGATTTACCTACTGCACCAGGGCCCTCGCCCCAGTTATTGGCTAGAGCGTAGCATGAACTCTGTCTATGTCTACTACGCATCCGCTACGCATATTAACATGACCCCACGTCCCCTCAAACCCCTTTAATCCATCATACGCTACAGTATGCTGCGCTGTACACGTTCTTGGTACGTTCACGGCATGACCATGAAGTTTATACCAGGCGCACACCACGTCCAAGCCCCGACAAGCACACGTTCTTGTTATGTATATGCACAATATTATAAATACCAGATCCATCTACCCATTGGCATCATTTCCCTGAAAGCTATGGATGCGCACAGACATAATGTGTTTGCTGATGGCCGCCATATAATTAGCCGATCATCAGACATAATGCCTCATAACTTTGAAACAAATGAGAATGAATAAGGTGTCAAAATAATCCAAAAGAATTTGTAGCACTGTGTTATCACGTATATAATGATAACAGATGCCTCATTTGCATAAATCCAATATGGCCGCCATGTGATTTGCTGATTATCACATTATGCATCGTAACTTTGAGAAAATAAAGACACATGTATAAGGTGTCAAAATAAGCAGGATTAAAATTTGTATACCGTGTATGTACATGGTAATAGCAAAAGGCTATTTTGCATAAATTAAAGATGGTCGTAATCTGATTTACAATCATCAGATTATGCAATCATCACGTTATGCATAATGACTTTGGAACAAATGAAGATAGGCACGTACGTAGGGTGTCAAAATAATCAGGATCGAAATTTTAATACTGCGTATGTACTAGTATATGATAATAGTAAAAGGTTAATTTGCATAAATTGAAGATGGCCGCTGTCTGATTTGCCAATCTACACATGTTTTCTCATAGCTGTGGAAAAAATGGAATTATAAAAAACGTTTAAGCTGTTGAAATACAGCAGAAGTATTCTGTGGTGTCTGTACGGTCTAATTTGCATAAATTAAAGATGGCCGTCGTCTGATTTGCCGTTTATTATTTCATGTCTCGTAATCGTTGGATGAAATTAAATGATTTACTGCATCTTGGGAGTCGACTTGATAGTTTTGATTGAAGATGTTCTTTTTTACATATGAAAAATGTGGCAGATGTGTACGGTGCTATTTGAGCCACTCCTCCACCTGTTCACGAGGATTTGTATGACAAGTTCTCATTTAAAACTTGACAAACGCACTGCACAACAAAATCAACAACATTTTTTTTTATTTCATGTAATATGTTATCATCCCTTGTTTTTTAGACAATTCGATTTGTCCAGACCACTGGTTGATGTTCAACAGGAGATGCTATCTGTTTGATATTGATCACGACAGAAGCTGGAGGTCTGCACAACGTTCATGTAAGCGGAGTGGGTCCCACCTGGTGGCCATTAACAATGAACATGAGTTTGTGTTTATTAAGACCAAAATAGAGGAGGAGGTGATTCGAAAGAGCGGCCATTTTGGATATGAGATTTGGTGGACGGGAGGACACAGAAGGGATGGCGGTGGGTGGTTCTGGGATGACGGAACCAATGGCGGCAGAGGTATGTATTCATCTTTGATCCCTTTACCATTTTCAGTACTGGTTAGGTTATTTGTTCTTGCAAATATAAATATTACGTGTTTTATACACATGTAAACATGACTGATTTCTACAAATTTTCGATCCGTAATAAAAATTCCGTTGAACGAGTAGCATTGCCCCAAAATTGTTTCATTGTTGGCACATAATCGTAGATACTTGTAGAACAATAACGTCAACACCCTCGAGTATTGTGGGCATATACTGATATATGACAGAAAGACGTGATCGGATCCACTAGTTCTATTACGTGATATATTATATGTCGTGTTAGGCAGAACAACTTAACTACAATGCGGAAATCGGCTGTTTACTACCCTTGAAATATTTTACTGATAATCGCATCTGATTACCAGAGGATTTTTACTGAAAACAAATAAATTCCTTGAAAGTACACCACACTCCTTATGAATCAGTTTATTTTACTTTTCCAAACAACACAAATAAATCGTATTCATAAGTAAAATAAGTACGTGTGTAATACAATAAATCTGCATGTGTGTACACATAACACACCAGCCTTATTATAATTTTGCTTGATATGGCTTAATCCCATTAGACCTAAACTAACATTCGTGATCCTTTTTAAATCAATTCAGTTCAAAATTGATATATAATAAAGTATGTAATTTGGCCTACATATAACTTCATGCCAATAAAAATATATGGCATTCATTATTTTAAGGTGCTATTGTGGTATATCCATATCATTACTTATGTTCAATTTACTTTTATCAACTTAACTAGAAGAGCAATCGCGCTAATATACTAAACTTATGTTACAATGAGGTTAATGAGGGAGGTGTACTTTGACCCACTAAAAAATGGTTTCCCCAAGTGCAATTTCTCTCATGACTGCTGACATGCTCCTGGACAATTTCACACCGAAAACGGTCTGTTATGGGAAATGTCCGGACACTTCGTTGTTTGTGTCGATTTCTACTGGACTTTTAATATCAAACCGATTACTCTAATCCCACATAGCTTGGTCAAACTTTCCCACAATATTTGAGGTCACCACAGCCATTTTTTAACCATAACATTTTTTGTAAGCACAATGTATTCCTAAATATATATTTGACGGGTGTAAGAGTTTCAAAAATATATATATTCTAAAGTCAAAACCACCACAGTAACTGCTGAGGCTTTTTAAAAGTTTCTAAATGTGATCCTTCCCAATAACTGGGATTTAACCTGCTAATAAAATCAGATTGAAAACGATCCTAGCGGTGCTTAGTGCTCAGAGTATTACCGTATTGCTGTCATCAGGGACATCTATGGACTACGCCCCGTGGGATGACGGAGAACCCAATCATGGTCACAGAGAATATTACGTAGCTGTGCATAACTACAATGATCATTACAGAGACTGGGGTTTGGCGGATATGAGATCAGTCCAGATCAGAAGCATCTGTGAGAAAGAAGCCACTTTACAACAGCAACCTGCAAGAGGTAAATGTTTAAATCTTTTGCTTAGGATTGTTACTCGGAAAATGCGAGATATTGGCCTAATGTCTTCTATACTACTTTGCAAAAGGCAGTATCTGCTTACTTGTAAAGTAAGCAGATACTGCCTTTTGGCTTTGCACGGCAGAATATGTGTCACAGACAGCTGGTTATAACCAAACCATTAAAGCGCTGAATTATTTGTATATAAACGATGGCCTTTTTCAATTTGAAATCATTATAAATGTCTTAGTTAGCTTTTTCCACTTCATTTGAATACTTATGCTACGGGTTTATGACCATAAGAGACATTTTACTTTATCAGTGCAGGATCGACTTTAGACGTCAGATTGATCATAAACGTTAATTAATCCCCAGTCAACACGGCTAGCTCACAGTTAGCTCAGAATGACCTCAAATGAAACTCATCGTTAGCTCACGCTGTGAGGTCAGTTTGATCTAAAAGTGTAACGTCATGTTGGCATCATTTTGACCTCGTCGGTGGGAGACCACTGCTATGATATCATGGTGATCTCGTGGTTAGCCAAAAAATGATATCATTGTGATCTTATACAAACCTCATAAGAAGTTCACGGTGTGAGATTACTGTGACCTGTGAAATAGAGAGGTCATGCCATGGGGTCATAGTACCTGAAAGTATAACATCCTTTTGACATCATTTTGACCTCACAGCCGTGAGAACATAGCTTAGAAATCATTGTAATCCCACAGTTAACTGATATCACAGTGATCTCGCATATACCTCATGTACCTCACGGCGAGAGATCAATTTGACCTCGAAGTTATGAGATCATGCTGTGATGTCACAAAGACCTGAAAATGTAACATCATTTTGACTTACTTTTGACCTCGTATGTGCGACATTACAGTTATGAAGCCATTGTGATCTCATTGGTAACCCATATTATGAACTCACAAAATAATAGAAATACAATAGAATATAATAAAGATATTTATGATCATTTAACAATTCAAACATAATCATCATTTACCTTCCATGCATGTACTTAAAACATGTCAAAAAACTTATCATCAACAAAAAAAATTAGGGGGGCTAAAATTAAATTCTAGTCATATAATCACATGATCTTGCTGCAGACATTTACAGAAAATCAAACTCATTTTTATCTATGCTAAAAGTGTTTATTTTTTCCTTGGATATTCTATGAATAGCTGTTGTAACCATGGTAACATCTTGCAAACACATGTAACAATTGAAATCGCTTTTGTGTATACAGTACCTAAAGTGAAAAAGATAAATGCTTACGAAATATCGGCTTGGAAATTGAGGTTTTTGTTGATTTTATTTTAAAATGTATAAACCTACTGCGTACAATAATTATCTCAAAGTACATTTTTGTCAAATAACTCAAATAATTATTTGTTTTATTGGACATAATGGATTTTTAGAAAAAAAATGACGTGGTAGGTTTACTCATGTCGAAATAAAATAAAAAAAAGTGTCCATTTCCATGTTTATTGAGCATGTTTATTGAGCAGCCATCTATTTCATTTCAGGTAGGCCACATACCTAATGAATCTCATTTCATACATGTGTTTACAAAGTGGTACAACAGCTATTTATAGAATACATAAAAAAATGGAACACATAGTTCAAAATGCGATAACTCTAATTCACTAGTCGCCGTATGCATTTGTTGAAAATTCATTAGAAAGCAGGACACCCTGATATAAATATCACGTATCACGCATGTCAACAAAGGGTGAATGATTCCTAAAATACTGTTATCCTTCTTAGCACTATTAATACATTATTAGAAGTATCACTCAAGTTCAATCAATGCATAAACTGAACAAATCTACATGCTTTGTGCAGTGTTTATTAAAATCTAAAAATGTGTTTAGCAAATATCGAGAAACTGTCAAAGGGTTCAGGAAAAGCTAAAAATATGTTCTGAGCAAATACTGTAAATCTGGTAATTTTCGCGTATTTATATGTTTGCGATTTTTTTTTATTTTGGGACTTGAAGTTTAGAATTCACTAATTATTAATTTCGATGATAGTAGCGCTATTATAATAATAATTTTCGCGATATTCTTAAATTCACGAATTTGTCCTTCTCGCGAAATCCACGAGAATTAAAACCTAGCGAGTATTACCAGATCTACAGTATTAAGAAAAAGCACATTTGAACTTAGTCTTGTATTCATTCAGCGGGTCTGGAGCTTCTCTCCACTTCATCCTCGTGCTGGCGTTTGATAGAACAAATTCAATATGTCTATCACACTCATTTCCAACAGTTGTGAAAGGAACTCTCTTGCCTTCTTCGCTATCCTGGTAGTGCCTTAAGCACCCTGTGAATGTCAAAGAAGGCTGAGACCTTTTCACAGCTAAGAATGTAGAGCTCCGATGGTTTTAACTGACTTTAAACACATCCGACCATAGTGAGAATCCCTGATAATCAACTGCTCAGTCACACCTGCAGATTATAGCACCATAGACCTACCATGAAAATTGGTCTGTACATTATCAACAATAATTCTCCATTCCCGGCTTAGAATGTCGTGGTCCGACAAAGAAAATAATATAGTGGTGTGTTTTAAATAACAAAAAGATATACAGAGTCAAAATTATTTATTGGGGTTAGTTAAAATTTGGATGGTGTGTGTATGAGCAGTGTTGGATGTACCAGATATTTTATGGGGTTAATCTGAACTGACGAACTAGTCCCATTTTATTTGTTCTTTGTTCAAGCAAACCCCACATAGACGTATTTTGAAAAATCTATAGGGCCTATTTATAACTAACATCATAGAAGGCAACTTAACATGTATAAAAACATTAGTAACATAGAGCAAAATATTTTTTTTTTGCGACACATAATGATTTTTTCACACAAATTAGTGGTATTACTGTGATGTCATGGAAATTATATCTCGAAGGTGAACGGTGTGTGATATAGCTGTGATTTCATGCACGATTGATCAAATATAATGTTGTCTGAGATCATTATAAAACCGTCCATGTGATTATTGAATCTGTGAGACTCCATAGTTGAATACTCAGAATAGACTGTAACGCTAGCCGAAGGCCTAGAGTCTAGTCTACTCTGTAGAATGTAGTGTACACCATGTAGTACTAAGACTTCTTCATCTGAATAAACCCGCTAGTCTAACACAATCATTGCTTCAACCATCATAACACAAAAAATAGTCCCAAAATGTGCTTGAAAGTTTTTCAACGTTTCGGGGGACGATCACGACAAACAAAAAATCAGACTCAGACAAGGGAATTGATTCAAGGTTAAAACCGCCTATTATCGCCCACAGATTTTCTAAGATAATTAGACACAGGGCGAAGCATCGGTCAGGACAAGCAATTAAAAAAAATCAGAGATTCAATGTTTTTTTATCACGCTAGGTGATGTATATTTTTCAAGATAGTTTCAGTAATAAGCATAAATATAAAATAGAAAGAAAAACAACCCATTTGTATGGCGATTATCAATTATTACAAAAGACATTGAAATGGTCAATGCTAATCTCACAGATTCCATGAAAGAAGTGTATTTCCTTTCATGTTACTCACTAGGGGGCGTACTCCAAATTGTATCTCACAAACACATGTTCTGCATGGGTCAACAAGACCTCATTATTACCTCACACCTGTGAGTTTATCACCTTGAAGCAATAGAATGCTCACTGTAAAATCAAATAGGTTATTTTACAAGTTTGAGAAATATGCATGGGATTTGTGGGATGCTGTAAAGCCTATTTATTAGGAGAAAATGAACATTTTCTTTATTTGTTGAAATTTGGAGATAATTATATCTCCACTATTCTTGATCATACATGATTATAAAAATGTTATTATATGTATATTATGCGAAGTTTAACAACAAAGTGTGTATTTTAGCTATTTTGGTTTCGAGAAAATGTTTTTTTTAAATTTCTAAGCCAGCTTAAACAGGCAAGTGATGTGATATGATCAAATAACATCGCTAGTGTTCACACTTTAAAAAACATGTATGTTCTAATTAAAACACTAACGTCTGCATAACTTGTCTCTATTCAAGAAAATAGTATATTTTGCGTTGCAGCGGGTTCAACTTGATAGAATTGTGGTTAATTACTTTGTCCTAAGTCCTGGCAAGGTCCCTCAAACAATCGTATTTCATAGAATAAGTCATAGTTTTAACTTGAACTTCGCCCTATTCTGAAAATACTTTACACATTTGGGACCAGGGTACAGCCCTGAAAAATAAATCAATAATTGGACAAACTAGCGGATTTTTATAATTTGGCACCCAAGGGTATACATAACTTACTTACACCATATTCTCATGGCATACTCATAAAATTGGATTTTTTTTTTGTGTGTATATATTTTTATTGTACAGCTTGAATAAAAAACACAGAAGCATTAGCATGAACATGATGAAGGTGGAAAAACATGCAGAAAGCTGATTTTTTCAGGAATGATTATTTTATGTGTTCTGGGTGAAAACGCATAAAATCCATAACGATTCCGGTCGTGCTAAATCAGTGGAATAAATGAATTTAAACCCTCTGGGATGAGTTGGTTATCACAGACGCCTGAAAAGACACAACATTCTAATGTAGTTTTTTCAAGGTTGAAAGCCACGGTGACTTATAATGACCGGCATACGGCCGGTATCCTATACAATTTATTTTGCCTGATTTTTACTAATTTCCTGGCAATGAATATCGCTAGTTGAAATTGAGATTTAAAATGATTGGACATACAACAATACTCCTTTATATTTAGTATTTGAATATGTGATACTATTGAATTTATAATTTCATTTATGTGTCACTTGACTGTTTATTTCTCAAAAAAAAACCCGTCACTTTATTGACCGTTTTGATTATTTCATAAGTTAAGTGGCGGCCACCTTGCATTTTGCGACATAAACAACAATTTTTATAGGTAATGTTTTAATATGTGAAAATATTTAAATTAAAATTCTATTTAATTAGTATTTATTTGTTTATTTCCCACAAGAGCGCGATTATAGTGACTAAACTGCTAATTTCATGGGTAAAGTGGCGACCATCTTTGATTTTTTTCCTGTGTATTTATTTCGTGATCAGAATACTGAGAATACTGGGGCGGATACGGAGCTGTTGTTTGACTGCCTTCTGTAATGACCATTGTGCTGCTGAACTTGTTTGTTACTATCATTCATTCATTTAAAGTTGGAGTTGCTAACTCAATTTCCAGCTGCAAATAACATATCTCCATTGAAGAAAAAAGAAAATCTTCAAAATCAAATCAGCTCATCATACCACAAATAGTTTATTTTAATCAGTGGTATTTTATTTGGTTTGAAAATGGCCTGAAGACGTATATACATATAAACAGTTCTAGCAAGACGAAGGGCAATAGGGCCTATGCAATTTATATCATGTTTCGAATCCCATCATAATGCACATAAATATATAGATTGACTGTTCCACAACGTACCAATGAAAACTTCCCTGACCCACTCTTGTAAATGTCATATTTTTGTTTGATCACGTTCAGTGGATGGTGTGTGGAGAGCCTGGGGGGCTTATGGTCAGTGTGATGTGACGTGTGGATATGGAGTCATGGTGCGCAGGAGGCGATGCAATGCTGCTCGGCATGGTGGATTGGATTGCCAAGGACCTGCAGAAGAGGAAGCACGGTGTAGATTGCCGAGCTGCGAAGGTGAGGTAAATCCCAGCAAACGCCAGACATTGGCCCACTATGTGGCACTCTTATTGTCACTGATTGTACACTCACATAACAATGCTGTTCTTGAGTGTACGATCACATTGTACTGTTTACACAAACACATCTATCTAACTGGACACATTATCGACTGAACAAACAAATTTTCACTGATTGTCATTCATGAGCAGTTGTTGTTATTTTTTACTACTAGTAATAATATAAATACTGGTAAACTGTTGTTATTTTTTTCTATGGTAATTCACTATTACCTTTAATGTCACAGTTGACTGATTGTCGCCATTTGTTGTTATATTTTCTGTTTCTGTGGCTAGTTGTTGTTACATTTACTTTTACAAATGACGGATCGTCGCTAGTTGTTGTTATATTTACTGTTATAATTGACGGATTGTGGTCAGCTGTTGGTATATTTACTGTTACAAATGATGGATTATCGCCAGTTGTTGTTACATTTACTTTTATAATTGACGGATCGTCGCCAGTTGCTGTTATGTTTACTGTTAAAGTTGACATGTCGTGGTCATTTGTTGTGATATTTACTGTTACAATTGACTGATTATCTCCAGTTATTGTTATATTTACTGTTACAGTTGACTGATCGTAGCCAGTTGTTGAGATATTTACTGTTACAGTTGACTGATTATCGCCAGTTATTGTTAAATTTACTGTTACATTCGACGGATTGTAGCACGTTGTTGTTAGATTTACTGTTACAATTAACGTGTCGTAGTCAGTTGTTGTTATATTATTTATTGTTACAGATGACTGATTGTTGCCAGTTGTTATATTTACTGTTAGATTTGACGGGACGTGGTCATTTATTATTATGTTTACTTTTACAGTTGGCTGATTGTCGCCAGTTGTTGTTATATTTCTTGTTACAGTTGACGGGTCGTCGCCAGTTATTGTTATATTTACTGTTACAGTTGACTGATCGTCGCCAGTTGTTGTTATATTTACTGTTACAGTTGACGGGTCGTGGTCAGTTTGGGGTGAGTGGACGACCTGTTCAGTCAGCTGTGGAGAGGGAGCCAGAGAGAGAATTAGAGCTTGCAATGACCCCGCTCCGGCTCATGGAGGTGAACCCTGTCGAGGTGATGGCAAGGAAATTTATGGATGCACCATTGTAGAAAACTGTTCAGGTACATTTTTAGAACTTCTATCCATCGTTCCTTGTGCTCAACCCTTCAATCGCCGGTACCGATTTTATTCAGGTTTTTTTCTGTTTTTTATAAGCATATTGAATGATAGACTTTTAACAAAATAACTCCTGTCGACACAGGGATGTCAAGTATATTCCACTTAAGGCCACATTTAGGAACAACAACTACAAGCCGCGAATTGCTGCCGCAATTCTCGACTTGTAGTGGATGAAGATGATTTAATCTGTTAATAAAATAGATTATAAAGAATCATAATCGTGATTAGCGCTTAGCCTTTCCAGCGCGGGATATTCTACAAATACAATCTTCCCTTAATCATGTTAATAGTGTTAATGACGGTCGTACATGTACCAATCCTTTCTCTGTCTTCGCTTTGGATCATATAAATTATTCAAGTTAAGCCCTCATTTCACATATGAGGCATGGATTTCCATCCCAGCGGCTAGCAAAATTACATGGATTTAATTTTGAGTATTCCACAAAATTTATACAGGATTACAATGAAAGTATTAATAATGGCGGTAATAATTTTTTCTTCGTCTTGGGTCATATTCATTTCTCAAGTTGAGCACCCTGTTCACACCTGAGTCTCAAATTATGTATAGATGTGAAGAGATGGCTTGTACTAACTAAAAGAAAGAAATGCGGTTACATGAAATCATATTTTGTTACATGTGTTGAATTGTATTAGTTCCTATTCGCCATTGTACATTCATTAGACATGGGCTTATAACAATGATACATGTTTTTTCACTGATATCCTGGCAATGAATATTGCTAGGTGACATTAAGATTAAAACGGTGGGACATAAACAAAGCACTTTTTATATTTAATATTTGAATATGTGATACTATTGAGCTCACAATTTCATTTATTTGTCATTCAACTGTTTATTTCTCTCAAAAACGTAATTTTATTGACCGTTTTGATTATTTCATGAGTAATGTGGCGACCACCTTGCATTATGTGACATAAACAACATTTTTTATATTTAATGTTTTAATATGTGATACTATTTAAATTCAAATTGCATTTAACTATTATTCAATTGTTTATTTCCGACAAGTGCGCGATTATATTGCCTATTCTTATAATTTCATGATTAACGTGACGGCCATCTTGGATTTCTCCCATCTGTATTTATTCCATAATCAGACTACTGAGAAGTCTTGGGCGGATACAGAGCTGTTGTTTCACTGCCTACTGCAATAATCATTGTGCTGCTGAATTTGTTTGCTACCATAATTCATTCATTTAAAGCTTGCATTTCTAACACAATGTCCGTCATATATTTTTACTCATCTCACCAATTTTTTATCCATGTATATGAATGAGCATTAAAATCGAAACTTTGCCCCTGCAGCTTCACTCCTTATCATTAAAATGTTCTCCTGGCTCAATTTAGCCTATATGATCACAAAAGGGGCCAACGGCCGATTCATTTCATTTCAACTCATTTTCCAGCTTCAAAAGACGAAAAAAAATCTTCAAAATCAAATCAGCTCATCATAGGCCTACCACAAATAATAATAATCAGTGGTATTTTATTTGGTTCGAACATGGCCTGAAGACGTATATATATATATAGACAGTCCTAGCAAGACGAAGAGTTTAGCATTAGGGCCTATGCAATTTAATATATGTTTCGAATCCCATCATAATGCATATAATAGTATAGTTTGACTGCTTCCCAACATACCAATAAAAACCTTCCTTACCCACTCTCTTGTAATGATTATTTTTTGTTTGATCACGTCCAGTGGATGATGGTGTGTGGAGTGTCTGGGGGGCTTATGGTCAGTGTGATGTGACGTGTGGACGTGGAGTCATGGTGCGCAGGAGGCGATGCAATGCTGCTCGACATGGTGGATTGGATTGCCAAGGACCTGCAGAACAGGAAGCACGGTGTAGATTGCCGAGCTGTGAAGGTGAGGTAAAACCCAGCAAACACCAGCCATTGAACCACTATGCGGCACTCTCATTGTCGCTGAGTTTACACTCACATAACAATGCTGCTCTTCAGTGTACAGTCACATTATCATTCATTTTACACTTACATTGTTACCGATTTAACACTTACATTGTCATAGAGTGTACAATGACATTGTCATAAATGTTACACTTTCATTGACATTGAATTTAAACTAGTAATAATTTTGGTTTTACATTCACATTACACTGATTACACAAACACATATATATCTAACTGAACACATTATCGACTGAACAAACACATTTACACTGATTGTCATTGATGGGCAGTTGTCATTTTCCACTACTAGTAATAATACTAATACTGGTCAGCTATTATAAAAAATTTCTACTATTTTAATTGCTGAATCTCTTTCAGTTAATTTATTTTTTACTCTTATAGTTGACGGATTGTGGTAATCACTATTACTTTTACTGTTACATTTGACTGATTGTCGCCATTCGTTGTTATATTTACTGTTACAGTTGACATTTCGTGGTCATTTGTTGTTATATTTACTGTTACAGTTGACGTGTCGTTTGTTGTTACATGTACGGTTAAAAGTGACGGATCGTCGCCAGTTGTTGTTATATTTACTGTTACAGTTGACGGGTCGTGGCCAGTTGTTGTTATATTTACTGTTATAGTTGACGGGTCGTGGCCAGTTGTTGTTATATTTACTGTTAAAGTTGACGGATCGTGGCCAGTTGTTGTTATATTTACTGTTACAGTTGACGGGTCGTGGCCAGTTGTTGTTATATTTACTTTTACAGTTGACGGGTCGTGGCCAGTTGTTGTCATATTTACTGTTACAGTTGACGGGTCGTTGCCAGTTGTTGTTATATTTACTTTTACAGTTGACGGGTCGTGGCCAGTTTTTGTTATATTTACTGTTACAGTTGACGGGTCGTGGCCAGCTGTTGTTATATTTACTGTTAAAGTTGACGGGTCGTGGCCAGTTGTTGTTATATTTACTGTTACAGTTGACGGGTCGTGGCCAGTTGTTGTTATATTTACTGTTACAGTTGACGGGTCGTGGCCAGCTGTTGTTATATTTACTGTTAAAGTTGACTGGTCGTGGCCAGTTGTTGTTATATTTACTGTTAAAATTGACGGATCGTGGCCAGTTGTTGTTATATTTACTGTTACAGTTGACGGGTCGTGGCCAGTTGTTGTTATATTTACTTTTACAGTTGACGGGTCGTGGCCAGTTGTTGTCATATTTACTGTTTCAGTTGACGGGTCGTGGCCAGTTGCTGTTATATTTACAGTTACAGTTGAAATGTCGGGGTCATTTGTTGTTATATTTATTGTTACATTTGACGGGTCGTGGCCAGTTGTTGTTATATTTACTGTTACAGTTGACGGGTCGTGGCCAGTTGTGTTGACGGGTCGTCGCACACATAAAATGATCTGCATCTGCATAATATCCACGGGGTTGTATTTCAGCTCTAGCAATAACAAGATGAACTTGCTTGCAGGTGTAGGCCCACATTCAAATATATTTTCACCCACTTGAAGTTGTTTCTCGCTACAGCGACCCTCAACTTCAGGTGGGTGAAAATTACTCATATTTGTTTGATTGGAGACAAAACATTTGCATGTATTCATGTTTAAATACGTATTTTATTTCCAATACGAGTGATTTTATCCGCTAATGAAACAAATAAAAACGACAATAGTTGTGCTTAGCACTTTAAGGGTTAACCCTTACAGCGCGGGGATAGACTTTAGTCTTCAGAATCTGACGTCTGTGGACGTCAGATTCTGACGACTAAAGTTTATTTTCGCACTGTATGAGTAAAACTATTTATAATAGACGTATAACATAACATACGTATTCAAATGAATCGGAATGACCCGATGAAGACATTTATAATGATTTCAAATGGAAAAACCCCCTTTGGTATCCATGGTTTATACAGAAGTATTTCAGCAATGTAAGGATTAGGATACTATTTTCTTAGGGATGCGGGCTACATTGTGTCAATCACTGTTAACTGTTAAAGCCCTGAAATATTTTATAAATAAATCGTAGAGACCAAAGAGTTATTATCAATTTGAAATCATCATAACTGTCATAGTTAGCTCTTCCCGCTTCATTTAAAATTAATAGCCATGTTATAGGGTTACGGCCATTATAATTATTTTATTATTTCAAGTGTGGGGACCGTCTTTATGCGTCAGAATTTGACGTCTACAGACGTCAGATCTGACGTATAAAGACAATCCCCGCGCTGAAAGGGTTAATGATATCGTCAAGGAAAAAAATCGGCACATATATTTTATTTACAAATGCTTTCGATCTGTTTACCTCTGCGCATGATGATTGCTTGCAAAATAAGCCAGCTTACTTATTTTAAACTTGTCAGCCTTTAACCCTTTAGCCGCCAAATTATACAATTGGAATTTTCACTCACCTGAAGTTGTGTCTCGCTGACGCGATCCACAACTTCAAGTGAGTGAAAATTATTCCGATTTGACAAAATGGGGGTTAACACATGTCAAAGCTTGCTGATTGATGTCACTTTTTATCTTTGACAGGTTTAAAAGCTGAAATGTAATGTGCTAATAAATAATTTAAAAAACGAATATGGACGGCACCGGCAGTGAAAGGGTTAAATAAACAGTACAAACAGATTTATAAAGCCGTCTGGGTAATATATAGCCCATGAATACGGATTTGTTAACTGCTATGTGGTAATATATAGCCCATGAATACGGGTTTGTTAATTGCTATGTGGTAATATATAGCCCATGAATACGGGTTTGTTAACTGCTATGTTGGATCGTCAGCTATTTCAATCCGGCTTTATGTTTGTTTAAAATACAGCACTACATTATTTTCTTTGTCCGACTACTACATTCTAAGTCAAGAATGTAGAGTAATCAGACCAGTTATCATGGTACGTCTATGGTGATATAATCAGCCAGGTGTGACAGGGCTGTTGATTACGAGGGATCTTCATTAAGGTCAGATGTGTTTTAAGTCAGTCAAGACCATCGGAGCACCTTAGCTGTGGAAAAGGCCTCGGCTAAGAATGTAGAGCTCCTCCGGTTTTATCCTATCCATACGTCTAATTTGTGAATTCAGGACTCGTATATAAAACTATCACCTGCCAAATATAATCGTCCCCTTATCCCTTACAGCGCTATGCACGACTTCAATGGTTTTTAGAATGTTGTATTAGCAGGTTAATTCACTGTCATTGGGAATGAAATAAATGATTAAAGCAGCACCTTCGGATGACATCGATTTTCGTTTTTCGTTTTGTAATGAAGAAGTGTATCCCCCAGATCATGATTTTATTTTTTTCAGAGTTTTTAGATTTTTTAAAATATTTTATATCAACATTTCTATAAAACCGCTTAAAACCCAAACAACCTTTTTGTATATCTAAACACTTGCTAAAGGACGGTTGAATGTTCCTACAGCATTGGGCCACATGTTGATGTCGTCGGCCCAGCGTTGAACAAACAATCAGTGTTGCAGGTGTATCACCCCATGTCCTGACTACAAGACACCAATTAACGGCGATTGCTCTGATCCCACCGTTCGAGCGTGGGAAAATGTGGTGTAAAGTGCTGTATATTGCTGACTTGTTCTGTTTACATGGCAATATACGACCTGGAAATATAACTATTTCACTCTTTTTCTGGTGCTTTACAATTGTTTTTCGACTTTTTTGTATTTTTAGTTAAGATCAGTAAGCTACATAGCTTCATTAAATTTCCAAAATTGACAAAATTGAAAATGTCTCATCCCAAGGAGCAGCTTTAACCATCAAGATTTACAGAAAAATGTTATTTTTTTATTTGAAAAAAATTAACTATATTTTCTCAGATAAATTTACACTCTCATATCGAGTTCCACGAGGCTCAACATAGTGACCATGCTTATTCCCAAAGCAATTCGAAAACATCATAAATTAAATCGCCATGGTCAAAGACCATATAAGAGTGCTATTAAAATAATTGTGTCTCTACGGCTTTTAGTTGCGAAGTTATGACATAGCCCTAATATGAATTAAGGCCATCTTGAATTTTAATATGGCGTTTACGGCCGGGGCTCAGCTTGGTTCCCGCGAAAAATTAAAAGTACATGCCTTAGGCTTTAAGTGGTTCAAATTTGCTACTTGTGAAACGATTTGAACAATTATATGAATAAGCCCCCTGACTAAACTGTTTGGTCTCACATTGAACAAAATACGAGTGATTTGCATTCACTGGAAATTGTGGATCGCGTAGCGAAACTCAATTGCAAGAGTAGGTGAAAATTAAAAAAAGAAACAGTTTAAAGGTTGAAAACCGATGAAAACTGTTTTTTAGAATGAATTTAAAATTAATAAGGCTTTTTTGAACATAAAAACTGTTGGCATGCCTGAGGCATGATGTGGAGTAAAAAAAGAACCTAATTGTTTTTAATCCGAATCAAAACCAACTGAGACAAACGGATAATTGAATGTGGATATATAATATCCCATTGAGGACCAGAGATATAATTATTCTGAATTCGTCACTGTTTTCCCAGAACAAGTTAAGGATAATGTTCAGGATTGATAACATGAGTTTGACTATGACCTTATAAATTATCTGGCCTCGGCAAGAGTGTAACAGCGAATCAATCTGGTACTCAACTATCGGTTTTCTCTCCTCAGAATGGCCACCTAATTTCAATGGTGACATAAACTTAACAGACTACAACAGCTGCGGGACAATCATTGCTCCAAGACGAGTACGCAGAATTGCCAACGGTGACATCGCAGAAGAGGGCAAATGGAGATGGATGTCTGCTATATATCTCAAGCCCCTTGAAACAGTCACGGAAACCATTCTCACCGAGAAAATAAGCAAAGTAAGCCCCATACACCAATTTAGATGTTAAGATTTATTTACTTTCATCTTTAATTTTAACTTTTCCAATGGGAATAAGATATAGTTGAAGGCCCATACCCAGGAAATGGCATGTATTTGTTTCAGCTCTGTTATATCTTTTTGGATGTTTGAATGAGTGAAGGCAACATTCCGATTGATTACAACTTTTAGAAACATCCGTTGGCAACGTAATCACGAATTATGACAAAATGTCGGTCATTGCATTTTTGTCTTCTAGATCCACCCGTTTTTTTAATTTGTTCGTCATGTTCGAGACGAAGCTGACATCAAGTCCTCAATTTGATTATTTCCTTCTATAATTTATAATTTACTAGCCGTAATCTATGACAAAAAATTCTTAACTCGTATTAGGATAAGTATGTGAGGTCTCAGATGTATCACATCGTCAAAGGCATAGCTAGTTTAATTACAATGTCATCGGGAAATCACAGCTTAAGTAAGTAAGTATTTATTTATTATAGTGACATGCATATATACAAACACAACATAAACATACATATCATGGTCATTAACAGTATAATATGCCGGGTCAATTTCGCCTACAATGTCACTTTATACACGAATATAGCAAAAGAAAAAGGTATACAGTGTGCCCAGGATGCAAACATTACAGATATAAACACGTCTTTCTCTTTGACCACGCCTTACACAAAAAATTCAGTGTTTCTCTCCAATATTTGGTGAACAAAAATGTAAATTTTTGTTCCAAATTGAAATTAATGAAATCGGCGTTATTACGCATAATATTGTTTATATATTCAACTCTTATATCGGAAAAAACATCACATTTTAACAAGAAATAATATTCGTCTTCGACTTCGCCAGATGAGCAAATTGAACAGACACGCTATTCCAGTTTCAAAGAGCGTGTCTGTCCAGTCGTCTCATCTCTAACTCTCTATCTACGGCCTGTTTCTACTCTCAAAGGTAAAATTCCACAACAAAATTGAGCAAAAAATACTTCTATGAGGTTTAGGTAGTAAAGTGGAAACGTAATTTGGTATAGCAAAATTGTCTTTAAGGGTGATATATTTCCTTAATTTTGGTTTATTTGAAATGTCTCGCTTCCTCTCTTCCTCCATTAACAAAAACGTTTTATGTTTTCCATTTAAAATATCCCACGCGACAAAGTTTTCACATACATTTTCGGGTAACCTTAGGTGTTGAATAATTGAATGTACGTCGTACGATCAATCGCGCTTACCTGTCACCGAAAATAATGCGTCGGACTGAAAATGTTTTGTCAATCTATGATTGTCCATATTTACTAAACGGTTCCAAAATCTAATAACATGTATATATTGACGATATTTAGTTTTTAGCCAGCCCATTTCCCCATACAATGCGGGTAGTGGGGTAAGATTATGTACACCTAAGTAATATCGCATGGCTCGCTCTGTTATTTTATCACACATATTTATATTAGAATTCCACCAAATTTCACAGGCATAATCTTGAACAGGTACTACAAAAGAATCAAACAGATGACAATATGTATTATATCCCACATCAGAGTATTGTTTACACTTGTACACAATTCCACCAAAAGCTCAAGAAGCAGCATCAGAGCGTGCTTTAATACAGTCTCTAAAATTTAAATTTTCATCAAAATTTACACCTAAGTAATTATAAGTTTTCACTATCTCAAGGTCCATATCCCCATATGATTTAAACAAAGTAACAGGCTTCCTTGAATTCCTAAAATGTACAACTTTAGTTTTATCAGAATTTACAAACATTTTCCATTTATCACACCATTTATGAACATGTTCTATTAACTATGCTTTCCCAACGGGTCACACATTTTCAAACACGAAAGGTCAACACCTCTAAACGCCAATTGACGCGTTTACATTTTTGCAGGACATCATGAACATCGCCAAAATACACAGGTAGGGCCTAATATTCATGGGATGTTCGTGGCTGGTGTAGTGACAAAAAAGAAGTGATTTCCCTCAGTGTTGATCCTTTCAAAGAAAAAACAAATTAACATCGGACCCTTCATCTAGACCCTCAGCGGCTTGGTAAAACCCAATATAATAAAGAGGTGGCTGTTAGAAATTGTATTAACATTCCGAAATACACACTTACCGGGTACATGTACATATCTCTTTCAAATGGAGAGAAAGATAATATAGATTTATGATGATATAAGCATATATAACACAAATTTAAACTTTGAAACTTTTCAAGTTTAAGGCACTTGGAAATGGGCTTTTAACCCTTCAAGGGCTGAATTAGGTGATTTATTTTTTATCCACTTTACATTGTGTCTCGCTACTGCGAACCACAATTTTTTAAGTGGGCGAAAAAAACTCATTATATGCACTATTTCAATCAAAACATATGCTATTTTAACCAATTTAATGTAGCGTTACATGTCTACTTCAAATTTATTTGCTCAAAGGACAAATGAAAAGAGTGAAAACGGCCATATAGGCCCTGCACTTGATTAACAGTTGAAGGGCTGAAATTAGACGCAATTTAGGATGTTCAGCATGTTTAGTGGGATTAGCCTCAGGCTCAAACAGGATTTGAATAAATATTGTGAGCGCTATAATAGTAATATATAAATATTAAGAAACCATTCAACCATTGCGAAGTAGCCTAAAGCATAGTGATGCAACATGATCCCCCTCTAAATGTATTTGAAAATACTAATAGACAATCCGGGGTATCGATATTAAGCTCGGTCACATTTATATTTGTACACACTGTATATCTTTTTATTAGCACATTAGATACCAACTTGTAAACATGATAAATATAAAACGTCACAACATTCAGCGAGATTTCAAAATCGTTGACCTCCATTTAGTAAAATTTGCTAATTTTCCCTCACTTGAAGTTGATAATCGCGTCAGCGAGACACAACTTCAAGTGGGTAAAAATTCCAATTAAATAACTTGAAAGGCTAAAGGGATCACAGTAATGCCAGAAAAAGATGTATCTATCTGGCAACTGATTTACCAATGTATCTCATTATAATATTGATAATTAATTTGCCCATATATAAATTTTGGTGTTTACTTTAAACCATTTTGTTGTTCAATTATAAAGTTTTTGTTGACAGTACATATTACAGTGTGGTGGTAGTCTTATAAGAGATAGCTGGGTGTTGACAGCTGCTCATTGCGTGCACAAACGCTCTACAACAGGCGCATACCTCCTCAGACACCCTGACGAAATCTACGTTAGATTGGGTAAGTTCAAAACAGAATAGCTCTCACCAGTGATAATAACATTGACATAATTATGTGC
Organism: Flabesymbios commensalis; assembly: GCA_964017125.1. Classification (NCBI taxonomy): domain Eukaryota; kingdom Metazoa; phylum Annelida; class Polychaeta; order Terebellida; family Flabelligeridae; genus Flabesymbios; species Flabesymbios commensalis. The sequence goes on along the minus strand of OZ024905.1, from coordinate 91,977,193 downwards.
ATCTCGGCCAGTGGAGCATCCGTGAATGTTGATGGGAAATTCAACAATGTTGATTGTGTGTACTTTTGTGTACAACATTCTCATTATATTCTTAGTTTTAAACAGAATACGTGACACTGAGCGTAACTGTCTGGATATTTCGTTTAAATCAATCAATTAAAATTAAACAAATCAAATGCATTAGTTTATAATAAATCTCACATTTCAATTTTAATTATTTGCACATGTTTTTTAATCACAATTGCATTACTGCATAATTATTCCAGAAAACACGAGTCGTCGACCAAATGAGTAATCCAAAAGACGGGTGCACGGCTCGCTGGCTAACAGTGCTCCCACCCCCGTCTGCGACATTGCTCAACGGTTACCCAACAATGGGTCGATGTCTCGTATTTCATACCTGGTATTTGTTTCCCTGGCAACCACATTAGTAGAGATTGGAGAGCTTGTTTTTAAATTCCAGCTTTAAAGATATAGTCAACTGTAAAATTACACGAGACATGGGTCCCCCAGAATGCAATAGTGCCCGTGGGTAGGCTATACCATAATAATACTATATGCATTTCATACATAAAGCCGCATTAGGAGCAAGTTCCAAAGTCATAGAAAGTCCATATACTTGAGCAGCATCTACGAGCTATTAATTCCACCAATGCTATTAGCTGGGCGTTAGGTTTGAGAGCTAACTGATTGCATTACTTCGTAAGAGCTGACTCCCACCATGTATTGGCAGGAGGGTTTTCCCAGCAAACATTTACACTCACCAAGTGTGGTTTAATGCTGGGCCAGCGTCGCAGACGTTGGTCTGACAATAAAACAACATTGGGTGAGTGACTCGTTGGAGTAGTATCCATAATCTTGTAATCAGTTTGAATTACTCGAGCTGAATACAATCAACCTGTATACTAAAGGCCTACACGTGACCTACGCATCAGAATTTCGAACATGACTGAATCTTTAAAAATATGTTATATTTTCAAAACCAATAATAATTAGCTGTTTACTCAAGCTATAATACAAATAAATGTAGTGTCTAACCAGTGCTCTTGGATATACTTTTTTACGTTTCCATGTTAGCCTTTTACAATTGGGGTACATAAATATGTGTTTCCCACCGCAGAATGTATCAAAGTCATCACTGTATTTTGTATCTTAGCAGCATAGCCACGAATTATATTTTTTCTTACTTGGAAAGTATACTCATGGGGTTTATTTTACTAAAGTATTATGTGCATTATGTGTCCAAAAAGACAGGCACTCTTTAGCTGGTCAATGATAAACTAGTATGTTTTAGAAGGTGTTTACGCGTAGTTATTGAATGAGCTTTTTTGGGGGGGAAGGTGGTTAGGAGATTATAAAAATCAATACAAATTATTGAGCTTCTGCAAATTTTTAAAACCTTTCGAGATCATCAGATGATGATTGTAATTGCTGAATATGATTGCTTATGATCAGATGATTGTATGTATGTGAGTATGTATGTATGTATAACATATGTGATTGTAATGATAACATATTTATTATTAACAGTATATAGCTGTCTATGGTATTGATACAGCAAGATGAACAACTTCCATTAACCCTTTCAGCACCGGATCGTCCAAAGTCTATCCCCGCACTGAAAGAGTAAAATATTTATAATGATCGAAGAAATAAAAGCGGAAAGAGCTAATTAAAGCAATCATGATTTCAAATTGAAAAAAACTTTGTTCTACATGGTTTATATAACACCCCCTCCCCCATACTTCATTCTGTGAAACGCAGTGACGTCACTCTGTGAAAACAAGGTTATATAACACCCACTCCCCCATACTTCATTCTGTGAAACGCAGTGACGTCACTCGGGGAAAACAAGGTTATGTACTTTATTGTATTAGCCAGCTCGGTGAAAACAAAGGAGGTCGAGGTCATTGAGTTTCACAGAATACGAACAGTATTTCAGGGTTGTTGGGATTAGTAATAATGTCAGAATGTAGCATTGTAATACATCTGTTCATACCATTGCTCATCAACAAAACAACCATTCAACCATCATGTCAAAATGTAAGTAAAACCTTTGAGAAGTAAAGCATAGTGACACAACATGTCCCCCTCTACTTCTTAAAAATACATTTAAAAATACTAATTTGCAATACGGGGTCTTGATATTTTGCTGTAATGATAATGTTTAACCCTTTCAAGCCTGAGTTTACCATAGTCATTTTCATCCACTACTAGCCGCGAATTGCTGTCGCAATTCTCGACTTGTAGTGAATGAAAATGATTTGATGTGAGTGAAAAATTGAAGAAAATTGCCATGTATTGGTAAACCAGTTTCATGGAAATTTTTGTTCTAATACCTTTGGCTGTAGGAAAATGAAGTCTATTTTCAGGGATGGAAAATGATGCTTGAATGCATCGTGAGGGCTTAAAGGTTTAACATGTTTAACATGTTTAAGCACTCATTTCATTTCTAATAACAGTGATTTGATCGGTTGATAAAATACATTAAAAACTATTCTATTCGTTTAGTGATTAAAGGTTTATATAATATTACACATATATCATGTATATATTATGTTTGTAGGGACAGCAGACTTGTTGAGCAGTCGTCACAAGCAGGATCGTGCTGTTAACTTGATCAAAATCAGTGATCGCTATGATGTTGATACTCTCGACAACGATCTAGCTCTCCTGCACTTGGCAAATCCAGTGATTCCGGATCCATATGTGGGATTTATATGCCTGCCAGATAGCGGTGAGTAGGAAGAATCTTATTATACAGCTCTGTAAAACCAGTATGTAAGCAGGTAATACATTTTGGCTCTGCACGCAGTGAGCGTGGTCAAGCAGCCGTCAGCTATAGCCTACCCTGCACGCGGACTGATACAGTATTCTGTGAAACTCAATAGCCTCGACCTCCATGTTGTCATTGAGCTACCTAATCAATGAAGTATGGGGGAGGGGGTCTTATATACCGAACTCCTATTCAAAACGCTTACCACTGCGTTTCACAGAATAGTGGATGAATTCCACACCCCCCTAGGTTATATAACGCATACAGATCTGATGGATATAAGGAGGATATCCCTACATAAGCAATCCGAGAAATTTCAAAATAGCTTCTAGTGTTCATAGCAAATACTTGCTTTTCAGTTATTCAGGCCATTTGGTCCAGAATAACAAGTAGTACCACTTTTGCAGCTGATATGATTATAATGTGGGGAATCTTTTGTGTGCATACGAGTTTGAAGTCGATAACAAGGTCAATAATCATATTTATGTGGATGTAATACACTAAGGAACAGTTCTAGTGATAACATGGTGGTGTGATACAAAACAACAAATTGAACTGCACTTAATCGCAGCTTAATCTGGTGATTGAATCAGCATAGAATCACACACAAAGCGCATAGCTCTAACTGGGCCCATAGTGGTGCAGCACTGCTCGTGTTGTGAGTTGTTGTTTTTTGACATACATATCTGGTGAGACATAAGAGCGTCGGTTGTCTGCTATATCATTGGCTTTGTAAGTGTGACATCCCGAATAATTATATGATATATGATTTACATTTGAACGTTTAGTGCCGGATCCAGCGCAGGTACTTACCGGGGGGGGGGGGCTCCGCAACACCTGGATCCGCCCCTGACTTTATCAATTTTCCTATTTGAATAATCTCACCATGCCTACACGACACATTGTTAACCCTTTGTTTGCCATGTTATTAATTTAAATCTTCACCCACTTAAAGTTGTGTCACACAACGTCAAGTGAGAGCATGTAATACACAAAGGAACAGTTTTTGTGATAAATTGGTAGTGTGATGCAAAACAATAATTTCAGCTGCATTTAATCACTCCCCGAAAACACATAGCTCTCACTAGGCTTGTAGTCCTTGCGTGATGAGTTGTAGTTTTTGTCATGTACACAACTCATACATGCATCTGGTAGGACACAACAGCGTTGGTCGCCCGCTAGCCTTTATCACACTTTGTGAGTGTGACATCGCTAATATTTATGCGGTATGCTTTACATTTGCACTTTAATAATGTTCTTACTCGAATAATCTTACCATGCACTAAACATTGTTAACCCTTTGTTCGCAAGGTTGTTTTATTTAAATTTTTACCAATTTAAAGTTGTGACCCACAGCGTTCAAGTGGCTGAAAATTAATCATGTCTATTTAATATGAGACCAAACAGTTACAAATCTTGATGTCTTAGCACTCAATTTATTCTCAATAGCAGTGTTTTGTTCGGTAAAAAAAAACAAATATAAACGACTACAGCTGTGAAAGGCTTAATTGTGGTTATCATGGTTTAATATAATTTTATGAATCAGACTGCTGGCAACAGATTGAGCAGCGCTAATAATGACAGCAACTCACATTATGATAGCTGGCATTTAGAAGTCGTGTGATAATTATAAATTTATATTAGAGCTTACATATCCAGAGGACTATCACACAGGTTATATGATACATAATTTAAAATAATTAAACGTCCAACAGGAAAAAAAAAGACAGAAAGGCATTCTACCAAGTCCATCAAAATTATCTTCAGAAGTAAAAGATACAAAATAGGGCGAACATTTGATTAGCCACACCAATGTATTTTTTATTGTGCGTGTGTAGGCCTATTCGTGATGTACTGATGTCCTATCATGTTAATCGGGTTATCATATTTGTCAAAGTTGGGCAAACTAACCGAAGTAATATGACTGGGCATGCACTCTATCGAAGATAATGTACAATATAATTTTATACAGCTGCTTGTACCGATGCTATGATCTACCATTGTGTATGTTTTATAACAGATGGGGTGTCGCTTAGAACATTCAATTCTCCAAGTGGTTTAATGACTGTGACTGGATGGGGACGGACAACGACTAGTGGAGGGGAAACTGTGTCAAAGCTGAGAGAAATAGACTTACCTTTCACCAACGTTAGTATGTGCGAAGACTTCACCGGTCAATATTCACGGGACCACATGTTTTGCTTAGGTAATTATTCTGCCCTGCAAAGACAAAATGCAGTATTTGCTTACTTTACAAGTAAGCAGATACTGCCTTCTGGCCTTGCGTGGTAGTACGTACTAACTCATAATACATTATGTACATGTGGTATCCCCAGCAATATGAACAGAACGTCGGGATTTGCGTTCAAATATTGCGTGTGTATGGCAATATTTAATTTTATCGCGTCTTTCGACTTTGCTTTGCTGTATGTTCAACACAGAAATTTTTAATGGTCATGCCTATCTTTAGTACTAGAACATTTATTTTATTTTTATTTAATGCCAGCAAATATAATTTGGTTTTCAATATAGACATTGTAATTCTGTCATGAAATGATCTTCGCCGGCGGCCATCTTTGATTTTCCAAATTCGCCATATAAGAATGACCTATTATTTTTATAAGTGGTTTCATTCGAATCTTGACCCTGGTCGAAACCCATATAGCATTCAAATTTGTTTCTGGTAACATCGCTAATGTCATTCCCAGGAGTCACGCAACTCCAGATACTTTTGATAGGATTTACATCTGGGAACTGCGGACGAAATAGCATATTGTGTCTATCATTGTTTTCGAACCATGCCAATACCGCCATGGCTCTGTGGCAAGGGGCAATGTCTTGTTGGAACACAAATGGGTGTTGCTGGTCACTATGCATTTGCTTTACTGACACCAGCAAATTTTTATCCATGAGATCAATGTAAGTATACTGGTTGACATTTCCATCAACCACTACCAAATTGCCAACGAAAGGCAGCTGATGTATCCCCAAACCGTAACAGAAACGTTTCTACGTAGCCGAAATCGCATTGCGTCTGGAGTTATACTCTATTTTATCTCCCCAACTTCCTTCACTTCCATCATTAGTGTGAAAAAAAACTTACTCATCAGAGAGCACCACAAAGGACCATTTGCCATTGGTGGTCCTGTGATGAATTCTCTTAGCCCACCTCATGTGATTCCGTGTTTTTTTAGTTATGAGCCATGAGGTTTGTCTTTGCCACTAGGCTGAATATATCACCTGCATGCATGTAACCGTCATCTAACAGTTTTTTTATGACAAATACGTACAAAAAAACGTGCTCTAGTCAACAGATAACACTGAGGTAGTCTTCAAACGCCCCAACCTTAACAACATCTTCACACGTCTGCCTTCAGCAGCTGACGTCTTTTTTGAACGATCATGCCGGCGTCTTTTTTCACTCTTTCCTTATGGTTTTTATTTATATTGTTTAACCCTTCAAGTCCTCGCGATGCATTAAAGCATCATTTTATATCCCTGGAAACAGACTTAATTTTGCTACAACTAGGGGTTTTAGAACGAAAATTTCCATGAAACTGGTTTGCCAATACGTGGCAATTTTCTTTAATTTATAAACCACATCAAATCATTTTTATCCACTACAAGTCGAGAATTGAAACTGGTTTGCCAATACGTGGCAATTTTCTTTAATTTATAAGCCACATCAAATCATTTTTATCCACTACAAGTCGAGAATTGCGACAGCAATTCGCGGCTGGATGAAGATGACATTGGTAAATTCAGGCTTCAAAGGGTTAATATTTAATAAAGGTATTTTTACGAGGGGAGGATAGGGCATTTTTTGAAGGGACCAGCTCCAGTATAGCTCAGTCAAATTCGAAGAGAAGGGTTGTTTTATAATAATTGGAGGGGCGTGGCTGGGGGTTTAATATTTTGCACTTTTTTTTTGCAAAAACTGCCCTGGCTTTTTAATCAGATTTTTTCATATAGGTCTACCAGGTGGTCAGTATTTTTTTTTGAAATATGAACAAATGATTGTTCCAAGTTCTTTCCTTGGATTTACCCCCCCCCCCCCTACATAGCTTGGTAAAAATTGACGATCGTGGGTTGTTCTATAAAACATAGAGGGGACTGATATATGTGTAATTTGTTTGTAAAAATAATATTTTGCAGTTAAAATTATTGAAGTAACCGATATGGCTTTTCAAACTATGTTTTGGGTTATTTTGGTTCTTCGGGGTACGAGGGAGGTTGGCGCAATTAAAAAAAATATTGTTTACTTCTTCAATCTCTGCCAAGTGCAAAGGTAAAAAACATATTTTGCATCTGACATTTTTAAATGTGCAATCTTTTACCAGGCTTTCATCAGTATCTTACTTACTTTACAAGAAAATACTGTCTTTTGCTTGTCAGAGAAGTGCAGGGCTAGGCGTTATTGGGCATTTCCGACCTGATGATTGCTACGGTGCGTGGATATGCGACAGTGCCTTATAGCTGTAATAATAATAGGTGGGGACATTGAATTGTCAGAATAAATTAACAGGTAATGGGGTCGTCTGGATACAGGGGCTTCCGAATTATACAGACGACGCCGCCATATGTAGCCCATGTACAAAACTGTCGTCTTTATATACACAGGAGACGGTGGCGCAAATTCTGACGACTCTGTGAAGGACTCCTGTGATGGCGACAGTGGAGGACCGGCCGCTCGTGAAATGCTGCTGGATTCTGAGACAAAATGGGTACAAGCAGGTGTGTACAGTCCAAATTGTAAACAACGTCATGTTGCGTGACCTTATAAATATGCAATTGTCCCAACCATCATCCATGATCGATTAACTATTTTGCTAATATTAGGGCAAATATCACATTCTAGTGAAAGTAAATACAATAAGTTGCTTTGGAAATAACAAGCGTCAAGATTTAAACTTTTGCTTTTACTGTGCAAGCAGTTCATCAAGACTCTTGTCGTGTACCAGTTTTTCAGTATGTTTTCTTTACTTCGTCATTCCATAATTTTTCCTCAGGTATGTCTAATAGATAAATTCGTCTGGCAAGTCTTGGATCACATTGAAGCACATGATGATGACGCACAGTTGATGTACTATATCATTAATGTCTAGCAGCCGCCATAGTCGACAAAATCCTCAGGCGTAAGCCAACGCACGACTTAAATCATGTTCCTACTATTATACCTATGCATTAACTTGTTTTTATCTAATAGGCCTTACAATACACATTAAGACTACTAACACATTTGTTCAATTTCCCATTGTGAACCTCGAAAGTCCTTGACAAGTCCTTGAATTTTGTCATTCAATTGATAAGGTCGGATATTCGCCCTTAAAGCGCTGAAATATTTTTGTGTAAATAGAGACCAAGGGGTCATTATCAATTTGAAATCATTATAAATATCTTAGTTAGCTCTTTCTGGTTTATTTCAATACCTATGTTATGGGTCTCCGGCTGTTAGAAATATTTTATTTTTTTCAATTGCGGGGATCATCTTTATGCGTCAGAATCTGACGTCCACAGACGACAGATTTTGACTTATAAAGCAGTCCCCGCGCTGAAAGGGTTAACCATTATATGGTTATACTATGGTAAGATGTACGAGACCTGAGTATAATCTAAAAATAATAGAGTACGGTTGCAGACATGGATGAGCCCTGAGTATAATATAAATTACGGTTCCACACATGGATGATATGGTCCCGAGTAGGCTGGGAATTAGTCAGAGACTTTTGCCATTTTACCAGATTACACAGCCACATAGATACATCTCAATAAAACTGTGGTCATATTGCAGGCATACTATCCCATGGTCAGAATTCGCTATGCGGAGACGTTGGCAACTTTGGTGTTTACACAAATCTGTCCACATACAGCCAGTGGATCAGAAGAACTATCAGAGAATTTGAAAGACCTTAGAAAGCGGACAGAGAGTGGATCATTGTGTGTCTTCTGTATTAAGACTTATCAAACTGAATTGCTTCTTTCTATTTTTTCTTCATTTGAAGCTGGAATTGCTTACGCAATTTCAAGCTTAAAATGACGAAAAATAACTACTTATTATGAAAAAGCATCTTCAAAATTAAGTTATCAATGAGCACCTCACTACACACTATGATTTCAGGTATTATTCGGTTTTAAACTTGCTGCTATGCATGAAAACTTACACGTGCGGCCCTAGCAAGACAGGGGTTGGCAATAGGAAAAACATAATGATGAAAGTACAATACATGGCGGCCACTTCTCATGTATTGCTGTCAAGCACACTGTCTTCCAGCATACCATGGGAAACCTTCTAAATCTGCCCCTGCTCAAGAACCAATCTGGATGACATATTATAATCACCACAAGCAGCACAAAGCCTCTTGTTCAACACAACAATATAAATCCAGGTTTGATGCTAAATCCAAATATTTTGTATAAATCTCCTCAATGTTTAATTTTCGAACTTACATTATTGCAATACAATTATGTGGACAATTTGATTTTGATCATCATTGAAAGAACATTATTGTAATAAAATTAGTAAAACTAGAAGAGTATATATAATTAAATGTCAGATATTCTAGGAAATAACCTTTTTATAGAGGTCACTCATTCCAAAGGATAATTTCTAAACTTCAAAAAGGCCTTTTGGATAATAACAAACTTGTTGCAAACTTGTTGCACAAACAATTATTTCGTTTCAAAACTTGAATAATAATAAAGTTTTTTTGGCAGTAAAATGTATATTTTATTTTAAACTGAAACATGTTTTTGTAAGTTAAAAACACAACAAGTGCACAACGTCATGCTTATCACCGGAACCGGAACATCATACTCGTCATGTAGGTAGTAGGCCATAATTAATATTTTAGAAAATGCGAAGATGTGAATTCAGAAGCACAAGAGATAATTAATGAGATCAATACTCATAGCTTGAAAGCATTGTGTTATTATTATGTATATTAAGTTTGTATAATTATCTTGTTATCATATTCAAAGCATTGGAGAAAATTGTCACGCGTATTTAAATACAAACATTTAATCACATATGTAATGTTTTTCTAATGATATCACACATTACTAGGTATCGTTCTCTTGGATTAGAAAAGGGGTATCTGCTAATTTACTGTGGATGTACCCTTCCATATCCAATGAGACGTTATGCACAACACCCTCCTGTCCCGAGTCACTACTATATATACTATTGTTATCTCAGAGTTATTATCTTTCGTCTGCGTCGTTTTCTACGAAAATGTATGCTACATTAGATTTTGTTCTAGTTATTATAACTATTGCCTATTTGTTATTCTTTGCAAAATAAAATATATATCTCTCTGTCTGTATCTCTTTTGAATTAATGCAATTTGTGGAAAACAGTAGCCTGTCGGTTCAACGTCTCCGACGTTGGGCCAACATTATATGTATGTTATAGAAATATCTTGTGTTTTCTGGATTGGCCCAATTTCTCCGACGTTGGGCAAACATTATATAAATGTTATAGAAATGTCCTGTGTTTTCTGGGTTAGCTCAACGTCTCCGGCTTGAGCCGCCATTATATAAATGTTATACAAAATAATAATGATGACTTTTAATGATTTTTGGCCTGACATAGTCGCTATAACATTGCCTCAAGAAATGGTTCAATGTAAACATGGCGACGTTAACAGGTTAACAGTGGTTAAGTGCGGACCTCATTAAAACCCGTTGTTATATCGTCACCTCGGAGCTAAAGGATCCTATCTGACACACGTCAGAGTGGCAGATAGGATCATTTAGCTCCGAGGCGACGATATGTTATTCGACGTCTACTGTGCATGATTGAAAAAATCTTCAGGGCAAAGTTAACTAAAAATATACCTTTGTTGGATTAATGTTGGATTAATGTTGGGCTAGCGTCGCAGAGGGCTTGCACTTTTCCGAAAAGCCATGAAAAGCCAAAAGGCAGTAACATCCAACTTTTCAAATAAGCAGTTACCGCCTTTTAGCTTTGTAGAGCAGAATTGTATTTTTTTATTCTATAAACCACTCCTGTAAAAAGAATACATATTAAAATTTCACCTCAGTAAAGTTACTCAAGGTGTCGAATAAACACCATGGCAGTACACGTTTAAATTGGAATAAAAATAGCGATCGATAAAGTCGACTATATATAATTATACATTACGGCGGTAGCTGCAGCCTATTAATATTAAGTTCCAGAATAATATACAATGAGATAGATAAGAATAATGGTTGATGAGCAGGGAAATATGCGGGCGTCATCACAATATGCTACATTGTCGTGCAAAGCCGAAAGGCAGTATATGCTTACTCTACGAGTAAGCAGATACTGCCTTTTGGCTTTGCAGAGCAGTGCAGGAAGCTGATTATCCTTCAGTATGCTGCTTCAGACCGACAGTGTACCTGCAGGCGGGTGACCTGTATTGTGTCGCGATCGTCGCAAACTCATCGTGCCCCGGCGTTCTCAATGGTGTGAAGTGGTTTTTACACAAGTAGCTATTGTTGAGCCTGATACTCCGTTTTGGGGATGATGCTGCACTACACTTTTCCATCGTACGTTTGCTGGATGCGCTGAGGATTATGGTGGGCTATGTATAGCGACATCAGAGCACTGACAAGACGTGACCCTCGTATCTGACCCAACACCGAGACGTGACCCTATCTGACACAGCACCAGGTATAGTTCGTCTCATCCAGGTATTTCTCAGTGGCGGATTCAGATGGTGTCATGACCCCCCCCCCCTTCGAATATTAAATTGTCTAAAATGGCTTTAAACTTGTTCTGTGTCGCTCAGATTTTTTTGAGCCCTCGTTTCTCATGTGTATTATTAGCTGAGAGGTTGATCAACCATTGCCTTACGACTAAATTGGAAGAAAAATTGCGAGTGGCTAGTCAGATTAAATTCAGACCCCCTCTATCCATACGTTCTGGATCCGCCCATGTTACTTCTCATTTTCAATCACCTTGAGATGGGAATTGATGCAGCAATCCTCATCTCAACGTGAACGAAAATGCCATCATTTTATAATAATAAAATTAAATCATTTTAAAATAAGATTTCAGAATAATTGTCCTTAAATTTTGATTGCTTATATCATTTCCACTCATTATATTTTTATCAAAGTACACATTGTTTTCGTGCATAAATGCAACTTGTGTGCCTAAAAAGTTAACCCTTTCACCGCCGGTGGCGGTTTTGCTCGTTTTTCATTTTCTTATTAGCACATTTAATACCAGCCTTTTACCACGGTAACAATAGGCTACATTTAAAACGTGACACCAATCAACAATATTTCAAAATTGTTGACGTCCATTTCGTCAAATATGAATAATTTTCACCCAAGTTTTGAATCGCATCAGCGAGACACAAGTTCAAGTGTGTGGAGATTCCAATTAAATAACTTGGCGATTAAAGGGTTAGACGAAGATAATCGTTCCGAGCATAAATTCGTTACGAACATAAATTGGTATGCTAGTGGGCCCACCAACATGGTTCAAACAATGTTAAGCAAGGTGTTGTTTGCTATGTTTTTGTTTTGAGACGATTGAATGTGTAATACGAAGTGTTGTGAAATTGTCTGCGATGTTGAACCAGCATTAAAACAACATGTTATCAGCGCAAAATGCTGTAGTGTCTACTTAAGCCTAACATTATTAAAGACACTTGAGGCCATTCGATAAGAGTAGAGCATAGTCTTGGCTTCTGTCTTCCTTATGTCGCGATATTGCCATGATTGTGCAGAAAGCGACGTATAAAGCAACATTCACTCACATCACTCACCCAATATAAGCAAAAAAAAAACCGTACGCATAATTTTACATTTTATCTATGAATCAGCCTTTCGTCAGTCGTGGAAGGAGATACGTACTTGCCGACTGGCATCCGAACTGCTGCCGTACCTTACGAAAGTACTCCCGCATCATTACATATCCAAGCTGTATAGGCAAAACCTTACGAATAAATTTACCATACCTTACGTATGCCTTTACCATGTTTACATACCAGTCGTAGACAGTTGCCCGAATGAAATATACAATATTCATGGCAAATTTTCATCCACCTGAATTTGTGTCTCGCTACCGCGATCCACAAATTCAAGTTGGTGAAAATAACTCGTATTTGTTTAATTTGATTCCAAACATTTGCAAATCTTGATTTTTAAAAACTGATATCATTCCAAATAACAGTGATTTAATCCGCTAATAAAATGGGTTAAAACGACATTAGAGGTGGATGGCGCTGAAAGGGTTACCACACGAATCAAAATATCGCTTTGTTTGGATAATTACCATATCAGCATGCAGTCTCATAAATAAGCCGAGTATTTCTTATCTTACGACGACTCTCTAGCTATTTTCCAAATGTTGTATTATTTCAAATATTATTACTTTGCTTCCCAGAAAGACGTATATCCTTTTAAACAACGTATATAGCTAGTGTGAAAATCCAGAACATCAATCTTCCTCTGAGGATATGTTCCTGAACTGAGTGTTTCTACTGCAACATACGTCATGGTGTGGCGATTCGCACAAAAGTACCAGTAGTAAAATAATTTATAAATGGTAATTTTACTTTAAAATATCAGTTAAGTTAACGGATTTCTCGGCTGCTGCATCAATCTATTGTATTTCTATACCATGCGTAACTGAAATTCCAAAAGTTATTTCCAATCACAGCTAGACTAGAATTAAAAACTCAATTTCCAGATCCAACTGGAATTTCTAACACAATTTACAGTTACAAATGTTGGAAACATACTTTTATATTTAACTGAGGGTCTTACAAGTTATATGTGCAATCTTCTGATAAAATAGTGTTGCAAGGATGCGGAGGCGGGAAGCAGTGGATGTAGATTTATTGAAAAAATAACAGCTCAAGGACAGCTCAAGGACACCATCCCATCAATCGAAAATGAAATCTGGCTAATTCTGTGCTTAAATACGTGCTTAAATATGTTGCTCTCACTCAGCAGTGAAATAACATTTTACTAATTACAAATAACTAATTTACATTAACCCTTACAGAGCGGGGATCGACATTAGACGTCAGAATCTGACGTCTATAGACGTCAGATTCTGACATCCAAAGTCGATCCTCGCATTGAAATAATAACATATGTATAATGCTCGTAGACTTATGACATAGGTATTCAAAGTAAGCGGAAAGAGCTAGCTAAGACATGTCAGATATTTATGATGATTTTTCAAATTGAACAAACACTTTCTTCCCTTTCTTTCAGCCTTGTAATGGTTAAAGTGTTTTGAGGTGTTACTTGACCTGGATCTGAGCCATGGCGGACGCTGATGACGCGTTGAGTGCTAGCAGTCCGGACTCCCCGGCCAGCTGCCTGTACCGGGACGCTGTGGCCCGGCTGAGCGGGGAGGACGTGAGTCTGGAGTATCTGGATCAGGAGTTTGGACTACCCCGTGGTCCCCGTCCAGAGGCTCCCAGCCGCAGCTCCGCAAGTGACAACGAGAGCGTGGTGGTGGAAGCGCCGGACAAACCCGCCGGTACTCAGGGTCGACCCGGTGGAGCCAGGGATCACAGGCGAGCGTCCCGCTCCACCGGGAGGGAGAGCTCGGCGTCCTCGGGAGGGGACACAGTGCAGAGTCCGCGGCCAGAGAGCCAGACGGCGGACTCCGTCTACAGCCTGGCTCTCAGCGATCCCGACTGCGACTTGGAGGTGATGAGCACGGACACTGACACGGACTTCCACAGCGTCCAGGACATGTACACCAGGGGTCCCACGGAAACGCCGCGCTTCAACTGGCTCAACAACAGATTCCATCACATGCCTCCTGGAGTAGGACCGGAACGACCCAACAGGTAAGAAAAAAGAGCTCCCATAATTCACCAAAAGTTGAGCCAATGCTGAGTTGATGCCGGGGCATCAACACAGCATTGGCTCAACGTCTTTTATTCCCTGGGATAATACTCATATCTATTATACATGTATTATGTGAAACTCAATGACCTTGACCTCATTTGTTTTCACCTAGCTGGCTAATACAATGAAGTATGGGGAGGGGGAGGGGGGTCTTTTATAACCTTGTTTTCACCGAGTGACGTCACTGCGTCTCACAGAATGCTGAGTTGATGCTGGGGCATCAACGCAACATTGGTCCAACGTCTTCTGTTCCCTGGGATAATACTCATATTATACTAGAATAACAGGGCGTGTAATTATGTATGGTCATGTTTATGCAGGTCGCTTTAGCGTTGATGGAACAACTTCATATTTTGCACAAGCATATGCCTTGACCTAGATGCCTATGAGCAATTAAATTAAATTAACCTACTGAAGCGCTACCGGTAAACACAAGACGTTAAACATGTTCAAGATTTAAGCTGGCGCAACGCACATCAAACACGATACGGGGAGACGTGGTGATCGTAGTTACTGTAGTAGGCCACACGCTTCTGGAAGAGCGACATAATGTGAGCGACATGTTATCCAGTTATTGATACACGATAGAACCGGTGTCGACCGTAGTAGTGTTACAATGTGTTTATTAGCACTCGTATAACCAGAGCCCAGCTCCACCAACCGACTGAAGTCCAAATAATGTGTCTTTAAATATCAAGTCTCAACCAATCAGCTAGCTTAAAACTGAATTAAGTTTGGTCTGAAAATGTTGACGAAGCAGGACCAAGTTTTTAAACGTTAAATATGTTTTCAATCTGGGGCACTGAAACATGGGAAAAGTTTTGACTTATATAAAACTTGTAGAAATCCCAGGAATTGTCAGTCACTGGAAGTTGTGGTTCGTGGCAGCGAGACAAAACTTCAGGAGACTGATAATTTAATTTTAACAGTTCCAGGGGGTTAAACATGCAACAGCCTGGCGGGTGCCCTAGTGCAGTGGTTAAAGCTGCCTGCTTGGAAAATCGGAGATCGCGGCCTTCAAGTTTCATAGAAACAGAATGTTTCTCCCCCCTCATTCGTAATGATTCAATGTTGTGGGGAGCCCCCGTGACTGATAGATGGCGTGTTAGGCCCCAGACCGCCAGGGTTGAAATTTCGAATCCTGTGTCTGGAGGCCAGTGTCATTTCATTCATCTCACCATCCTTGGCAGGTTCTCTTTGCTCAATTTAGCCTATATGTATACAAAGGTGGCCTAAAACCCCGTTCATTTCATTTTTTGAAAAGTCTTCATAAAGTTTTTTCAACATTTTACAGGCTGTTTGGGAAAGTACGGTATTTAAAATTGATTAAGTTGGTGATTATCCAAACATAATTTCAAGAAAATCAGACCATCTTGAAAAGGTCATTTCTCATCACAGAGGTAGCCTAAACATGCTAAAACCCCATTCATTCCACTTCATTTCATTTAAACAACAACCCCGATCAGTTTAACGCGGGATAACAAGATATGTCACGAGTTGACACGAGTTGTGAGGCTGCAAGGGCCGTATTCTCGTACAAGTTACGATATAAAGTAGGCTTCTGATTTGTCGACATGGTCATCTCGACCAATCAGAAGCCTACGAAATATCGTAACTTGTACGAGAATACGGCCCAGATCAGCAGATTTGTAATGAATGAGATCAATCTGGTCAGGGGGCATTCTGTAATGTGAAAATACATAAGTTAATCATGATAAAAAACTGACTGAACTAACAGTTGAATACCAGATATAAAGCAGAGATAAATTGATAGGTTAAGCATGTTAAAGCTCTGGGTGAGCTGGCGATTGTGTCACGTGGGTATATTTTATGTGGGTGCTAGATGAAGCATGCTGTCGCTGGGTTATATTCAGATTCACAGTACCGATATGTATTTTAGAATTTACATTTGACATGTAATGCAACTCTATAGACGAAGTTATAGGGTTTATCATGTTCATAGAGGCCTTCGGAGAGCGACATTTGGAAACAGTTATTGCATGTTAAACAGACTAATTTTTAAACTATACAATATTTTTCCATGATATTTCCTGGCTAGTCACGCGAAAATGGTGCTTGTAAATGTCACCACGGTGAATGTGAATCTTATATTCGCGCGAGGAATTAATTTGAACTGTTTAAAATTTCGAGGTGTATTGATAGTACACGATAGCTACAACAGAAACATATTTTCACAATACAATAAAAAGCGACACAGTCAGGCTATAAAATCAACATTTTTATTTTGGCTCCTTGATATGGCCATAATATGTCAACATGCCCGTAGACTAGAATTGCGTAAGTATTTTAAATTGTGTGTAACGCATTCACCAGTTAACAGGTTAAACGAGAAAAAAAGACGAAATTTAATGTCGGACATGCAATTCTAAAATAAGAAATACGGGAATAACTGATAAATGGGGCTTTCGCCACGCTTGATACGTTGTCACAGCAACCCAAAATTGTCACAATTCTAGTGCATGGACATGTTCACATATTATGGACATAACAAGAAGCGGGCATGAAATGTTGGTTTTTGGATGATTATTGGCCTGATTGTGTTGCTTTAAGTCAGAGGCGATTGCTAAATTGTTTTTGACAAAACTCGTGATATTACTCTAACTGTACATTGCAAGGTTGCAAGCCCGCATGTGTGAAACCGTATGCACATAATCATGATAAAACATGGTATACAATACCAGAAGAATAACAAAAATAATAAAAGCAAGCACATGATTGTGGAAAAATAACATGCCAGACTCTGAATAGAGATCATTTGAATCGGGACATGTGCAAACCCACTCATTACAGCCACGGCTTTCATTCATACCGAAATGTATGTTATTCACTACTAGAGTGAATGAATTAATGGGTTTTTCGGCCACCTTTGTGTAATAGGCTAAACTGGGCCAGGAGAACCTTCTGAGAATAGTGAGATAAATGATACGACACTGCGCTCCAGACGCAGGATTTGAAATTCGAGCCCTGGCGTTCTGAGACCGAGCACGCGACCTCTCGGCCACGTAGGCTCCCCACTATGCTGAATCTTTACGTCTGAGTTGGGGGGAAACATTTTGTTTCTTTGAAACGTGAATGCCAGAGCGGGGGACGAACCAGCGATCTCCGACTTTCCAAAAAGGCAACTTTAACCACTGCACCTGGGACCCCGCCCTTGAATACGAGAGAATAATAATAGCAAATGAGACCGCAAAGCCCAGCAAACACGTTATATTGAAACACGGTTGGTTTAATGTTGAGCCAGCGTATTTGTGCTGCCCCACTATTGGCACATTGAGAAGGTGCTTACTCTGATGGATTATGTCAGCTAGTAATAAATGAAATTTAGTCAAAATTTACCATGCTCGGGTGAACAAACAGCTCATTAAATAATAGTCAGATCAAATAAAATTTATCAACCAATGTGAATGAATTTCGCGAATTCCAGTCAATTCTCAATTAACTGTCATAAAATTTTGCACACACTATTTTCCATTCACTAGGCGACTACCCTGAAAATTTCGCCCAGTTTTGATAAGTAGGCTATGTACATAGACATCCCCTTTTCACACCCATCCCTCTCTACACTAGGGGGTGGGTGTGGAAAGGGGGTGCCTATGGTATGGCATACGTGAGACAGTATGACATTAGACGAAGCTAATGGGTTTATAGATTGCGACATTTTTTAATTTTTACTACATGTTTAATAGACTGATTTAGAATGAATGGAAAATTGTGCTTGTAAAATTTCAAATGAGATTTGGTTGAGAATTGACTGAGAAATCGGCGAAAATCATCACCACTGTTAATGTGAATCCGACTAATTACAAAGCTGATAGATGGATTAAATTCCAGAAATTATATATCACGTGTTGAATCTATTATAGCGATTGATTGATTATTTATTATAATGTCCGGGGATTCGCTGTATTGAAGGTAACCCATATTAATTAACCTTTCAAACTCCCACGATGCATCAAAGCATCACTTTTCATCTCTGAAAAAATAATTAACTCCCTACACCTAGGGGGTTTAGTACGAAATCTTCGTGGAACTGTTTCAAACGTAAGAATATATGTTTACCACCCAGTCATCTTCATCCACTACAAGTCGAGAATTGCTACAGCAATTCGCGGCTTCTAGTGGATGGGAATAAAATGAATCTGGCTTTAGGCCACTTTTGTGCACATATAGGCTAAACTGGGCCAGGAGAACCTCCTGAGGATGGTGAGATGATTGAAATTGACACTGTCCTCCAGACACAGGATTCGAAATTCGAGCCCTGGCGGTCTGAGGCCGAGCACGCTACCTCTCGGTCACAGAGGCTCCCCACAATACTGACTTCCACACGTGGATGGGGAAGAAACATTTTTTGTTTCTCTCAAACCGCCGAGACCGGGAACCGAACCCCGAAGTCTGACGTGAAAGGCGGCGGTGCTAACCACTACCCTAGGGCCCCCGCCCTCTAGTGGATGGAGATGACAATGGTGAATTGAGGCTTGAGCGGGTTAAATGCGGGTCTGATGACAGAAATGGATAGACGATAACGAATAAACAATACAATCACTCACCCAACATTAATACAATGATGGCTCAGCGACTGTGGCGTTGAAGCAATGCCTGTTCCCTCACTATATAGTCACCCACACACAGTAACCCAGCGTAGGTCAATGCTGGTCCAGCGTCCCAGGCGGTGAACCAACATTGATCCAGCATTGGGTCAAGATGTCGTGTTTGCTGGGGCAGGCGGGCACCTGTGTGTACTGTTTGATAAACGATTATGAAGAGGAAATTGAACAATGCTGCGAGGTTTTCTAGAAATATACTTAACCTTGTGGGTATTCTTTCCAACTGTAATAAATAATCCAACTTGTAAGGACCGGCCTGCCGGTATCCTATTAGGTTTATTTTGTTTGTGTCCTATATAGGGGGAAGAAGGGTACAGTGTGTGGGAACGGTTGACATTTATAATAATAATAATAAATACTTTATTTCATGAGGGTATATCAACAATACAAATCACAGGTTGACATAAATGTAAATAGGGAACAAATATGTATGACCATGATGACCATGAAGTACATTGTATTAACCCACTGAGATTTTCTGGGGTCTCGCCGGATGGAAACTGCGCCTACGTCCATTGAGGTTCTTCTACGTCCACTTCAAAGTCAGTCAGACGAGCCATCTGATTTACGTGGTTCTCTGAGCCCCACGACACGACATCGCTGCACGATGTCCTAGTGTACTGTATACAGACAGACAGACAGACAGAATTGTTTATTTATGTCTCACTCCCATCACATATACAATTATACAATATCACAAACAATAAAAAAGGGACCAGTCATTTAGACTTACGGGAGACAAGAACATGATTAATTATCTAAAATTATAAAATGTATTTTCTTACAACACATGGTGACATGCATGGGTGGAAGAGAACCTGTTCACGTCCACCCATAGCAGTAAAGGAAAAAAAATATTCAAGACATAATACATAATACGTAACATGCGTAATATAGCATGTATGAGCTAAGTTAAAATTGTTAAATTAAAACTATTAAAAAAAAAAAAAATTATTAAACGTCACACAGCGATTAAAAGGTCTATGAATGAGGAGGGTGTATATACAATCCACCCTGGTCAACACTGTGAGCACGACGCGACTAGACACCTGTATACGACACCTGGCAGTCCCAGGCGGTCACCCATCCAATTATGAACCGGGCGCGGCGTGGCTTAACTTCAGCGATCGAGCCGACACCGATGAGACAACGCCGTATTCCGTATATCAGTACATGTATATTAAGTATATTAAATATGTACACTTAAACTTATTTAATGATTCAATTTACCTGTGACTAAAAGGCATATAGAAAATTACAATAACGTAAACGCATAATGAATGATAAAACAAAATTACGTAGTTTGGCGAATTTCATTAAGATTATTTTAGAAAGTGTGAAGTGAAAAAACTGTAATTGATTGTATAATAATGTATAAATTATTATGTGTTATGTTATATGTTTTGCTTATTACATTCACTGTTATTTTCTTGTATTCCTCCATGTGAGGCTTAAAGAATAAACACTTGAACTTGAACTTGGTAAAGCATTATTTTCAAAACATTATCATTGTATTATTATGGTAATGCTGCACAATAGTAAACATAGGTATCAGTGATAATGCGTCCTAATGTGAGTAATGTACAAGGTGATTGGTTACTGATAAGCGGACAATACAATAATTTCATCTTCTTTTACTAAGAATGCATAAATACATAAAGTTAAAAATACATGCTATATGGAATTTGAAAGATATTGATTACCCTTTTTGTTTTTTTAAGTATTTTGAATGACGTATATTCACTTTCAAATTGACTAATGGATTTTGCTTCATGGGTGTTATCATTGAGAGAATTTCAAACTTTTGGGCCATTATATCTAGCACTTTGTGGTGCGCTTTTGGTACGTAAAGTGTATTGCTTGTTTTGGATCTTAAGCCATGATGTGTGTTTGTGCAGGCAGATTTAAGCATATTTATTAAATACGTGGGTGCTTGGCTGTTCAAGGCCTTAAATACCATTAAGGCTTGCCTACGATTGACGATCTTGTCAAAAGTGTGCCAGTTAAGTTTCGAAAATAAAGGAGCGGATGGGGCATATCGGTCTGCATCGAGAATAAGGCGCGCAGCTTGTTTTTGTAATTTTATAATTGTGTCGATCCCAGTTTTATTGCATTGTCCCCACACAGAACAACAGTATTTCAGATGGGGTTTTATGTAATAATTATAGTAAAGAATGCGGAGAGGCGTTGACAAGTATTTCCGTATTTTCCTGATGATTAAGGGTTTAAAAAGAACTGGTTTTCTGACTTTTTTAACTTTATGTTACCATAATAAATTATTGTCAATGATAACACCCAGGAGTTTTTCATTTTTTGTATTTTCTATCGTTGTGTCATTTACATTTAGATAGAGGTCTGTATCTATGGTTTCTAAACGGGATTATTTTGACTTGGATATAATTAACATTGCTTTTGTTTTCTCAGCACTTACTAGCATGCCATTATCTCTGCACAATTGCAAGTGTTTTGTGTTTCTACAGTTAATGGACTCTTAACAATTTCTAGTTCTTTATTGTGGGCAGTGATGGTTGCGTCATCTACAAATAAATTTGTTTTTTCCTAATCTGTTTTCTAGGGGCAGACCATTAATGTAAATTAAAAACAATAACCGACCGAGTATTTAGCCTTGTGGAACACCATAATTATTTGTTAATTCAGCAGAAGAGGTGGAATTTATTTTCACTGATTGTTTCCTATCATTGAGATACGATTGGAACCACAAAAGATAATTATTGTTTATGTTATACAGTGATAGTATTGGAAGCAGTATATTATGATTCACTAAATCAAATGCTTTGCACAAATCAACAAAAACTACTCCTCAATATTCATTGTTATACATGGAATTGAGCCACTCTTCTGTCTTTATATTAAGTGCTGTCTCGCAGGAATGGCTACTACGAAAACCAGATTATTTAGTTGATATTAAATCATTTACAATTAAAAATTCATATAATGCATTGTACACGTGTTTTTTGTACACTAATATTTTGGAAAGAAGGGATGAAATAGAAATAGGCCTATAATTTTCCCGATTCTCAGAATACAATCTATGTACCCCAGTCCTTATGAACATGACTGTGCAATATAACGTTTGAGGTCCCTAGTTTACGTACTTCTGTGTTTAAAAAGTCTTCAGAAAGACATATATTCACGATTATCATGATTATATTCGCGGTTCAAAAAAGCTTAAAGGGTTTTGGTTGGAATAAGGTTGGCCGGGGACCTGTGTGTACTGTTTGATAAACGATTATGAAAAGGAAACTGAACAATGTTGCGAGGAGAGAATGTTTTCTAGAAATAAACTTAGCCTTGGGGATATTCTTCCCAACTGTAATGATTAATACAAAAAAACCCTTAAGCTCTATTATAGACATAACCACACATATAATCGTGAATATTATTATTTCTGAACACTTGTTACAGACAAAATACATAACCTGAAACGTTATATTTGACATGTTCACAGGGACTGGTGTGGAGAAATGTCAACCGTGTCCCATACACAGACACACAACACCCCTCTTTCCCCTAAATAGGACACAAACGCAAAATAAACTTAATAGTACCGGCCTTCAGCCGGTTCTTATTATGTTAATGACGATAATAATGATCTAGTCACTAATAGGGGCCTATGCCATTAATATCACGTATATCAGCATTTGATTGAGTCACATATATCTCAATATATTATAAGATTGCAGTCGTGTATCATTAAGTCGTCAAATACGTCTGACATATGCTATGATAACGAGAATATTATACAAATAGCTTTGTATTTCGACATTGGAAAACCTTGAAAGATCCAGGTTGAAATTTTGCTATAATTTAGGTCAAAACCGTTGTCACGTTTACCCGATGTCTACATTCTGTTAATGACCAAAGCTCAAAACCGTTGTCACGTTTACCCGATGTCCACATGCTGTTAATGACCAAAGCTCTATTGTTATAGGCATATTTCTCGTGTCTTGTAATACTTCACTTTTAATCTTTTATCCGCCATGTAAAATTTTCACCCACTTCAAGTTGTGTCTCGCTACCGCGACCCACAACTTCAAATGGGTGAAGTATCTTAGCAAAGTGTATTATTAAAAAAAGATCAGATAATCTAAATACCCTGTTTCAGACCACGCTGATACTGACCGTGCCATATACCCATAAAATAGATATTCAAATAAAGCAGAAACAAAAAAGCATGGTCACAATAACCCATCCGAATGAAGCACCAACGATTTCGGAAGCAGCGCCACCGAGATCTTGCTTTTTTTATTATTTTGATCTATAGAGACCTTTTATGAAGAAAAATATATGTTACAATTTGTGACGGGTCTCTCACTACATTGACAAGACTATGAACGTACCTGGCAATAACAGATGGACCATAGATAATGAGTGACAGGGGCGTATCCAGGATCTGTAGAAAGGGGGCGCCGGGGATTCGGGGACCTGTCCCCAATAATTGTTTGGGATATTTAGACCAATTGTGTGAACTTTTTGTATCCGCCGCTGAGTGAAAAGATTGCGAATGGTATTAGACATGTTAGATGGTCGACATTGTAGTTTGTAATTTCAGGTGTTCTTGATAATGTTATGAGATAAAAAAAAGTGTAAATAATATCACTTTGGCAATCGCTTACTTATACGTAATTACACTCTAAACAATATAGGTTCTTTTAAAAGAACTCTTCAGTACTACCATGCAACCCAGGAGAATCCTGCAAGGGTTGTCCTGTGCTTGCATGGTGATAGTACCGAAGGGGGTCTTCTAAAGAACCTATATTGTTTTTAAAGCGCGAAACACACCAACGCGATTGCCAGCGCGATGTCCTGAGCGACGTCCCACGCGACGTTTGGGACAATGGTGTCTGAATTGTGGGCCAGCGAGTACATAAGATGCGACGACATCGCGTATGGCGCTAGAAGCAGTATATATATAGTACATTTTATTGTTGCACATATGCTTTATGCTTTATGTGTTTTGAAAACAAAATCGTGTATATTTTGAATACAAAGATATATCATTCACAGGTTCGTGAATACTTTATAAATTTAACAGTCAAATAATTTCTAAACGGTCATAGTAGCTTACAACACTGCCGTCGAGCAAAGACAAAATGTTTACTTTACAAGTAAGCAAATAGTGCTACGTAATTCGTTTTATTGCTGTGTAAAATTATTTGCATACTGCGAACTTTACCTGTATGTTATATAACCACGAGTATAGGATTAATATTTATGCTAATTAAGATTTATGCTAAATTAATAAACTGATTATCATAATGACATGCTGCATTCACTCACTGAGCTTGATTGGTCAACACTTGTGATGTTGACATGAGGGTATACGCAAACACAGCCGAGAGGAAGTATCTGCCTACTTAAAAAGTGAGAAGATACTGCCTTTTTCCTTTTCAGAGCAGACTGCATAAAACCACGGCAGCAAGGTTTTCCGACAGATCCAGTTCGCCAGGTGTTCACATAACCATCACGATGATTCTGCTTTACACATTGTTCTTTTTAGCCGCTACAATATTCTTGTTTCGGTCGCTGAAGAAGATGACCAAGATGGAGAGCCACCCACCGGACAACCGCATAGCAGGACCAACGCCGTGGCCGATATTTGGCAACGGAGCCATCTTTGACAAACCCAGCGTCCATCTGGTGCTGTACAAAATCTTTCAGAAATTCGGGTCTGTGTATAAGCTGAGGGTGAAGAACAAGTATTGGGTTGTGGTTGGTGACGGGGCTGTCATACGCGAGGCACTTGTAAAGAGAGGACCGGACTTCGCAGAGCGACTACCTGTGTTTTCAGAGGCGTCGGGACCGCAGTTTAATAATTTTAAGAACATGGTGCATCATGCAATTTTTCGAAAAATAGCGATACTCCTCTCCGGCTCGTATGACGATAACGTGGAAAATAAAAATGCAACAGAAATGTTCATCGAAGAACTGGCCAGCAGAAGAGGTGAGAGTTTTAATCCGCACACTGAAGTGGATTGCTTTAATTCTCGCATCCTGGCAAGTCTGCTCATGGGAAAACATGGTGTCGATCAGACCAAGAATATATCTAGACTGGCATTCTTAATCAACACCAAGTTCCTACCTGATACCACGTGGGAAATTGATGAAATATTTCCCTGGGTGAAATATTTCACACATTCCGGTCAGAATGAAGGGGATAAAATTCGTGATCTGGTGAACACTATATATGAGGACAGAAAGGGGGGTGTTTTGGCCGGCGTGGAGGACGACAGAGATAAAGGCATACTGCACCTATTGTTTCTTGAAGCGAAGAAAAACGATCAAGCTATACACGATGACTTTATGAAGCTGCTTATAGCCATGCTAGCGGGCGGGGCCGATACCACCAGTGGCTTTCTGTGCACAACATTGGCCGTGTTGGCTCACTACCCTCACATGCAGAAAGCCATCCACCGGGAGGTCTCGTCTGTTGCTGGAGATGAACTACCACAGCTCCAGCATCTGGGCAGCTGTCCTTACACCATGGCCCTCATTCTGGAGGTGATGAGGAACACCAGCACGGCTTTCCTGCAGACATCGCACAGGGCGGTCAAAGACTCCACTCTGGCGGGCTACGACATACCAAAAGGCACGGCGATTATGCTACACACGTGGGCGGCAAACCACGACCCAAAAGTCTGGGTGGATCCCTTCCGGTACAAACCAGAACGCTTCCTGGATGACGCTGGCAATCTACTTCCAACTGATCACCCGACTCGTCGACAATTTCTACCATTCAATGCTGGTAATATGATGTGTCCTGGAAGAGACTTTGCCACAGCCAGATTGTTCCTTGGGACTGCCACTGTGGTTCAGAAATTTATCGTGGAGCCAGAGCACCAGATCAACGAAGAGCTGACAGATCCGCGTGTACTTAATCTGAAGCATAATATCGAATTAAGATTTTGCAGGCGTGACTAACAGAGAAACCAAACCATATAACAGTACTGCAAAGCCGAAATGCAGTGTCTGGTTAATTGAAAAGTAAGCTGATACTGTTTTTTGGCGTTAAACTGCAGAATATAATGTATTTACATGCCATTTTGTCATGTGGTAAATAATTACAAGATCATTGGTAAAAAGCACCGACGATGAAACTGTCATATTAATAATAATTGTGTTAACTTGATTTTATGCGTGTATATACCATCAGCTAATATTGTATTTTATAGCCTATAGAAAATATGCACAGATTCTTGTGTGCACCGAGACTGCTATTAATCTGCGACCGGTGAAAGGTTATGAAGGGTCGCCACTATCGCAAAATCGGTCCATCCCAAGGCAGAGTGTTGGTAACTTTCACACTTGAATGAAATCTCGCGGTAATAAACTGTGATAGAAATAGACCGCAATAGACGTATTTGTTTGTTTTAATGAATTTTTTTTTTAAATAGAAATAGAAATAGAAAACAAGTACTGAATGATAACCCTATTTAAAATATTACATTTATAGTTTGTGAATCGTTTGTTTAAATATATATTTAACTTCAGCATATAGTTATGCGAAAACTGTGAATCATGGTCTTCATTTCCGCTTGTTGACGGTTCATTAGAAAGCGGGACACAAAGTTAGAAAGAGTATCACCAAGAAATCTATAGGGAACGCATGACACCATTCTAGAAAGAGCATGTGCAAGTCTACAGTTTGCCGGATTCTGGGTCGCTTTTGGTCATCACGTCGCCTCGTTAATGAACCAGTCACGCTGAGGCGGTTCGAGGTGGCGGTCGGTCCAAAGAGAGAATACGGTTTGAACCGTGCGAAAATCGGCGGTTCGAGCAGGGGTCCATAATAAATGGAATGTCATATGCGGAGTAATATATAGTCAGATATGGCCTCATAAGCTATTTTTGGAAATTTTGGCATGTTTCAGAAAATAAATAATGCGCAGTGGTACAGTTTTTTTCGGAGATTTACGGCTGTTTCTGGCGGTCATATTCGGCTTTAGAAATTAGATTTACAGTCTTGGTTCGGTTATTCACGGTTATGTACGGTCGTATAATGGTCGGTGTCGGTAATGTACGCTCAACTACGATTATTGAGGGAGCTTGTCCTCGCACCGCAACACACCTTGCTACAAATTGGAGCGTATATATATCCCTATATGTACGGCAGGTCTGTTTCGGAAAGATACGTTCGCAAAATGAGAGATACGGTCTGGGCAAATAGAACGGTCACTTACCATGCTTACGGGGAAACAGCCCGGACGGACAGAAAGTGCATCGATGCGGATATATAGTGATATATAAGGAGTTATACGGAGTTAATCGCTAGGAGCGGACTGACGGGGAGCGATAGGGCTTGAAACGCTCCAAGCCGAAATATGCTGCTCCATCGGACCACGAACAAGACTAGACTTCTCCTGTATCCTCATGCTATCCCCAGCTGCCTCCGCCAGAGGCTACAAAAGGCCTTGGGCCACCCGATGATAACAAAAGATTGAACAAAGTATAAAATTGGTGCTATGACCATGATGACTTGTGAATTATAAAGAAGATATATAACGAAAAAATAAGAAATAATAAACAAAATAAAAGAAATAAAAAGGTATAGGGCATTTGGTAATTATTAAAAAAAAATTAAGTCTGATATTAGACAATTGAAAATAATTCAATTGAAAAAAAGATATATGGAATGAGAAATATTTCTAAATAATACGACTATAAATATTATTAAAGCATTTCAGTTCTAATTTTTTGCTGAAATTTTATCGAAAATGGAATGAAATGAATCGGGCTTTAGGCCACCTTTGTGCACATATAGGCTAAACTGGGCCAGGAGAACATCCTGAGGATGGTGAGATGATTGAGATGACACTGTCCTCCAGACACAGGATTCGAATTTCGAGCCCTGGCGGTCCGAGGCCGAGCACGCTACCTCTCGGTCACGGAGGCTCCCCACAATACTGACTTTCACACGACATTTTTTGTTTCTTTCAAACCGCCGAGACCGTGAACCAAACCCCGAACTCTGGCGTGAAAGGCAGCGGTGCTAACCACTACCCTAGGGCCCCCGCCCTCATCGAAAATAAACTTGTCATTGCTACCGCAATTCCTAGCTTGTGGTACTTATTTGTCATCTGCAAGAGAGGTGCGACTACTCGTTTATTTGCTGTTTATTTTTAGACTAGACTACAAAAAACTGCCTGTTATGTGAGTTGCCCGATTTGATCCATGTTAAATTTAGTAAACATTGACGTGTATAGGTTTTTTTTAACATAGCCAAGTTTGCCAACTAACATCAGATGCGTTAACAATAACATTGCATTTTTACTAGAACTCAACAACAAAGTGTTAAATAAACGAATAGTCGCACCTGTCTTTGATTACGCATTATAGGCTTCAAAACAACATAGTGAAGTAATTTTGAAAATTTCATCTACCACAAGCTTGTAATAACAAGCTTTTGCAACAAAATAAACTTGTATCAGACAACGTTTTGTCACACCGCGTTAGCATGTCCGCAAGGCATCGTGAATGACCTAATATGACCCTGTGATGTGAGCCCTGACATTACGGGCAGCATGAGGTTAACAGACGGTCAAGTCTGTAAGTTTACCTGTAAAATATATCCTTGGGGCAATTCATTCCCCAGAAATGTGTTTCTAATAAAACGCCGGCATGACTGCTGCATTGTTGTTGGAAGAAAATTCAGCTACATGCAGTATGCAGTGTCAAGCTTGTATATTAGTGAAAATATCTAGGACCACTTTGTTTTGTTCTCTGTTTTAGATAAGACAAAATTCGAAATCTAATGAGATGAAAATATATATTTTCGTATTTTTTGCTAATGGTCAGAATCTGGCATCTATCTAGACTAAATTCTAATATCGGTTCCCGTGTTGAGCATGCCGAAAGGGTCAAGTAATCAGTACGCCCGTATTGCTTTATTATGTTTGTGAGACAACTAAACAACATCAATCAGTATTTGACAGTGATCGTTCAGTACCCCAACAATATATACAGGGGGTGGAATAAAATCGATGGATGGCAAATATGTCAACACCGTGACATTTTGTAATGCCAAGCCCACATTACACCATTTAATAAACCTCACGTTTTGCGTCTGCGTGTCATCCAGTTTTAAAGCTTTGAAAATTATCTTTGGTCCCATGGTCAGGAACATATAAAAGGAAACGTAACATGTAGTGATCATCACCGTAATGCATTGGCGTCATCACCGTAACATAGCCTGTCAGACGTAACCAATAGGTGTATATGTAGGCCTACACATACAATTTCACTGATGAATAAAATTTGCATACTTCCATTTAAATCAGCTGTTTTAAGCATAAAAAATATAAAGTGGATGCATGGTAGAACATTCAAACACAATCTGTCACCATAACACTTTTGACACAAATTTGTCAGCACCGTAACAGAAATATGTCATGGTGATGACAATTACGGTGATAACTTATTATCACCCAAACTATATCATATATTTGGGTCACTCAAATCAATCTAACGACATTGACTTTTGATTTCTACTTTCAACTATGGCTAAATGTGGGCCGTTAAGGTGATGACTTACAATATACATACCATCTAAAATTCTTCCTTAAAGTGGTATTTTAAAAGACAAAATATGAAACTTTCACTTTCCTTGTGTGTCCCATGCTAGACTAGCAGAAGATCAGTCTTATGCAATGATCATCACAAGATACCAGTCGCAACAAACACTAGCTAGCCACATGAACATGCTGTGTTATGGTGTTGACATTACATTGATGGACACATGTATCAGTGTAACGTGTAGCAACATGTAGCATACGTCAGCCTTTTTCTCTGTAGAATCTGATTGGTATTCACTCGGGTTACAAACTAGGAAATACATTTTCAGATGCCTTGTCCTTTCGGACACGTTGACAATCGGTGTTGACAATTGTCATACTCGGATCACAAAAAATTATATAATGGGTGCACTTAGGAGTGCCGACACTGTTCACATTGATAGTGAACTGCTGGCATTGGCAGCTACATTTAACAGCCTTTAATATAACTGCTGGATATATAGGACACTAAAATTCACAGTTTGTATAGAATGGCTCTTTCACGAAACGACATTTTTTTCAGGTTCCAAAATGATGTGTCTTTTTATCATCATTTTTTTAAATATGCAAGTGCATTAATATGCAAAAGTATGATATAAGCACGAGGACACATTCCAATAAATGATCAATTGTTGACGCTGAATTGAATGTACGATTGTTGATTTTTTTCTTCTAAGACGTTGAGATAAAAATTTACAAAATCAAAGGTGAAATAAACCTTTTAATTACAACCAAACATTAAGTCAAGCTATGTTCTCATATTTAATAACATACTGTAATTAATTTAAACAACGACATATAAGATGTGATAATATGCTGAAAATATCAAACTATATATGCAGATTTATTTCATATTTTGGTCAATTAATACAACTATATAATATGGACGCCTTTATGCACAACTGAGCCTACCCAAAAAAAAAATGTTTTGAGATAAATGCAGTTAAAGTTTAGGGTGTTCTGTAAATTCGAGAAATACTGCCATCTGAAAGTACTGCCATCTGCCGGTATCTTCAGATGTCAACCTAGCAGCCCAAAACGTGCTCTGGTCTAGTTGTGCATAAATCAAAATGGTCATTTTGATTAATGCACAACTGAACCAACCCACACTTTTAGTACATCTTTTACAGATAAACGCATACATTTATGTAGCCTACTGAATATATTTTTCAAATCATTTCACTGTCATAGGGGCAGGGGTTGGCCGTTGTGAGGGTCAACCCAATAAGGTCAAATAATACTTCCGTTACCGATTACACTGCCTTCCCAAAAAGGGTAGGTAAGTGATTTTTATGCAATTTTTTTTGGGGGGGGGGTGGGGGTAAGGGGATTCCGGTTACATGGCCCTCCAAAATAAGGTACGTGAAGAAACTTTTTTCCAGTATCACTTCAAACAAGAGCGCTGACGCTAACGATATCCCCCGCCATTAATTAAAGTCAACAATGGCCTCAAAGTCAAAGGTTAAAAATTAGGTCAAAGGTCATAACCCCCAAAAAGGCACATCTACACCCCCCTAGGTGATGTGTGTCTGCACTATGAAAACAATCCAGCAAACGCTTTCCGAGATATCGTTCGGAAACTAAACTTATCATCCGCCAACAATTAAAGTGGATGATCACCTTTAAGTTGAAGGTCATAAATTAGGTCAAAAGTCATAACCCCCAAAAGGCACATATACACCCCCTAGGGCATGTGTGTGTGCAATATGAAAACAATCCAGCAAATGCTTTCCGAGATATTGTCTGGAAACTGAATTTATCATCGTCCATCAATTAAAGTCAATAATCGCCTGAAAATCAAAGGTAAAAAAATAGGTCAAAGATCATAGCCCTCAAAAGGCACATCTGCACCCCCTAAGGGATGTGTGTATGCAATATGAAAACAATCCGGCTAACGCTTTCTGAGATATCATCCGAAAACGAAACACAGCCACACGGTAAGATATGGTGATGACATTATCCCCCGCCCCTACTTCGTGGGCGAGGGATAAAAACTGTCAAATTACCCCCAAAGGGGCTGTTCACATAAAAATACACGCTAAAAAACAAATTGGGATAGGACGGTCTAGGGGGGGGGGGAGGGGGTTGAAATAGGGTCGGTCGTGTAAACGGAAAGAAAAATATTTTAATTTAATTAATATCTTATATTGAATGATGCCGCATCATTGTAAAAGAATATCAGTACTTTCACTCACAATTATTATTATAATTATTTTAAAATGTATTCAAATGTTATAGAAAAAATATACAGAAAAAATGCCAGAAAATTATTAGAACACTGTTACTGCGATAAAGTAGCATTACTTAGAGCAGAAGGTTGAACATGATAACTTGATGCATTGTTTTAATAGTATATATCACGATGAAACGTTTATGTCAAG
The DNA here is from genome assembly GCA_964017125.1 of Flabesymbios commensalis. NCBI lineage: Eukaryota > Metazoa > Annelida > Polychaeta > Terebellida > Flabelligeridae > Flabesymbios > Flabesymbios commensalis. The sequence goes on along the minus strand of OZ024905.1, from coordinate 91,944,972 downwards.
CTTTGTATGGCATGCAACCACATTTTTTCTGAAATCGTAATCATGTTGACAGCCGTTTAGATATATTATAAAATACAAGTTTATTTATTTATCTCTATTTATGTATTTAATATCTCGGAGCATGACAGTATTGCAGCGCAGATGTCTGAAACGATCGTAAACATATAATTATTTATTTGCACTTTATTTTTCAATTCTTCAAGAAGTTGTAGAAAATTGCTCAGATTCAAATAAAACATGTTTTTATTACATTGTTGTTACAATAATATTAATGATACGTCGCCACTTAAAGCCTTTCCGTCGCCCTTTATCGCCTCTCCATCATCATTTACGCATCTCCGTTTCCCTTGACGCCTACTCCTCGCCCTAAATGCATATCATGCATCACCCTTTAACTCCTCCCCATCGACTTGAATGCCTTGCCATCACCATTTAACGCTTCATAATCGCCTTCAAGCACCTCCTCATCGCATTTACCGCCTTCCCATTGTCATTTAACGCCTCTCTATCGCCTTTTAATGCATCTCCATCGACCTTTAACTCTTTTTCTTCACCTTTTAACTCCTTTCCATCGGCCTTTGACCTTTCTCCGTCGCCATTTAACGCTTCTTCGTCACCCTTTAGGGACTCCCTGTCGTTTTTAACGCCTTCTCCTCGCCCTTAGACACCTATTCATCTCCTTTTAACGCCTCGCCATCGCCTTTTAACGTTATTTAGCGCTTCTTCGTCACCATCTAACGCTGTTTCATAGTCCTTTAATGACCCCCGCCACCTTTTAGCGAATCCCGGCGCAAACTAACGCCCATTCTTCACCCCTTAGCGCCTCCTCGTTGCCCTCTAACGCCTCCTCATTGCCCTTCAATGCCTCCTTATTCCCTTTAACGCCTTCTCATTGCCCTTTAACGCCTCCTCATTGCCATTCAACCCATTCCCGTCGCCCTTTAGGTGAAGAGCCTATAAGAGCATATACCCTCTTTGCTTTAGGGCCACTGGGTCGCCTTTTAGCATATCTTCGCCGACCTTTAACGCATCCCATTGTCCTTTAACGCGTTCCTGTCGCCTTTTAACGCCTCTCCATTGACCTGTATCACTTTCCTGCCGCTTTTCAATGCCTCCCCACCACCTTTCAATTACTTCTCGTCGCCTGATCATTTCACTTTGATGATGTTTATTCATTAAAACCCTACTATAATTGTAATATCCAGTCAAAATCACACCAAAACAATGTATTATACGTGCTCCAATTTGTAGCATATATGTTAAAAATTAAAATTGACCTTTTGACCTAGAGGATCATCTAAAATCACCAAAATAGTACCAGAAAAAGATTTTTGACACAAAATCATAAGAAAAAGAGGTATTACACTTGTTTTCAGCTTTATTTGTTAGAAATCATATTTTCGCTTACCTGACCTGGATATTGACGCAATGACCTTGAAAATTACCTTTTATCATCATAATAGTAACAGACATGAATTATTCAGTCAAAATTACATCAAAACGACGTACTACACTTCTTCTGCTATTTGTATTTGCTAAAAATCATATTTTCACATTTTTGACCTTGGGATTGACTTTTATATGACCTTGAGTTAAAAATGACCTTGATCATGATCTTGAATCACCAAAATAATACCTAAAAGGATTTTCCTCGTTTTATTTGTTAAAACTTCTATTTTCTCTTGCTTGACCTTGAAATTGACCTTTTAATCTTGAAGATGACCTTGAATAATACAAATAGTTTCTAAAATGTGGATTGCCCAGTCAACATCACATGGGAATGAGGTATTATACTTGTTCTTAGCTTCATTTCTTGAAAAATCATGTTTGACCTTGAGATTGACCTTTGACCTTGAATCTATAAAAATGCTCAAACTTTTCAAACTGGCACTCATCGGATTTGAATTCAGCACAAAAAAATCTATAAGAAACATCAAAAAAACATTGTATATGTCACAAAACAAGGTTAGGTCATCTCTAGCTCGGATTACTTCTTTAGCTGTATAAACGCGTTAGCGTTTGGGGGGCAACATTGTGTGTCCTTGCAGGTGCGAGCTGCAGTCAAAATGTGGGTTGGTCCAGTTGTGCATAAAGATAAGTGATGGAAATGTGGGTTGGTCCACTTGTGCATAAAGCAAACTCCAGATTCCCCATATGTGGGTTGGTCCGAAGTAATCTGGTGGCGACTTGAAAATAACTTGGGATAAAAAATATTTTTTTAGAAGCTATGGTCACTGTCTACAGTTTGGTGAGCTTAACTCATTTTCGGGGGTGGTGTGGGTTGGCTCAGTTGTGCATAAAGGCATCCATATTACAATAATTATGTTCTAAAAGGTAAAAAATCAGACACATGCTTACTTTGAAATTGTGGATCGCGTCAGCGAAACATAACTTTAAGTAGGTGAAAATTCGAATTAAATAATTTGGTGGGCAATTACCATTATGGCTTATTGTTCAATTATATAATGAGTCTTTAATTACAAAATAATATATGTGAATTAGCGAACCGTTTACTTTAATATTATTACGAAGCTCATTAGCTATTAGATGATTAAATACTGATCTACGGGTAATTTACTGGTGTTCACCGTATAATAAGGTAAAGCGACCTTTATACACTTGGCTGGTCTGTATGTAGGCCTATCTTCTATATATCGTCACCTCGGAGCTAAAGGATCCTATCTGACACTCGTCAGAGTGGCAGATAGGATCATTTAGCTCCGAGGCGACGATATCGCATCGCTGAAGATATTATAAAAGTTATGAACACGTAATATTGTAAGAAGAATTATAGAAATAGCCTTTTGTGGTGGTTTATTTTATACATTTTTATTTTTTACAATGACGCAATGACTTTGTTTACAACGTAGGCCAAACAACATAATTAGTTTACTTCAGTCGTTCACATTCAACAGAAAATCTCTTTTCAATAATGAACAGTTATTTCACACATAAGACTATGCTAATTCCAAAGTCTTAGTATCATAATATAATTTGCATTATAATGTTTACTTTAAAAAAAACGTTCGTCTATGCCTAAATTACGCTTGGCAGACATCATATACTTCAAAACACCACCAGGAACACTGACTAAACATGTAGCATTGACTAACCCAGTAATCAATCCCATTTGTTTATCTCCCATTTGTCATTTATCAGGCCGACAGAAGACACTGCCGACTCGAAGTAAAATTATCTCCCATTTTTCATTTATCAGGCCGACAGAAGACACTGCCGACTCGAAGTTAAATTCCTTGCCATCTGTCATTTATCAGGCCGACAGAAGACACTTTTGACTCGAAGTTAAATTATTTCCCATTTGTCATTTATCAGGACGACAGAAGACACTTCCGACTCGAAGTTAAATTATCTCCCATTTGTCATTTATCAGGCCGACAGAAGACACTTCCGACTCAAAGTTGAATTTCTTGTCATCTGTCATTTATCAGGCCGACAGAAGACACTTCCGACTCGAAGTTAAATTATCTCCCATTTGTCATTTATCAGGCCGACAGAAGACACTTCCGACTCGAAGTAAAATTATCTCTCATTTGTCATTTATCAGGCTGACAGAAGACACTTCCGACTCGACGTTAAATTCCTTGTCATCTGTCATTTATCAGGCCGACAGAAGACACTTCCGACTCGAAGTTAAATTATCTGCCATTTGTCATTTATCAGGCCGACAGAAGACACTTCCGACTCGAAGTAAAATTATCTCCCATTTGTCATTTATCAGGCCGACAGAAGACACTTCCGACTCGAAATTAAATTATTTCCCATTTGTCATTTATCAGGCTGACAGAAGACACTTCCGACTCAAAGTTAAATTATCTGCCATTTGTCATTTATCAGGCCGACAGAAGACACTTCCGACTCGAAGTTAAATTATCTCCCATTTGTCATTTATCAGGCCGACAGAAGACACTTCCGATACAAAGTTAAATTATCTCCCATTTGTCATTTATCAGGACGACAGAAGACACCTCCGACCCGAAATTAAATTATCTCCCATTTGTCATTTATCAGGCCGACAGAAGACACTTTCGACTCGAAGTTAAATTCCTTGCCATGTGTCATTTATCAGGCCGACAGAAGACACTTTTGACTCGAAGTTAAATTATTTCCCATTTGTCATTTATCAGGACGACAGAAGACACTTCCGACTCGAAGTTAAATTATCTCCCATTTGTCATTTATCAGGCCGACAGAAGACACTTCCGACTCAAAGTTGAATTTCTTGTCATCTGTCATTTATCAGGCCGACAGAAGACACTTCCGACTCGAAGTTAAATTATCTCCCATTTGTCATTTATCAGGCCGACAGAAGACACTTCCGACTCGAAGTAAAATTATCTCTCATTTGTCATTTATCAGGCTGACAGAAGACACTTCCGACTCGAAGTAAAATTATCTCTCATTTGTCATTTATCAGGCTGACAGAAGACACTTCCGACTCAAAGTTGAATTTCTTGTCATCTGTCATTTATCAGGCCGACAGAAGACACTTCCGACTCGAAGTTAAATTATCTCCCATTTGTCATTTATCAGGCCGACAGAAGACACTTCCGACTCGAAGTAAAATTATCTCTCATTTGTCATTTATCAGGCTGACAGAAGACACTTCCGACTCGACGGTAAATTCCTTGCCATCTGTCATTTATCAGGCCGACAGAAGACACTTCCGACTCGAAGTAAAATTATCTCTCATTTGTCATTTATCAGGCTGACAGAAGACACTTCCGACTCGACGGTAAATTCCTTGTCATCTGTCATTTATCAGGCCGACAGAAGACACTTCCGACTCGAAGCTAAATTATCTGCCATTTGTCATTTATCAGGCCGACAGAAGACACTTCCGACTCGAAGTAAAATTATCTCCCATTTGTCATTTATCAGGCCGATAGAAGACACTTCCGACTCGAAATTAAATTATCTCCCATTTGTCATTTATCAGGCTGACAGAAGACACTTCCGACTCAAAGTTAAATTATCTGCCATTTGTCATTTATCAGGCCGACAGAAGACACTTCCGACTCGAAGTTAAATTATCTTCCATTTGTCATTTATCAGGCCGACAGAAGACACTTCCGACTCGAAGTAAAATTATCTCCCATTTGTCATTTATCAGGCCGACAGAAGACACTTCCGACTCGAAATTAAATTATCTCCCATTTGTCATTTATCAGGCTGACAGAAGACACTTCCGACTCGACGTTAAATTCCTTGTCATCTGTCATTTATCAGGCCGACAGAAGACACTTCCGACTCGAAGTTAAATTATCTGCCATTTGTCATTTATCAGGCCGACAGAAGACACTTCCGACTCGAAATTAAATTATCTCCCATTTGTCATTTATCAGGCTGACAGAAGACACTTCCGACTCGAAGTTAAATTCCCTGTCATCTGTCATTTATCAGGCCGACAGAAGACACTTCCGACTCGAAGTTAAATTATCTGCCATTTGTCATTTATCAGGCCGACACAAGACACTTCTGACTCAAAGTTAAATTCCTTGCCATCAGTCTTTTATCAGGCCGACAGAAGACACTTCCGACTCGAAGTTGAATTCCTTGCCATCTGTCATTTATCAGGCCGACAGAAGACACTTCCGACTCGAAGGTAAATTCCTTGCCATCTGCCATTTATCAGGCCTACAGATGACACTTCCGGCTCCTCGAAATTAAATTATCTCCCATTTTTCGTTTATCAGGCCGACAGAAAACACTTCCGACTCGAAATTAAACTCCTTGCCATCTGTCATTTATTAGACCGACAGAAGACACTTCCGACTCGAAATTTAATTGCTTGCCACCTGTCATTTATTACACCGACAGAAAACACTTCCGACTCGAAATTAAATTCTCTTACCTATTATTCATTTGTCAGGCCGAGAGAAGACACTTCAGAATCGAAATTAAATTTCATACCTATTATTCATTTGTCAGGGCGACAGAAGACACTTCCGACTCGAAATTGAAGTTTTAGGCCCACTTGAAAGGTAAGTTGTCAGTCAGGTGGGCCTAAACTTTTAAGCCCACTCAAATGGTGCATGGTCACAGACGTGGGCCTAAATTTTTAAGCCTATTAAAACATGCGTGAAAAATGCTAATTAGGCTATAGATTGGCCTAAAGTTTTAGGCCCACCGCAAAGCAAAATTTTCAGTCAAGTGGGCCTAAACTTTTAAGCCCACTTAAACAAATTACAGACCAATGTTCAATTAGAACTGAAAGACAGGCATATGTGTATAATATCCCGTCTTTTAGTAGGCATATAACTGCCAATAGATGATGCGTAGAATAAAAGGAGATCACTTTTGTAGGGACTGACATTAGATTATTAGAGGTCAAGATCACTTTTGTAGTCGTTTAGATATTTTAAAAAGTGGCTGTGATCACTTCTTCGGTGGCCCAGATCACTTTGTAGTGGCTTATAGGCCGGGAGCCAGATCTAGCCCACGTACTCACAAAAGCTAAGAAAATTTCACTGCGATTTTTATTTAGCTTGACCATTGGGACATAGCGAATTTTGGTTCTTTTTTGCTAAACAGGACGCTTTAAGTCCTAGAGCCAATTTTACCATTTTTTAGAAGGACACCAAAATAAAATTGGCAGCAATTCGAAAAATTGTTCAAAATAGTAGTAGTTCTACTTTTTTTCACTATTGTTTTATTCATAGCCCTCGGCCATATACACATGTAGGTCACTGAAAAATATTTTTGCCCAGATTTCATTTTGAATATTTTTTTAACCCTTTTATCAATACTGGCGCCTAAAAAATACAAACATTATAAAATATGTGTCAAGTTTGTAAATCTGTTATTTTTGTTGCGTGCTACTTAGAAGCAAGCTAATTCGCAAAAAGTGTCCCCATTATGTCCCCAGGAGACCGGTAAAAAATTAAAAAATTTAGGGCCAATTTTTTTTATAACTACATATTGAAGATACGCGCGTCATTATCGCTAACTCTAATTTGCGGTAAAATGCAAATATGCTGATATATCTGCTTCCAATAGGCTATTATATAAAAGTTAACTCATGCTGTGGATATTTATCATACTATTTATTATGAATATTTTGTGTTAATCTCACATCGATGTTTATGTTTACATGTTTATGAAGAATATATATATAAAAGGACACTTTGAATGCTAAGAACTATTCTTTGCTTACAGTTTATATATACTGTGGATATTTAATATTGTATGTAATATGATTATTTAATATTAGTCCCATATTAATGTATATGTTTAAATGCTTGATGGAAAACCAAATAATATGTATATTGACACTTTGAATGCCAAGGCTGAGTTTTTTTAATAAATCTAAGATAATGCATAATAAAGCACAATACTTAAGACGTGTATGTTGACCAATGTGGCGTTATCCAGATATCCATAGATATTACAATAATAAGCACAGGATAAATATATTATATTTAATTACTGACTGGAAGAAAAAGGTAAAATTTAATTGTTTTATACAGTTTGAATGCTAGGGCAGATTTTTTGTTTGTAAAATACTATAAATAATCTGGCTATTATTATGATTAGTATACATATTTTATGTTAATCGCATATCGATGTTTAATTCTTTATGGAGAACAACAGTAATATATATATAAATGCACTTTAAATGCTAAGGCTATTTTTAAGGCTAATTTTTAATGCTAAGGCTATTATTATAAGGAACACTGCTTGAGATTTAATATGTTGTATATTGAGCATTATAGGCGGGCGGCGTGGCGCCGTGGTTAAAGCTGCCTGCTTGGAAAGTCGGAGATCGCGGGTTCGAACCCCACTCTGGCCTCCGAGTTTCAAAGAAACAAAATGTTTCTTCTCCGATCAATCGTAAGGATTCAATATTGTGGAGAGCCTCTGTGACCGGGAGGTAGCGTGCTCGGCCTCAGACCGCCAGGGCTCGAATTTCGAAGTCTGTGTCTGGAGGGCAGTGTCATCTCATTTAGCAGCCTATATGTGCACAAAGGTGGCCTAAAACCCCATTGATTTCATTTCATATTGAGCATTTTGTCATCAATACGAGTATCCCTACAGATTTTAATAAAAAAGACAAGACAAATATCTTATATTTAATAAGTGACTAGAAGAACGAGGTGGGGTTAACATTTAATGGTATGCGCCGAAGTAAAAATTGCAAACGCGGACACGTTTGCCCTACCACCGATAGCAAATAACCTTTTATCGATGATTTTACATCAGAGATGTTCCAGCTAAAATGGCCAATGTTGCTAATATAATTTTACCATCCATTCATAAAGTACATTTTTAGCACTGACTAGTACCAGAAATGATAAATTATCTGAGCGTCTCAGAAGAGGTCTAAGATTTTTAAATAAAAGGGGATAAAGTGAAGACCTGAAGACTGAAAAAGTTCTTGTTGTCCAATAACGAACATAAACGTCAACTGATGAGTCTGCTTAAACTCAAGTTGTACTATAATACCAATGCTTTAGAAGTTGAAAAACAACATTTTTCGCTATCTAGAGGGTGGTGAAGCCACATAGTCGTTTTCAGATATTTCAACAATACCAGTATCTGAACTAAATCTTAGCTCTAAACAGCACAGAAAAAACTGATTCTAGAACCATCATGCGTACACATTAGATATGTTAAAAAGAGTGGATACACCTCAGAATCAAAAGGGACTCAATTGCTTCTGAATTACCAAAATGTTTGTTTTGTAATTAAACCAGCTAAGTTGATTGAACAGGTTCTGATAATAACACAAGCAACGTTGAGCAGCTTTTAACCGCTTGGTGTATGTCACTTGAGCAGGTTCTAAAGTTGATTGAGCAGGTTCTGCTATCACGGGTAGCAATGCTGTTTCAACATTTAAAGCGATGGGGTAAAGTTAAACCATACAAAATTCTGCAGAATACCCCCAATATGTAACTACATTAGCAAGCTTAGGTGAAGAATGAGATCCTTAATAACATATATTGAAATATTTAACATAATTTTGTTGCGCTGTTTATTGTTACATATATATTCTAATAGGCCAATGAAATTCGGGAGGTCAAAGTTAGGAAGGTATGTGAAAACTTGGCTACCATCAAATCCTCATCAGCAATTGATTTATTCAATTATCCACCTTGTCATCGCACTTTCAAACAGAAATAGCACATTTCCAAGACGTCATTTTAAAAAGATCACATCAATCCTCTTTGAGTGTGCCACTTGCTGCTACACATTATGGATGGGCCATTGACAACGAGAGTGGATGAAAGAAACTCTGTGGTTTCTAGATTACATAATTCTACAGCATTTAGTTGACATTTTAATGCAGCAGGTGTCATCTCCAGACAATTAAATAGATTATGCAAATATTGCACAGTCTGACGAAGATGATAATACAGCTGACGAAGGTAATCTGCTCAATTAACTTGCTGATGACATAGTTTTCTCATATTACGTTTGTATAATCAAAGTAAATCGACATACATTTAAGATGCACATCTATTATTTAAATTTTGCCTGCATTATGTCTAGACAATATGGAAATATATAACGTGTATACACACTAATACCATGTGGGGAAATATTAATTATATGGACATAATACCCCTCCTTGATGGATATGCCCACTCCACTGTCAGTTTCCGTTATTTTTTGTTTTTACAATAATTTTAATTTTCTCATATGCCACTAGGTACACGTAGGCCTATACCTATTGGGTACAGATCGACGCTTAGTAAAGTTGGTAGAATGGTTTTAACATTTATTAGCACCAAATTTGCATCTGTCCTGTTGATTTGTATCGATACACACATGTTTGTTTCCGTCGGTCCCGGGTTTCGGCGCATACCATTAAATGTTAACATCACCTCGTTCTTATAGTCACTTATTAAATATAATATATTTATCTTGTGTTTTTATCTTGTGTTTTATAGTATAGATATCCGTCTCTTAGTTAACATATGGACATGGTGGTTAGAATAATTAGGGTGTACTCTTTCTATATGTTTACTAATAGACGGATATAATCATATAGTACGACCAGTGTTCAATTTGAACTGAAAGACAGGCATATGTGTATATTGCCCGGCGTACTATAAAATACTATAATATTATATCGTCTTTTAGTTAACATATAGAAAGAGTACACCCTAATTATTCTACTCACCAAGTCCATGTGTATCTTAACCGTCTTTTAGTTATATTTGAATAATTATTAGCAGAGGTCAATGCCCACTGAAAGACGTGCATTATACACATATGGCTGTCTTTCAGTTTTAATTGAACAATTTTTTAAGTGAACACTGGCTTGTGATTTGTCCCTAATTATTATACTCACAATGTCCATGTGTATTATAGCCGTCTTTTAGTTACATCTGAATGATTATTAGCAGTTATAGGCTTACCAAACGACGGACATTATACACATATGCCTGTCTTTCAGTTCTAATTGAACACCGGTCTGTAATTTTACCCTGATTATTCTACTCACCATGTCCATGTGAATTATAGCCGTCTTTTAGTTATATCTGAATATTATTAGCAGTTATAGGCCTATTAAAAAACGGTTATTATACACATATGCATGAGTTCAGTTCTAATTTTCTGTAATTTATCACGCATGTTTTAAAGTTTAGGCCCACGTCTCTGACCATGCACCATTTGAGTGGGCTTAAAAGTTTAGGCCCACTTGACTGAAAATTTAGCTTTGCAGTAGGGCCTAAATCTTTAGGACCATCTATAGCCTAGTTAGCATTTTTCACGCATATTTTAAAAGGCTTCAAATTTTGGCCCACATCTGTGACCATGCACCATTTGAGTGGGCTTAAAAGTTCAGGCCCACCTGACTGACAATTTACCTCTCTAGTGGGCATACAACTTTAATTTCGAGTCGGAAGTGTCTTCTGTCGGCCTGATAAATGAATAATAGGTAAGAAATTTAATTTCGAATCGGAAGTGTCTTCTGTCGGTCTAATAAATGACAGATGGCAGGGAATTTAATTTCGAGTCGGAAGTGTCTTCTGTCGGCCTGATAAATGACAGATGGCAAGGAATTTAACATTGAGTCGGAAGTGTCTTCTGTCGTCCTGATAAATGACAAATGGGAGATAATTTAATTTCGAGTCGAAAGTGTCTTTTGTCGGCTTGATAAATGACAGATGGCAAGGAATTATTTCTCGATTTGGAAGTGTCTTCTGTCGGCCTGATTAATGACTGATGGCAAGAAATTTAATTTCGAGTCGGAAGAGTCTTCTGTCGGCCTGATAAATGAATAATAGGTAAGAAATTTAATTTTGAATCGGAAGTGTCTTCTGTCGGTCTAATAAATGACAGATGGCAGGGAATTTAATTTCGAGTCGGAAGTGTCTTCTGTCGGCCTGATAAATGACAGATGGCAAGAAATTTAATTTCGAGTCGGAAGAGTCTTCTGTCGGCCTGATAAATGACAAATGGGAGATAATTTAATTTCGAGTCGGAAGTGTTTTCTGTCGGCCTGATAAATAACAGATGGCAAGGAATTTAACTTAGAGTCGGAAGTGTCTTCTGTCGGCCTGATAAATGATAAATGGGAAATACTTTAATTTCGATTGGAAGTGTCTTCTGTCGGCCTGATAAATGACAGATGGCAAGGAAATTAATCTCGAGTCGGAAGTGTCTTCTGTCGGCCTGATAAATGACATATGGCAAGAAATTTAATATTTATAATAAAATATATATATATATATATATATATATATATATATATATATATATATATTATATATATTATATTACATTGTCACAGTCCACTTGAAATGAACAGGTAGACTTCTACGTATGGGCCGCTGCCTTTCACGCCAGAGCTCGGGGTTCGGTTCCCAGTCTCGGCGGTTTGAAAGAAACAAAATGTTTCTTCCCCATCCACGTGTGAAAGTCAGTATTGTGGGGAACCTCCGTGACCGAGAGGTAGTGTGCTCGGTCTCAGACCGCCAGGGCTCGAATTTCGAATCCTGTGTCTGGAGGACAGTGTCATCTCAATCATCTCACCATCCTGGCCCAGTTTAGCCTATATGTGCACAAAAGTGGCATAAAGCCCGATTCATTTCATTTATTTTTTTGCGTCGCCGAATGTTGTCCTTCCTCGCCTTTACCGCACGTTATCTCATCTACACTTAAATGTGTGTCTCGACCCAAACCTTTATGTGTGTGAAAACTACTCATATTAACCCTTTGAGTGCGGGCGACGCTTTTAAGCGCATTCATACTGTTTTTCCACAACTAAAATTTGACAGAAATTGTACAAATATGCATGTATAAATCTTGAGTAAAGCCCCAATTGTGAAATTTAGCAGGTTTAATTTTTAATTGAGGAGGTATTTTCCTTTCATTTGAAGTTGGCAATTGCGTGAGCAATGCCAACTTCAAATGAAAGAAAAATGTTAAGTAGTAATGAAGCACTTAATAATTAATATTATTAACTTAATAGTTAATAATAATAATAGTTTATTAGCATTATACACCACAGTCTGTGAGTATTATACAATACAAAAATAATAATAAACATATTTGAGACCAAGCATTTGAAAGTCTTGATGATAATACACTCATTCATTCACAAATAACGGTGATTTAATCGTCTATTAAAACGGATTAAAAGCGACCATAGTCGTGCTTAGCGGCGAAAGAGTTTAACCCTTTAAGCCCTCACGATGCATCAAAGCATCATTTTACATCCCTGAAAACAGACTTAATTTTTTTAAGGGTTTTTAAATGAAAATTTCCATGAAACTGGTTTACTAATACATGGCAATTTTCTTTAATTTTTCACCCACTGCAAATCATCTTCGTCCACTACAAGTCGTGAATTGCGACAACAATTCGCGGCTTGGTGTGGATGAAGATGACAATGTAAAGTCAGGCTTGAAAGGGTTAAATGCTCTAAACTCCGCATTTCTGCTGTGGTCCTAGTGTTTAAAAGCCCCTGGATTTTTTGCGTAGGCTATAACTTTTGTGTGTCTTGCACCACACTCAATATTGTGTAGTGCAAAGCAAGAGCATGGTGCGGAAGTGAAATGGTGGAGACTCTCGAAGATGATGGAACTGCTACTGGTGCTGTATTCTAGTAAAAGGTACGATATATCGTGGACTTCTGATTGGTCGAGATGGCCATCTCGACCAATCAGAAGTCCACGATATATGTTAACTTGCAGGAGAATACGGGCCCATAAATCTCGCAGATGGCATATATTGTGCTATGGACACACTAATGACATGATTAGAGAAATAATAAAGTATGACCCCTCCAGACACAGGATTTAAACCCTGGTTTCGTGTCACTTAATTATTAATGTGGTCAAGATCATCGCCATTTACCATGCTTACAGTATAATGCTTAACACGGTGCTCAGGTCTTTTAGTTATGTAATCGAAATGTGAGCGACAGGTTATCTAGTCTAAGCAATTTCACTCGCTCGCAGTTGTGTCTATAAGTTTTCCGTCATTTAGTTAAGTTTCTATCTTAACTAAATGACGGGTATTGTTGGGTCATTCTAAAAGACCCAATAATACAATGAAAGACCCAATAATACATTGGATTCTAGTATATATATATATATATATATATATATATATATATATATATATATTTATTATATATATTATAATACATTGTCACAGTCTACTTGAAATGAACAGGTAGACTTCTACGTATGGGCCGCTGCCTTTCACGCCAGAGTTCGGGGTTCAGTTCCCGGTCACGGCGGTTTGAAAGAAACAAAATTTTTCTTCCCCATCCACGTGTGAAAGTCAGTATTATGGGGAACCTCCGTGACCGAGAGGTAGTGTGCTCGGTCTCAGACCGCCAGGGCTCGAATTTCGAATCCTGTGTCTGGAGGACAGTGTCATCTCAATCATCTCACCATCCTGGCCCAGTTTAGCCTATATGTGCACAAAGGTGGCGTAAAGCCCGATTCATTTCATTTATTTTTTTGCGTCGCCGAATGTTGTCCTTCCTCGCATTTACCGCCACGTTATCTCATCTACATTTTTATCCACTTAAATGTGTGTCTTGACCCAAACCTTTATGTGTGTGAAAACTACTCATATTAACCCTTTGAGTGCGGGCGACGCTTTTAAGCGCATTCATACTGTTTTTCCACAACTAAAATTTGACAGAAATTGAACAAATATGCATGTATAAATCTTGAGTAAAGCCCCAATTGTGAAATTTAGCAGGTTTAATTTTTAATTGAGGAGGTATTTTCCTTTCATTTGAAGTTGGCAATTGCGTGAGCAATGCCAACACTTCAAATGAAAGGAAAATGTTAAGTAGTAATGAAGCACTTAAAGAGTTAATAATAATAATAGTTTATTAGCATTATACACCACAGTCTGTGAGTATTATACAATACAAAAATAATAATAAACATATTTGAGACCAAGTCGAAAGTCTTGATGATAATACACTCATTTATTCACAAATAACGGTGATTTAATCGTCTATTAAAACGGATTAAAAGCGACCATAGTCGTGCTTAGCGGCGAAAGAGTTTAACCCTTTAAGCCCTCACGATGCATCAAAGCATCATTTTACATCCCTAAAAACAGACTTAATTTTTTTAAGGGTTTTTGAATGAAATTTCCATGAAACTGGTTTACTAATACATGGCAATTTTCTTTAATTTTTCCCCCACTGCAAATCATCTTCGTCCACTACAAGTCGTGAATTGCGACAGCAATTCGCGGCTTGGTGTGGATGAAGATGACAATGTAAAGTCAGACTTGAAAGGGTTAAATGCTCTAAACTCCGCATTTCTGCTGTGGTCTGTGTGTTTAAAAGCGTTAAAAGTGTTTTTTGCGTGTCTTGCACCACACTCAATATTGTGTAGTGTAAAGCAAGAGCATGGTGCGGAAGTGAAATGGTGGAAACTCTCGAAGATGATGGAACTGCTACTGGTGCTGTATTCTCGTAAAAGTTACGATATATCGTGGATTTCTGATTGGTCGAGATGGCCATCTCGACCAATCAGAAGTCCACGATATATGTCAACTTGCAGGAGAATACGGGCCCATAAATCTCGCAGATGGCATATATTGGGCTATGTACACACTAATGACATGATTAGAGAAATAATAAAGTATGACCCCTCCAGACACAGGATTTAAACCCTGGTTTCGTGTCACTTAATTAATAATGTGGTCAAGATCATCGTCATTTACCATGCTTACAGTATAATGTTTAAAACGGTGCTCAGGTCTTTTAGTTATGTAATCGAAATGTGAGCGACAGGTTATCTAGTCTCAGCAATTTCACTCGCTCGCAGTTGTGTCTCGCTGAAGCAATCCCCAACTTCAAGCCAGTGTACATTGCTTAGATTAGATAACCTGTCGCTGACGATAACCTCGCTCCTCCATAGGCGTGTGGCCTACGTGACAGTCACTTCGTCTCTCCGTATCACATTTTTTGGAACCATCGTAGAGGTGGGTACAGCTGCTATCATGCTTTTTCAGTGGAGAAGATTGGCGTGTCATAATCAGGATAAAACAATTAGGTTAATTAAAATCTGTAATGACCGTTGGCCGAGGCCTATGCTTGTGCAAAATATGAAGTTAATCCATTACTACAAACTTACATACATGCTCCGTTCTTGGAGCATGATACATTTGTGAAATAAAATATTATAAATCTTGCGTGGTCGAAGATGCTATTATTTTAATTTCTGATACAAAAGGCTGCTAACGACACAACAATTTATTCACAAATAGATTGGATTCCAGAATGCTTTCACTGGGAATTTCACCCTCAATAATGAATTCAATATGCAATTTTTAAATATATATATTTTTTCAGTGACACCCCTGAGCCTCCAACGTGGCGGACATTCGTGTACGCGTCCTACGCTCTGCTCCTGTTCCTCCTCATTTTCCTGCTTGACCACATTGACCGCTACATGATCGCCGTGGTCAACACGGCCATGTCGGCGGATGTAGAGTTTGCAAACTTCAAATGCCTGGTGAACGAATCCGCGACTAACATAACTGACCGGCACACCTGTGACACTATAGATCAACACGTGTGAGTAAATAATTATAGATCTCTGGCAGCCAGAGGGTCGTGTGTGCCACTCAAATAAGTGACACACACGACCATCTGACTGCCAGGGGGTGATATTCTTCTCAAACTATTTAACAGTTTAACCCGAAGATGCATTCACATTCAGATGATATGTACTTTGTCAGGTGATATGTACAGTGAAGTGCAGTGGTACAGTATAGTGCAGTGCAGTTGCACAGTGCAGTGGTACAGTGCAGTGCAGTGCAGTGATGTATTGCAGTGCAGTGGTGTAATGTAGTACAGTGCAGTGCAGTGCAGTGCAGTGCAGATCAGTGCAGTGCAGTGCAGTGCAGTGCAGTGCAGTGCAGTGCAGTGCAGTGCAGTGCAGTGCAGTGCAGTGCAGTGCAGTGCAGTGCAGTGCAGTGCAGTGCAGTGCAGTGCAGTGCAGTGCAGTGCAGTGCAGTGCAATGCAGTACAATGCAGTACAATGCAGTACAATGCAGTGCAGTGATGTAATGCAGTGCAGTGCAGCGCAGTACATTGCAGTGCAGTGCAGTGCAGTAGTACATTGCAGTGCAGTGTAGTGGTACAGTGCAGTGCAGTGCAGTATAGTGGTACAGTGCAGTGCAGTGCAGTGCAGTGCAGTGCAGTGCAGTGCAGTGCAGTGCAGTGTAGTGCAGTGCAGTGCAGTGCAGTGCAGTGCAGTGCAGTGCAGTGCAGTGCAGTGCAGTGCAGTGCAGTACAGTGCAGTGTAGTGGTGCCGTGCAGTGCAGTGGTGTAATGCAGTGCAGTACAGTGGAGCAGTGTAGTGCCGTGGCGTTGTGCAGTGCAGTGGTGACGTGCAGTGTAGTGCAATACAGGGGTGTTGTGCAGTACAGTACAGTGGTGCAATGTAGCACAGTGGTGCAGTGCAGCACAATGGTGCAGTGCAATGCATTGAGGTAGTTCAGTTCAGTGGTGCAGTGCAGTAGAGGGGTGCAGTTCAGCACCGTGGTACAGTGCAGTACAGTGGTGCAGTGCATTGGAGTGGTGTAGTTAATCGCAGTGGTGCAAAACAATACATTGGTGTAGTGTAGTGCAGTGCAGTGTAGTGCAGTGGTGCAGTGTATTGCAGTGGTGTAGTTCAGTGCAGTGGTGCAGTGCAGTGCAGTGGTGCAGTGTATTGCAGTGGTGTAGTTCAGTGCAGTGGTGCAGTGCAGTGCAGTGGTGTAGTGCAATACTGTGGTGTAGTGCAATGCAGTGGTGCAGTGCTCAGCAGTGCAGTGGTGCAGTGCAACGCATAGCAGTAGTGCAGTGCAGTTGTGTAATGCAGTGCAGTGGTGCAGTGTAGTACAGTTGTCCTCTCTCGTGTTGTCCTTTCTATAGCCCTAAATACAAGACTATGCTGCTAGGACCGCGGAATTGTCTCGTATTCGGGGCTATCCTCTTCATAGTTACCAGGCTACACACATGTATTGATTTCGGTTGCCAGTTGCAGTTATTGAATATATCATCAAAATGTACACATCGACATTTTCAGAAAATAATCCTGTCTTCAACAAACAATGATAGTAGGCATATTGTTGTCTTTAATAATACAAATTGGACGAATGCATGCCAAAGATCAACTCTTTATCGTTTGTATTTCCAAATTCATCACACAGTTCCAGGCTGGGTTGATAATGCGTTCTAACAGCTTGTTTGCAATTTGTTTACTAATTTCCTGTTCACGATACAGCGAACATTATATATAAGTTTATATTATGTTGGCTGTGATGCAGATGTATGCGTAACATGTATGGTACTATTTCCTGGTTTCAATGTTCCACCTTGAGATAATATTCAAGGACATTGATTCAACACCACTGCACAGTATTACATCATACTATAAAGTTTGTACACGTAAACTTCAGCATACCATTCCCTTGATTTAACATTGAGACAACGTGTGTACGTAAACTGTACTATAAAAATTGTATTTGCCTCGACATTGAATCATGGTCAATGACGTTAATTAGATACTGAGAAAGCAACATTTACCCACCCTGCCCAGTCAGGTCAGACCGTCAGACTACCAGTCTGACCTTGACAACAGGTGTGTGTAAGGCTTGTACGAAATGGAGGGGGTGCGAGCATCATGAATATTCATTATGACGTCACCGGCTGACTGACTGCGGTATGGAGGTCACACTCAGGTCAAATTGTCTGGCCAGCAGGAGTTGGGCAGGGAAGAGGGGGGTTCTAAACACATAGCACATATACGTGATATCAAGGAGTCTGCCGGTAGCAGACAACTGGATAGATGAAGATGCATTTACCCTCACAAAATGTATGAGACATGTAACATGGTAGATGATGCTTGTACAGCATTGAAGCAATGAAATATGTACAGTGTATGTGGGCCTACACATAAAAACACACTGTACACATAAATTGTATCGTACCATTTGCCTAATTGTTTCAAAGTTGAATCGAGTTCAAGGACATTGATAAGACACTCAAACAACGTGCACAGTTGGTGTACACGAAGGATTTACCATACAATTTGCTTGTTTCAGGTGTGACTTCAAGACGAAATGTGTACAGTTTCTGCAGACCTACAAACAAAAACACTGTACACATAAACTGTATCGTACCATCCCCTTGTTTCAACGTTGAATCGAGGTAAAATGTACTGATTTAACATTGAGACAACGTGTACAGTTGGTGTACACGTACGTGTACTTTATCGTTTCAGGTGTGATTTCACGCGGAATATATACAGTGTATGCATGCCAACACACAAAAACACTGTCCACATAAACTGTATCGTACCATCTGCCTCGTTTCAACGTTGAATCGAGGTAAAATGCACTGATTTAACATTCTGACAACGTGTACAGTTGGTGTACACGTACACTTGACCTTTCAGGTGTGATTTCACGACGGTGTGTACGACGGTAATATGTACAGTGTATGCATGCCTACACACAAAACACTGTACACATAAACTGTATCGTACCATATGCCTTGCTTCAACGTTGAATCCATGTCAAGGGCACTGATTTGACATTGAGACAACATGTACAATTGGTGTACTCGAGCAAATTTACCGTACAATTTGATTGTTTCAGGTGTGACTACACAACGGAATGTGTACAGTGCAAGCTCTCTGTACAGTATACATGTATGTAGACCTACACATAAAACACTGTGTACAGTGTTTCATGTGTAGTGACTTTACCGTACACTTTGCTTGTTTCAGGTGTGAGTTCACGTTGTATTGTGCGTGGGTGTACACCGGGGCCGGGTGGCTGTACGACATGGTGGCCAATCCCATGTTCATCCTCGTCTACACAGTGTCCGTGGTGCCGATGAACTTTGCCGCCAGATTTATAAAAAGGTACGAGAATGCCAACGGATGATAACGTCCTACAAGTGTTTCATACCATATACAAACATGTAAAGGGGCTCACACAGTCATTCCTTCGTTCGCTTTTTTATTCATTCATTCATTCATTCATTCATTCATTCATTCATTCATTCATTCATTCATTCATTCATTCATTCATTCATTCATTCATTCATTTGTTAGTAATTAATCCGCTACACACCCAGATAACAACAATTATTTTGATAATATAAGATACATTTTAAAGATTAATGACAAAATAATATTAGGCCTACACTGACCATGCTGACCATATAATTCTGTTTTCTATGTCTCTTGTTTACAGGCGGCCGTTGTTGCTGGGTATATGTGTGATAGTGACCTCTGGTGCCACCACGCTGACCGGAGTGGTCAGTCAGTACTGGGAACTCATGGTGCTCAGAATACTTCTGGCCATAGGGTAAGTATCCAGTAAACAAAACATTTGTATAACATTTATACAATGGTGGACCAACGTTGACAGACAGACAGATATTTTATTGACATAGAAAAAGTCATCACTGACTTATTTGTCATAAAAATGATATACAAATAAGTATCGGCCCTACCTGAGTACCACCACACTCTCATTCATCTAATCCACTATCCTTCCACTAGCGTTCGCTGGTGGCTCTGATTGATTGCACTTTAAAATGTGTTCTGTTGGAGATATTCATGTGGTTGACCCAATAATCCGGCTGGCCAATCACCACATGATTAAAAAGTATATCCTTGACTTTGTAATCAAGATTTAAAAAATACACTGGCCCGCCACGTGGCTGTCAAACTATTGCTGCATGAGTGACATGTGAAAAGATGGGCGATGGTAGATGATTAGCGATTGGCCAACGTAATGTGAAATTTGACAGTGTTGGGAAGGGTCAAGCTCGAAGTCGCCAGACATCAGTTTTTGAGGCCCTATCAAGATGCGGCTTTACAGGAGTGATTCTCAAAGCTGATTAGCAGGGCCAGCCTAGCTGTGCTAGACTCCAGGGCCCGTATTCTCGTACAAGATACGATATATCGTAGGCTTCTGATTGGTCGAGATGGCCATCTCGACCAATCAGAAGCCTACGATATATCGTAACTTGTACGAGAATACGGGCCCAGGCCCTGAGAAGGAAGCTGCACCAACATCGCATCAATCTTTTCAGGGCCTTTCGCGATTATAGCCTCAGCTTATTTAATCATTTCTATAGCACTCCAAATACTATGTTTTGAAGATAGTATAATAATCTTCCATCAGCAAAATGTAATATCATTGGCCTCCTATTTAACAAATTTACCTCATTTTCACCCACTTGAAGTTGTTGATCGCGTCAGCGAGACACAACTTCAAGTGGGTGAAGCATTCGGGTAACTTGACAAGTATTATTGTACACTAGGAAAATTGAGTCAAATTCAAAGAAAAAGAAAGATTTTAATTAATCAGAGCGATAAAATTCGGCACTTGCATTTTAATACTATACTTGGGTGTGTTATCAGATCCAGTGATTTACGTTCACCTTGAGGTTCACCTCAAGGTGAACGTTAAAAAAAACAAATTCCTGGGTGGCAAATTCACCTTGAGGTGAACCTCAAGGTGAACGTTACACCTTGAGGTGAACCTCAAGGTGAACGTTAAAAAAAACAAATTCCTGGGTGGCAAAATTACCAATGTCGAGTTGACGGCGCGGATAATGATATTGTCATCATACTGCTCTGCACCCAATATACACGACACTTTGTTCCTGTTTTGGCTGAACCCTTATCATGCTGATCACGACTATTATCGTTGTTTATCTGTTTTATTAGTCGACCAAATCACAGTTATTGGGAATGAAATGTCTGTCTGAACATCAAGATTTGCAACAATTTGTGCTCAAACTAGACAAATATGAGTAATTTTCAGCCACTTGAGGTTGTGGGTCGCGGTAGCGAGACACAACCTCAAGTGGCTGAAAATTTAAATAAATTTACTCAGCAGGATAAGGGCTACTTCTGGTGGAGCCAGCGTCGCAGACGATGGTCTAGCATTACGACATCACATAGCCATCACAAAGTGTCATGGCGGCTGCGTACATATAACGAATACATTTACATCACCCGCGATCATTGTCATACATCTTGCACGTTTTCGATATTTTGGTTTAAGCACAAAATGAAAAGTCATGTTCGTGGAATAGAGATGTAATGAAGCCTACATGTATGTATAAAACACACTTCACCATGTCTTCAAATGATGTATATACATTCGTTCACTTGATTTATTTTGCAGGGAGGCTGGCACCATACCGTTTTCCTTGAGGACGATGGGTGACTATATAGGTGAGGATGGTTTGGCCATCGCTGCCGCCGTGTATACCTGTAGTCACTATGCGGGATATAGCCTGACGTATGCTATAGGAAACTACACCACGCTCAGCCTGGTACTTATCCCTTTTCAACCTTTACAGTGCGGGGATACATTTTAGTCCAAATATAAATTTCCTTAGTGCTAAAGCATATGAGGAGACCACATTTAAATGACACAAAAATGTCATTTTATCGAGTTTAAGTTGCAATTCATTTTGAATGAAAACTGTTTTATGTTCAACCCTGAGAGCGCGGGGATCGACTTTAGACGTCAGATTGCGTTTGTAGACGTCAGATTCTAACGTCTAAAGTCGATACCCGCACCGTAAGAGTAAATATAATTCTAATGGCCGTAGACCTATAATATAGGTATTCAAATGAATCGTAAATAGTTAAATGAGACATTTATGATGTTTTAAAATTGAAAAAAGCCTCTGGTTTCCATTGTTTATACACAAACTTCAGCGCTTCAAGGGTTATTATCTTTGTTATAATGGTATTGATTGACCCCTGTGCTGCTGGATCCGTGTTTATTTTCGGTTTCAGACCAGCAATTATCCAACAAACACAAACCAGTTGTATAACATTTGTACAACGTCGATCCAACTTCTTCGACGTTGTTCCGACATCGCACAAATGTTATACAAATGTTTTTGTGTCTGCTGTGAAGTTTTATATCAGATCAAATATCTCTAAAATTCATTAAATGATTTATAACAGATCGTCGCCTCGGAGCTAAAGGATCCTATCTGCCACTCTAACGAGTGTCAGATAGGATCCTTCAGCTACAATAATCCCGTTTAGATTAGATTTAGTTTGTAATAGCCGTCGGAGTGCTAAGTTATACATTTAATTCTGTGAAACGCAGTGACGTCACTCGGTGAAAACAAGGTTATATAAGAGAATACCGGTCAACTCGTACCCATGTCAACTCGTACCCATGTCAACTCGTACCACCACCAGATGTCAACTCGTACCACAAGTGATGTCAACTCGTACCACAAGTGATGTCAACTCGTACCCAACAAGGCAAGTATCAAATGATGGTACGAGTTGACATATATTACAACACAATAGATGTCAAATTGTACCCATGTCAACTCGTACCCATGTCAGCTCATACCACTAAGAGATGTCAACTCGTACCATCATCAGATGTCAACTCGTACCCAGCAAGGCATGTATCAGATGGTATAACACAACAGATGTCAACTCGTACCATCATTACATGTCAACTCGTACCAAATATAAAATAATACTTAATTTAATTATTGAGCCACGCATGCCAAATAGGATTAGCCACAATGGTCGTCTGCCCCCTCCCCTCCCAGACAATGCCGTTATGTTTATACGACGTTGCAACATAGTGATCACAAGTCGGGAAGAGTGATGATAATTGTTACTGCTAGTGACAATATAATTCCTCCAGGCAAACAATGTTTTAGTACCATGTGTACCATGTATCTGTTGTGTTAAAGCTGTGATAGTAAAGGTATGAATGACTTCAGTACTGAGGTGCGATGTCGACATACAGTTGATTATACCCGCGAGTGACATGCCTATTAAATTCAGTTATATTTACCTATTGATATAACTAATATTTTATAATTTAATTGCGCGTGTGACAGTCCTAATAAATTCAATTTTCTTCCCCTATTGATATAGATAATATTTTATAATTTAATTGCGCGTGTCACAGGCCTATTAAATTCAATTTTATTTATTACTCAGACCAAAACCTGGTAAGGAGCACAATCAATGTTCAATGTTATTTTGTTATATTATCCATTCCAACAGGACCTTGGGCGGGGGCCCTAGGGTAGTGGTTAGCACCGCTGCCTTTCACGCCAGAGTCCGGGGTTCGGTTCCCGGTCTCGGCGGTTTGAAAGAAACAAAATTGTTTCTTCCTCATCCACGTGTGAAAGTTAGTATTGTGGGGAGCCTCCGTGACCGAGAGGTAGCGTGCTCGGCCTCAGACCGCCAGGGCTCAAATTTCGAATCCTGTGTCTGGAGGACAGTGTCATCTCAATCATCTCACCATCCTCAGGAGGTTCTCCTGGCCCAGTTTAGCCTATATGTGCACAAAGGTGGCCTAAAGCCCGATTCATTTCATTTCATTTCCAACAGGACCTTATGTCACTGACCTCAAAATATAATTTTAGCACATCACGTAAATAATTGCTTCATACATTATCATGAATTATGATATTTTTGCAACATTATTTCAATGCAACTTGTATTTTACCTCAATCATTCTCAGACGAAACATATTTTTGTACAGGTCCTCATAAGACAGATCCAAAGCAACTTTGAGATATATATGTTATGTTTTTAGTGACATTTCATAAACTCCAAGACTAGAAGGGTCAATGGGATTAGCGCCCTAATTAGTGATAATGCCGTTATGCTTATGCCTACATACAACGTTGCGTAATGTTAAATGGGCAGACGGGGGGCTGGTGACAATTACTGTAACAGCCAAGTACAAGTAAAGTTAACAGTATTGACGGGATCACGAAGTAACACTTTTTCAAAGTAACACTTGACTTTTACTTTTTATCCTGTTACAACCCAGTATAAATTAATTCACTTACACCTAATTCATCCGTTTTCTAATAACTAACTTCGTCCGTCATCATAAGCGTCCCCTTGTTCTGTCACGGTCCGTCACGCTAATTGCGTGAGCGCCGTGTGTTTGTACAGATTGCCCCAACGCTGGCTCAATGCACTTAGCGTTCATAGGATTAGTGAGTGGCTAATTAGCTAATAAAACACTGCAATCACATGTTCACAAGATAAGCATCGGTTTAATCATGGGCCATTGCCTCTGACATGTTTGACACTGTACTGCCCAACAAAGGATGAACCACTCGTTCTACATAACACCGCAGTACTATGGCACAATAAACCAGTTTTGCGTTAATATTAAATCAGCGTCGTTTGATTTCGTATGTAATGAATTATTTGAAAAACTAAATCCAACAATTCCTATTTTTTTGCTATCAATTTTTAACCCACTTTTCTCCCCAAAAGTGGTAAATATGGGTAAAATGTGGGGTGATAACCATAGCTTATGAACTATTTGGTCTAGAGTTACAAAATTTGTATTTTAACTTATGTCTTAGCACCTGATAAATCCATTACAATTACTTATATCAATTTTTATATCAACCCTTTTATTCATTTGTTCCGGGTTATTATCTTATACCCCTGTACTAATAGTTGAGATTTGTTACGTTGTCACCTCGTCAAAATGTGTTGATTTTGAACTTATGTTACTTTGAACAAGTGTTACTTTGTCATCCCGTTAAAGCGTATTGACTTTGAACTTATGTTACTTTGAACCAGTGTTACTAATTAGAAATATTTTTATTTCCTAAAAAGACAATGAGACAATAAGAAAATTGTGTATATAAATGTTGACCTCAATTGTACAATATGTATATATAAATCATGAAATATGACGAAATGCTATGAAATATTTGCTGTATTGCCTACATTTGATGTTTGAAATAAAACGTATAAAGTAATAAATATAATTTTCATTTACACCATGGACCATCTGTGTGCGATATATATGACTACATTTGTTGGTGTTGGATATTTCAGATATCTAAAAAGACAATTAGAAAATTGTGAAAATAAATTTTGACCTTAATTGCACGATACATATAATACATATAAATGATGAAATATGACGCAATGTTGTGAAATAATTAATGTATTGTCTACATTTATTATTCGAAACAAATTTACAAATAAATATAATTATCATATACATTGATGTGTTTGTTATCATTTGTATGAGGATATCATTAGATTAAATTGAATTTCAAGCTGAACATGCCCTAATATAATACACGACTGTAATACATAGATAACACAACCCAAACCTACATTAACTTTGGTACGAGTTGACATCTGATGATGGTACGAGTTGACATCTTTTAGTGGTACGAGCTGATATGGGTACGAGTTGACATGGGTACGATTTGACATCTGTTGTGTTATAAGAGATGTCAGCTCGTACCATCATTCTGATACCTGCCTTGTTGGGTACGAGTTGACATCTGATGATTGTACGAGTTGACATCTCCTAGTGGTACAAGTTGACATGGGTACGAGTTGACATGGGTACGAGTTGACATCTATTGTGTGGTAATAGATGTCAACTCGTACCATCATTTTATACTTGCCTTATTGGGTACGAGTTGACATCACTTGTGGTACGAGTTGACATCACTTGTGGTACGAGTTGACATCCGTTGGTGGTACGAGTTGACATGAGTACGAGTTGACATGGGTACGAGTTGACATGGGGCGAGTTGACATGGGTACGAGTTGACTGTCACCCATATAAGACCCCCTCCCCCATACTTCATTGTATTAGCCAGCCCGGTGAAAACGAAGGAAGTCAAGGTCATGGAGTTTCACAGAATTTTTTACACACATAAAGGGACTCAGGCTGAAATAATAAAAAATCGGTGATTTTATTTTGGCTCCTTAATATGACCATATGATGTAAACATGTCCATAGACTAGAACTGCAAAAGTTTTCTAATTTTTGTGCTGCGTATTTATCAATTAAGCGAGATATTGAGACAAAATTCCCGATTTCTTATTTCGGACAATGCATGTCCAAAATAAGAAAAACGGGAATTTCGTCTCAATATCTTATGATTGTCTTAACCATTAGAACACTTATGTCGACGACAGTAGACATTCTGAGTTTTTATAGCACCTGTATAACCAGTTGTTAAA
Organism: Flabesymbios commensalis; assembly: GCA_964017125.1. Taxonomy (NCBI): domain Eukaryota; kingdom Metazoa; phylum Annelida; class Polychaeta; order Terebellida; family Flabelligeridae; genus Flabesymbios; species Flabesymbios commensalis. The sequence goes on along the minus strand of OZ024905.1, from coordinate 91,918,480 downwards.
AGTAAACTATACCTTCAAACTTGAAACACTGATATATGTTGGGACTTAAATTTCACAATAAAACCCATTTTCAGTCACTTGAAGTTGTGGATCGCGGTAGTGTCGAGAGGGTTAAGGTATTACAAAGTGACATAAAAAGGCCTACCCTGTAATACTAATGGCATGTAAATTATTGAACTACATCGAAGCAAGCGGCAATGTCGCAAAAATATTTGTGACGTCATTTAAATCTAATGATTACATAACTTATGTTAAAACTATTATTAAACCAATAGTATAAAGGGTTTTCTCAAAAAATAATTAGAAATATCGATTTAAACAATGTTAATGTCACATGCGTGTTTGTGTGACCGGTCGCCGTTCTACCTCACATACTGCTGTTTGGCTTTGCACGGCATAATTATTTGTGCTCTTCCAGGGATGGCAGTGGGCCTATCTCATCATTGGATTCATTGGCCTGGGCTTCGGCCTGCTTACTTTGCTGACGCTGAAAGAAAAGATCGAACCCGTGATTGATAGAAACGAAGACAAAAGTGAAGACGCGGAGGCCAGGAGCGACAAGACTCGTATACGGTCGGTCCATCGCCAGTATGTGGAAGAAACCGGGTCAACGAGGTCCAGAGTGAAACCGCAAAAAGCAGAGGCCAAGAAAGACAATAGGGATCAGCAGAAACTACCACATCCGTGAGTCTTCGTTAACTCTCAACCGCCGGTGCCAAATATATTGGGTTTTTCACTCAATTATTGCCACATTCAGTACCGCCTTTTAAGCATGTTAAAGCCATAATGTGACACCAATCAGCACGATTTGAAAAGAGTTGACCTCCATTTTGTCAAATATGAATAATTTTCACTCAATTGAAGTTGTGGATCGCGTCAGCGAGACACAACTTCAAGTGGGTAAAAATTCCAATTAAAGAATTTGGCGGTTAAAGGGTTAACCCTTACGACCTATGTTATGGGACTACGGTCTATTTTTTTTTACTTATTTCAGTGTGGGCATCAACTCAATGGCTTAGAGGTAAGGTGAGCGAAGTCCGCATTTTCTCATTTCCAATAGAAGGCTTTAAAATTAGAATAAATTAACCTAATTATAATTCTCGTTTTCAATTTTAACTTTTTTACGTGAATAATTAGAAGCATATGGGAAGTTATGTATTGGTGTTTATTATTCATTCCAATTGTCAGGTATATATTTATTGATGTCGTAAAACCTATTTTGACACTATTTTTTTCATTTGAATATTTTATAAATATACTTGAATGGAATTTAAAAATCTCAGTTTCTTTGTAAATATCACAAACTAGCATAAAAACTGTATAGTGCTTCATCATCTTGCTCTAGTAAAAAAATTGTAATGATTGGCATAGCATAGACTGATCCATATCAGGGGTGTTTTTATCGGAGGTAAACTAATCCAAGTCCAAAAATCCCTATATGAACTGATGTACTTGGATCACTTTACCATTGAATGTTGAAGAAAAGTATCAATTTTGAAAGTGAAAAAAAAGAGTGTTGATTAATGATATTTAACGAATGACTTACATATTTTAGTATATCATTTCCTATATATTCAACTTTTCCAAAATGACAGATTTTATCTCGTTATCGATGGTATACTGTATGTTTTCAGTGTGATACTCAGTTTGTCTCCAGCCAGCGGAGGTTGTAACTGTGAGCTGCTGGGCGGAGTCGTGTCTCCTCTGTGCCGGCCGGCTGTGGTGGTGCTGTGCCTGGCTGGGTGCATCAGGATGGCAGGTAACGGTTGAAGAGGAAAACACACAGGGAGCGAGCGGCACGTGGGGCGCGAGCGTCAGTCGCGCGACGAAACAGGGTTTATCATGTTTATAGTCCAGAAGCAATAGTATGAAGGTGGAAAAAAATGCAGAAAGCTGAATTTTGATTCTCTTATGCGTTCTGAGTGAAAACACATAAAATCCCTAGCGATACATATTATTATCCTATTATTATAGATGTTAGACACACAGTGTGGGTGTGCCACGCGTGCATTAGACGGGTTACAAATCGAGCGATCCCTCCAGGAGCCATCCAACCGCCTGCATGTCTATCGCATCAGAAACGACGTAGGCCTAATATGCTGACCCTAGAATATAGCAGAGGGTTTTTCCACGGTGAGCATGGACATCCCAGAACCTACATGATTTTCGCGTGCATACCGCCTGTCCCTCGCATGCAGTGTTTTCAAATTTGCCGCTCTTCTGCAGTTTCATAAACATGTCACATTCGCTCGCCCCCGAGTGCACTTCCGGATTGCTTCTGCTTCATCCCAGCAGCAAACTAAAAGCGTTTACCATGTAAAAACGTAATAAATAAAAATAACAAAATACTTTGAAAATTGGATGACCCTAACAGTTAAAAAAATTCTTAAACATTTTTTATTGTTTTCTTGGTTTGTCTAACCGGAATTAAAGTCTTAAATGGTTTCAATAATATTCAATCTATGTTACTATTCCCGACAAAACCCAAGAGAACGTCGGGGTCCCAGCAACACAACGGTTAATTTCTGGGTGACTTTGTGTTATTCCAGCGGGCTATATCTGGCTGTACCAGGCTGAGAATTTCTACCTTGGATGCGGCGAGACCAGAGACGACATAGCCTCTTACATGTCCTGGGTGGTGCTGGTGGGCGGCTGCGGCGCCGTGATCTTCTGGGGGAGCGTCGCCGGCAGCGACTTCGTCAGCAACAGGAAAATCACAACCAGGATTGCCATGCTTATCGTCTCTCAGGTACTCCCCTTTGCAAAGCCAAAAGGCAGTGTCTGATTACTTGTAAAGTAAGCAGGTACCTGCTTACTTTACAAGTAATCAGACACTGCCTGTTGGATTGACACGACACTAGTGTCAGATTCACATTAATTTCATCAACCAGGATTAATGAATTTCGCGGATATCTCAGTCAATTCTCAACCAATTTTCATGAAATTTTACACCCCCTATTTTCCATTCATGTCGTGACTACCATAAAAAATTCGCGAAGTATTGTAGAAGTTAGACCATTTGACATGTGATAAAATTCTGAGACGGAGCTAATAGGTTTATAGAGGGCAATTTTTTTTTATTTACTTCATGTCAAATGGTCTAACTTCTTAAATACTTATTAAAACTCCGTGAAACTTTCAGGGTAGTCACGACATGACGTCAGATTATGACGACTAAAGTCGATCTCCGCACTGTAAGAGTAAAATATGTCTAATGGCCGTAGACTCATAACATAGATATTCAAATGAATCAGAAAGAGCTAACTAAGACATTTATGATGGTTTCAAATTGAAAAACCTATTTGGATGGGATGTTTTTTACAAATTAACTCAGCGTTTTGAAAGTTAAGCTTCATTGTCATATTTTATAAGGTTCTGAATTTTCATTCCAGATACTATACTCAAGTATTTGCTTCAGAGATGATATTCTATGTGTCACGGTATTACTTTGAAAATCCAAAAGGCAGTATCTGCTTACTTGAAAACTAAGCAGAAGCTACCTATGGGATTGCACGACGATACGATAGCTTATATGTAAAGCTTCTGTTACCTATGTCGCAGTTATGCGGTACGTGACGTGTTTTTCGTTTTATTGAGTACAAAATCTGGTCACCTCGATGTGGGGATTGCAGTAGGAACTTATCCTAAGGTCAATGAAAACGAAAGAAATAGCTAGGAAAAATAAACAAATTATCTCATATGCTTAATAAATACCTGATGCGGCGAATGTATTTCTACTCTTTCGTGCCAAGCCAAAAAAAAGTATCTGTTCACTGTACAAGTAAGAAAATTCAGTCTTTTGGCTTTGCAGAACGGTATTGATATTATTTAGCCCTCTGATCAGTGTGGGGACAGACTCTAGACTTCAGATTCTGACTTCTAAAAGACGGTCACGCACTGAAAGAATAACATATTTATAATGACCGTAGACCAATAACATAGGTATTCAAATGAAGTGGAAAGAGCTGATTAAGACATTTATTATGATTTCAAAATAAAATTCCATTTGTTCTCTTTCAGCGCTTTACGCGTTAATATCTGTATTATTTACTTCAGGTTGTTGCGCTGGTCTTCGCAATCATAGTGGTTGTCACTCCGGCGCCATTCACCTACTTCAGCCTCCTACTGTGTTTCTTCACAGGCAAGTTGTTCAAACAAAAATTTAACAATACAATGATTATCATTGCAATTTCAGATTTTCAGATAATAGTTTTGAGATTGTATCTAAGGGTTATTTCTAGGAATTTTGTTTAGTACGAATGTACATGGACATGGTGGACTTTTTTAGCATATTATTTTTTAACATATTATTGTATGTTTGAAATACGTACATTACCAGTGCAACAATTATGCCACTTTTGGTAACGTTATACAGCTGTTTCAAAAAGCTTAACCTTGTCAAGCCAGGATTTTAGCCAACTTACCATTGTCATCTTAATCCACCACAAGCCGGGATTTACTGTCGCAATTCTCGCCTTGTAGTGGATGAAGATGACTTGAAGTGTGTGGCAATTGAACAAAATAGATATTATTATTAAAACAGTTCTTTGAAAATTGTTGTTTTAAAACACCTAAGTGTAGGAAATGAAGTCCTTTTTCAGAGACGAAAAATGATGCCTTGATGATTCGTGAGGGTTGAAAGGGTTAACTAATAATATTTCGCAAACAAATGAAACAAATAAAAATGTTACCTACTTTAGTAAACGATAACTTTACACGTGTAATGCAGTCACCGTAGGCCCGGTCGTTTTCGTGTTTCTTAACAAATGGGGAATAATGATAACACTCTGGTTCCGGGGACGATATAAAAACAACATAACTAATAAGAGGATACACTATTTTATCTTTTTTTATTTCTCCTTGAAATTGTTTTTTATATCAACCTACCAGGGGTTTATATTTGTCTGACCCATGTATCAAGTCTACCTGTTTGGTCACGAGGACTGTATAATGGGTGTGGATTAGCTCCATTTTTCCACTTGGTCGGCAAGCGTGATAATTGATTGGTTGTAGGTAGATTTAGGCACACTGGTCATTTTGAGTTTGTATGTTCGTCCCCTCAGATACGAAAATGTGTATCTGCCACTTTTCAAAGTGGAAGATACACCCTTTGGTATCTGAGGTGACGTGTTGTATCCAGTTGTCCGTGATCTGTCGTATCGCTACATAAGACCTGCAGCTAAATATCAATATAAAATATAATCCTGAATTTAATGCTATCGACTTAGTTCTAATTTAGTGGCGGAGTTTGGGTGATCTGCTTAAAAACATCGTAGCAGAAATGTTACCACTTGTTGTAATCGTGAATATAATGTTATAGCTATACTTTTATTGGTGGAAGTTGGGGGTTGCCTATTACAAAGTTGACAATATTATTGTACCTGATCAGTAGCGTGCGCAGCTTTCAGTCTTGAGGGGAGGAGGGGTACAAATTAGAAAAAATAGCGCCAGGAAATCACCGAAATTGTATTTTAATCTGCAGCTCAAAAGGAGGGGACCCCTCTGATTTCCCATGTGCACGCCCCTCCTGACTAATCTTCATTCTAATGTTGGATGATGTGCCTAATCTACATCTTGACAAATTATCTCCCACGTAGTCTGACCAAGAACTATATAAAGTTTTCAGTGTGATCTTGAATACATTTTCATGGTTCTTATTTACAGGAGAAGGTAGGGTAATGTGCATTTAAGCGACATCCTGACAAATCATCTGCCACTTAGAGTGATTAATAACTATATAAAGTTATTGGTTCCATTGAATTTAATGTAAAGCTATGGCTTCAAGTTACAGGAGAAAGTTGGGTGTCTAATCGACACCCTGACAAATCATTTTTCACTTAGTGTGATCAAGAACTGTATAAAGCTCTTGGTGTGGTGTGATCTTAAATGTAATTTTTACTAACTTACAGGAGAAGGTTGGGTGATGTGCCTGATCAACATCCTGACAGACCTGTTGCCACCTGGTGTACGCCGTAACAGTGTGGCCAGCTATATGGCAGTGATACACACTGTGGGGGGTACCATAGCGCTCCTGGTGTCTCCCATCCAGATTGGACTGTTCAATAGCGGCTTGTCACACAAGGACAGTCTGAAAGGTCAGTATTACCCCTCATGCCGCCAACATAACTGTGTATGAACTATGGAGACTAACGTGTTTTCAATTCGAAATTATCATAAATGTCTTGGTTATCTCTTTCCGCTTCATTCCAATACATATTATGCGCGGCGATCGTCTTTAGACGCCATAATCTGACGTCTGTAGACGCAGATTCAGACGTATAAAGACAGTCCCCGCGCAGCAAATGTTAATGAGACAAGATGCGGTGGCCCAACAATAAAAACTCTGCAACAACGTGTTTATATAATCGATCCCACGGTCTCCGCCACTTTTCTTCATCTTTATAGGCCTACACATCACCTGGGCAACATAATATAATCGGAGGCTGGCCTGTCTGCGAGACTGGCCGTTTCAAAGTTATCTTTTATTTCAGCATAACGGGGGGGGGGGGCAAGTTGACATTTGTTTCAGCTTATCCCCCAGCAAGGTGAAACCCATTGTAATTCAACAGCGACATTTCTAAAGTAAATTCGTCTTAACTCTTTTCCCAAAGTCCAGTGTTAAATAAATTGGGATTAAAATTAGTGCGGTATAAACTCAATAGTACGCAATTCAATACAAAGCAGATATAAATGTCTTGAAGAGCAAATTTAGCCTGTGTTATATTTAAATGATACAGAGTAGATCAAAAATAAATGCTAATCCATTGTATTTATCCCTCATATTTAAATGGTTTTATTTTCAGCAACTCTGGGTATCCTGTTCCCTGGATTCTACGCTGTATCTCTGGTGTTCATGGGACTGGCCTACGTCATTTTACGGTCTCATACAAATATACGACTAAGCTATCAAGAGCTGGAAAGTGAGACCAATCCAGAGGAGAAAGAAGAAGCGAAAACCTCAAAAAAAGCAAAATCGGCCAAGAAATCAAATACATAAAATAACGCACTAGCTGTTCCCTTTCTGATTGTGAAGCTGAACGAATAAATGTCACTTCATGCTACATTTGTGCACTTACAGGCTAAACTGGGCCAGGAGAACCAGCTGAGAGATATTGATATTAACGTTCATTACTTTACCATAGTCGAATATGAAGTGGTATTCATCTCTGCATCTCTTGCATCTCTTGCAAATACTAGATGATGCTGAGCCAATTAGCACAAGATACCAATTCGGAAAAAAAGGCTCCGACTTTGAAGTCAAGACTTTGTTAACATAGTGCAGTTTGTGATTCCGTTTCACATACTAGGCCAGGTCAATTTTGTGCACATACATTCTCAACTGGACAAGTAGATAAATCAGATGGCACTGTCTTTCTGACAAATGATTTGAAAGTTGAGCCCTGACCGTCTGAGGCCTAGTACGCCACCTCTGAGTCATGCAGGTTCCCCACATTTTTTGTAAATCTTCGAATTATCTTTGTTTATCTATTTTATCGGCGGAGGCTCAGATGTACACCTGATGGAGTGTACACATTACGAGAGCCACGGGCTGCGACGCTCGCCCAACATTGGGTAGCTGCAAAGGTCAATTGAAGGCAGAATACAGGATCAATATTCAGAAATCCTCGGAATACTATCATCAACTGTTTTCAAAATCAGGACATGGTGTATATTTGTCTTGTATTTATATTTTTTCTCTTTTATTCTTCCCAAATTCATCAATCTCAAACTTCATAAGGGCTATTGCCATTAATCCCTAATTGCCAAATTATTTAATTGAAATCTTCACCCACTTGAAGCTGTGTCTCGCTGACGCGATCCACAACTTCAAGCGAGTGAAAATTATTCAGATTTAACCAGATGGGGGCCAACGATTCCGTATCGAGGTGACGTTGTTAACATGTCTAAAAGCTGATATGCCATGTGCTAATAAAAAAATGAAAAAAACAACTAATAAAATCTGGACCGGAGGTTCAAAGGTTAACCCTCAAGTTCTTCGTCACATGTATTCACCGATAATAGCCAGATGTTGAATACAATTCTTCGAATAAAAAATAATATCTGCAATGATAATAAGGAGGTTCTCAGCTTTCCTCAGAGACATTACACTGTTTTGGGGGTGAGAATTGCTGTCGCAATTCACACCTGAATGAAAATGAGACTAAGCGGCCGTGTGTTAGGACAGTTCTCGGCGGGAGTCTTGAAGTTCCAGGAAATTCCACCCGGAATGATATTGGAACGACGGGAACTGAAGTCCAACTGTTAATATAGGGTGACTGGGACGGGATATTTACCCCTGATCAAATATGAAATTAGTGCGGAATATTATTAAGTCGGCCTGAAAGGGTGTATGTGTCCATTTGTAAAGATGCACCTTTTCAGTTGCAAGAGGACAACCCATCAGGGTGTTATAAATGTTAATAATTATGATGCCACGCAATATGGTATGGTAGCGATATATAATGTGAATTAATAAACATACATGAAATTACATTGATTTGTTTTTTAGGATTATGTGTTTATTTTGAGAATAAAAATATATAGGATTAATAAAAAATAACAGTATTGGCGTTTCGAACAAGCACACAAATCAAGTTAATTCAAAGCCGATTTTATTATAAATAAACAGTGTTAGATATAACTATATGTCACTACAGAAAAAAATATATATCATTTTGCCATGATATAGAACCAGGTGGTTCATGCATTTAATTTTTTGCCCACTTGAAGTAGCGATCAACAAAGTCATGTGGGTGAAAATTACACAAAGCTATTCGATTAGTCTAATTTGAGGCCAAACATTTACAATTCGCTCCGATTGAACCTGAATTTATATCACAAAAACTGGTAAAATATATTTAAAAATTTCAAGATTGGCCTGACGACTTAGCTGAACGTTGTGTTGTCGCTCCAACGCCACTCTTATGTTGGATGAAAATAAATCACAAGGAACTTTACACATGTACAAAATTACAGCTTTGTCATAAATAAAAATATATTTCAATGAGGTTTTTTTACCCAGCAAAATAATTTACGTCAATAATAAACGTTCTATTTGGATTAACAGGAAATGATTTGACATACATTTGGACGGCTATCAATCATATCGTTACTTTGGAGTTTGAAAAGTCTCCTGGGATTTTTTTGAATGAAAGCAAAAAATCAAATGTCGCAACAAAAAAGATGTGGGCAGTCTGCAATATTGTGTGGGGCGAAATGGTGAAGTAAACTAGAAGGGTCACCGTTTCTCCCCTCCCGCACCAAAAGGTTGATAGCTGATATATGTAGTGTCAATGGCTTTTGAAATTAATGTTATTCAATGACAAAACTGTATGCTATTTATCACCATTACTTACACACCTGTGTCTGTGAATTTTTCATTACCTAGAAGTGAGGCAATCATGAACTCTAACATCAAAAGCAAAGATTATTGCCACTGTCATTGAATATATTAACAACGTCTAAAATGTTCCTTACCATCTGTGTATTGCTCAATGGACTGGTACAAATGTACTGGTACGGAGTATGGATAAGCCAACATATAATTTGTTTATGAAAGTTCCACAAGAGTACATTTAAAGAGACAGGAGGTAATATGAAGGCATCGAGCTAATATATTAAACAAGAGTAGTATGTATGAATTTCTAATAATTGCTTTGGCCAAACCATGTTTTGTACAGTTGCTATGCTACTAATCATCAAATTAATCCTTTAAGCCCCCACGATGCATTAAAGCATCATTTTACATCGCTGAAAACAGACTGAATTTTCCTGCAACCAAGGGTTTTAGAACGGAAATTTCCATGAAACTGTTTTACCAATACATGGCAATTTTCCTAAATTTTAAAACCACATCAAATCATCCTCATCCACTACAAGTCGAGATTTGCAACAACAATTCGCGGCATGGTTGTGGATGAAGATGACATTGTAAAGTCAGGCTTGAAAGGGTAATTGGTGGGAAAGATACTAAAATGTAGATTCTTAGGAGAACATTTCCTGTATGTGGATACAGTTATACTATTCGGTTTCATGAGATTCCAGACAGATTAGACTAGTGTAAGGTGAGAAAAATAATCTTGCTGGATTTCATGCACATTATGTACTGACAGCTTGTGACAGAACATCCTCTTCCAAAATATTTGGACCGCAATCAGCCTAAACAAATGCAAGCACTAACAAATTTATTCTAAACAAAATATGCAATAATGGTGAAACAATTATTTATCCAGATATCGGAATATAATGAATGACTGACCATGCGTTTTATAACAGGACATTTGTATGCCATGAGACTGCTTACTCGCTCACAGACACTGCCAAGTACGGGTTATCACGTCTATTCTGTTAGAGTTTTAATTGAGAGGGGAAGCAATAAGGGGCAATAAATTAACTCTACTTCCTCATGATGCTTCTTAACGCATCCGTCGGCTCTCCACAGGATGGGTATATATCTGTGTTTCACTGTAGACTTTTCAACCTTTTGTTTGTTTATTCTCCTTCTACATTGTGCTCAATCATCAACTCTACTATACCACAACCATCCAGAGCTTCGAAGCTTGGCAACTCACTTGGCAAGTCATTCAGCTATGCAATATTGCTCAACATCTCTTGAAATGATGTGTCGATCAACACGCAATTTTAAAAAAATTGATGGTTTGAAAGTTTCTCATTTTTTGCAGACTGACATATATAGCATAAGTCCCAATCAATGAAATGTGCCCATGGCAATCTGTTTTTGTCATATTGAACTAATGCATCCAGAATAGTAGGCAAATGATAGTATTTAGTTTATTATTTTATGGAATAGGCATTCCAAGGAAGTAGCCATATTGTATTACGAAAAATCACAAAAGCAAAATTAGAAATCAATGACTACGAATTTTAAAAAGACTGTATTCCATTTATCACCATGTTTCTTCTGGTATAAATAAATTAGTAACTGCAAACGGTGACCTACAATTATTATATAATGCACAGTTGTATCTTTAAAAGTTAGCAAATAGGACAAAAGATAGCAAACCAGCCTAACATTATGCTATGAAATAGGTCTCCCACATAAGGGAAGTAGTTTAATCAATGTATCAAGTGTTTAGCATAGTCTGTTTAAAACATAATATATGGGTACCTAATATTATGATATTAAAATGATATACAGAAATATATTTCACACTGTCAAATTAGTCCAAATCTGTATTTCTCACATGTTTCTGGATGCATTTGTATAACATCTATCTATTTTAGCTAATTAGCATAAATTACGCTAATTATGGCTAATTAGACATAGACTCTACTTGTTTCTGGGATAAAAAGTTTTACTTTTATCTGAGGAACAACCATGCCAAGTGTCATGCCTTCCCTGAAAAGTGCAGTGCGCATCATGTTTACTACCACCTATGTCTACAGAGGGCAAATGTTGATATATTTTAGCTACAGTAATGTCACCATGTGATACAAACCAAACAATACAGCTTTTACAGTGCATGCTGCATTGTTCCCCCAGCCTAATGAATCCAATAAATCACTATTTCTGGAAAGTGTTGCAGATAGTAATCTGAGGTCTTGTCTTACTCTAGAAGACCCAGAGCATGGGTGGAGATTGTTTACTGAAAATTTTTAAACAACCATTGACCATCATGCTCCTATCAAAAAACGCAAGGTTCACTCAAACCAGCCGCCCTACATAAACACGCGCCTGCATAAAGCCATCTGGAAACGAAAACGCCTGTACAAAAAGTACATTGCTAACCTGAGAAAAGTACAGAGCACAAAGAAATGTATGTGGGATGAGGCGTAAGGCTATGAGGGGCTACTTGTTTGATAGAACCATGGAAAATAAAGGATTTTTTGGAATTCTGTAAAACCTTTCTCCACTAATAAAAGTGGTGCTGGATCAGGAGAAATGCTAATATCGAAAAATATTAAAATTATATCAGAACAAAGTGACATTGCAGAAATTATGAACGATTTCTTTGTAAACGTAGCTGCCGACATTGGAAAAGATCACACTCTTTCTGACCTTCCAAATCATCCCCAGTATTCTTGAAATTAAGAAACATAATCAACAAATCACCTTTGATTTCTCTTCTACCACGAGTGATGATGTCTTTAAAACTTTGAATACTCTAAATATAAAAAAGCTACTAGGCCCGATGGAATCCCCCCCCCAAATTTTTAAAACACACTGGCTCCGAAATAGCATCTATCATTTCTGGACTAATAAATAAATCTATTGAACAGGGGTGTTTCCCCAGCGTTTTAAAAAAGGCATCGGTTGTACCAATTTATAAAAAAGCTGACAAGCTAGAAAAAGGTAACTACCGTCCAATAAGCCTTTTACTAAAATTTTCGAGAAAGTATTAGCACACCCAATTTCTTTTTATCTAAATGATGTACTTTCTCCACACCTCTCTGCTTTTCGTCGAGGCTATAGCTGTCAGGACGCCTTGCTTGGTCTATTGGAACACTGGTGCAAAGACCTTCTTGCCAAAAAGAAAATCGGTCCTCTTCTAGTGGATCTGAGCAAGGCGTTCGACTGTATGCCTCACGCGCTGCTGGTGTCAAAGCTGGAAGCCTATGATGTTCAGCCAAAATCTTCTAAATTTATTTTATCCTATCTTTCCAACAGACAACAGCGTGTCCGTGTCGGTGAAAAGTGCAGTTCGTGGCAAACCTCCAGTAAAGGAGTCCCACAAGGATCTGTTCTCGGTCCTATGCGTTTCAATGTTTTTGCTAGTGATCTATTTTATTTTGTCAAAACTGTACTGCTGACAAATTATGCAGATGATAACACTCTTTCCTATGCGAATATAAATTTTCAAATTGTCAAATTACACCTGGGAAGGGAGGCAGAAAAATGCATCTGGTGGTTTGCTATAAACTGCATTAAAGCCAATCCGGACAAATTTCAGGCAATTTTATTAAATTGTGAGAGTGAGGGCAGTCATTGTCTTTACGTAAATGGTTGCTCCATTGAGCCAAGCGAAGAAGTAACACTGCTGGGAGTGAGACTGGACAATCGGCGAGTTTTTAATCATCATACCACCGATTTAAGTAAAAAGACAGGCAGACACATAAATGCTTTGAAGCGACTATGCCATCACATCAGTCAACATGTGAGGATGGCCGTTTTCAGAGCTTTTATCTTGAGCAATTTTCAGTACTGCCCAGCAATATGGCACCATCGCTCAGTATCAAATATTAAAAAAATAGAAAAATTCCAAGAACGGGCTCTGCGGTATGTCACAAACGACTACAAATCCGACTACAGATCTTTGTTGTGTCAGAGTAGCTTGCCTTCCCTGGAAGAGGGACGACGACAACAAATAGCTATTACCATACCTTCAGGATCTAATCACACCGCGGAAATGTACTCGAATTCTTAGAAATTCTGTGAAAACCATAGATATACCTTTTTACAATAGAGTTAGACACGGAACAAATTCATTTTCATTCTTGGCCCCAAAGATCTGGAACAATCTACCAGAGGAAATTCGTACACTATCTGATCTTCCCTCTTTCAGAAAAGCCATATCTACTGGTCTGTACACAACAATAGATTAGAACTTAACTCTTTTCAAAATGTTTGCTTTTTCATCAACACCTCCGTTTGTCCAGTCTCCACCACCGTGCAGTGTGCCTTCAGGTGTGTTTGTAGTGCGCATGCACATAATTCTAAACTAAATTTATATAATAGTTTCTTTTGATGTATCACCTTACAACTTTTCATATCTTTTAACTCTTATATTATATTTTAACTATTATATTGCTACTTAGTACGACTGCGTTTTTGTATAACCTTTATATAATTTTACCTAAGCTCCAGGTATCTGCAGAACCGAGTCAGCCAAACTGCCTGTTTTAGATGTTATTGCTATGTCATGTTTTATATCACAAGTCGCTGAAATAGCTGTTGTTAGCTAATGTTTTACTGTGTACACTTGTGACTATAAATAAATTTTATCTTATCTTATGTTTCGATCCGTTGTGTTGGTTTATCCGTTTGTCCACATAATTACTTACCAAGTGATGAACGGATTTGCCTAAAACTTTTCCCAGAGGTGTATATCGGACCAAGGAACAATCCATTAAATTTTGGGGAGGATCTGGGTCATGATCCGGATCTAGTAGCGGGATTGAGATCTGGATCCATACACCCCTCGCAAGGTCACATAACTGCTTTGCGATAGGATCATCCCACATCGTCACATTTGGACTATGAATAGCCAAACTTTACAGCTGGGTGCATGACCGCGTTGGTCATCACTAGATCCCATACATCCGATTTCCGTGTACCAGCCTGTGTCCTCTGAAGATAGTACCTCTGTTTGTAAGTGTCATTGTTCCAGATTATTGCCCACATGATTTCTCTCACTTAGTTTTGATAGCAGACCATCGGGGGGGACATTTTTATTAGCGAGGCTAGACATTCCCAAACCCGGCAGTAAGCATTATAAGGAGTTATTCAGGTTTTTTTATAAACAATTGAAACAAAAAATTCCGCAAAAATTAAGGATGTTACGCATTTAAAATGACATATCATCACTATGAATAATGAACTTCTATTCCATCCAAACCATCAATTTGACGTGCACAGCCAAAAGTAAGCAGTTACTACGTTTTGGCTTTGCAGAGCATCACTAATCGAATGCCATAGAATATGCACGTCATCTGAAATTATACGTTGGCAGTCTCTCCATATCCACTTCTCTGACACACCCCTTATAAAGACGTGCGATGTCTGCCGCCCTTTCCTTGACATAATTTGTCATCTCGTCCACTGGCAGCCACGCGATTAAATCGGGGTTCTTCTCAACGGACTGCTTCAGTTCTTCGTCGATGGCGAATCCCCAGAATTCAAACAGAGGACACAGGTTGTGACCTGTGGCTGCTGACATTCTTTCCACCCACGAGTCCATCTTCTTCTTGTTGGGCAGTTTGTTAAGTCGTTCAATGTCTGTCTCATACTCTCGAAAAACCTGTATAAAGAAAAACATATATAGCGCATTATGGTGTTTGTTTACTAAAAATCATGCTGTGTGAACTATGTACACCATACCCATGCTTGTCTAGTAGTATGCCAGGTGTATACCTGGTGGATTTGTTTTATTTGTATATTGCAATTCTGAAAGGTATGGTATATATGTACCCTTGTGACATCACAAACTCTGATGCAGAAACCACACTACACCGATATCAATGATTGTGGTGTCGCTGAAGAAGTGTTTAATTCTGTTTTCATGTCATCACACACCACGAGTTCCTAGACCCGTTCAGTACTCTAGTATATTGTAGTGACGTCAAAACGGCCGGGGCTGCCGCTAAGCTAGGTAGCCTGGCCATGCCGGGTTGGCAGGTCCATGACGCTCTACATGACGCCCATGAACAATCAAACTAAACAATATCGCACAGCCTGACCACTCGCACAAAATGTATATAAACATCAGTTTATAATATAATCTGCTATTTGTATACTTTTCAACTGGTAAGAAAAATTGTTCATTTTTTTTTACCAATTGATGGTGAAACCGTATTAATTATAAATCATACATTTTAAACACCCGTGCATGATCCGTAAAATGATGGATGGAGCATGGGTAGTGACGTTTCATATTGAGTTAATATGTTTAACAGCATGCAAAATGTGTCGGATGCCGAATATATGCGTCACCAGCAAAGGGGTTAAGTTACTTCGGCTTTTGTTCTTTACCCTGGTACTGCTGAGTAATTGTTTCTATTTTTTCATTCTTTTAAAGCTGGAATTGCTAACGCGATTACTAGTTTCAAACGAGAAAAAATATGCTAGGATTATTGCAAATCAAACATCGCAATTTGAATCAGTTCATAAACTTAGCATCTATCACAAGCAATGTTATCATTATTTCGTGTGAAATATGTTTGAAATCGTATATGCCTATATATATATTTATAGATTATACTATGTCTAAAGTTGTATTGTCCCGCATATCAGCCCGACCTAGTTGTATTCTCCAGAGGGTCATGGGTCCTGTATCGCCCGAAGGCTTAGGGCGATACAGTACCCATGGCCCGAGGAAGAATACAATTAGAGAGGGCTGATGTGAGGGACGTACAACTTTAGCCTTATATAGTGCACACAAGTTGGTTTCTCTAAATCTTCATAGCTGTATCAGGCAGGTAAAAAAAATCTTGTATCTGGTATAATCATGATAATACAAACCTTGGTATGAGATAAATGGGTTTAGCGGGACAAGGGTTACTTATAATTCAGGAGATATCATAATAATGGTCAAACCTGCTTGTATACACCCCATCCAAAATGATGGGCCAACTGAGCGTATATTCCCAGAGCGATCCCCGGCGATTTCTTCCATTTCTGAAAATCAGCTCCATTTTTCAGATATTTCTCTATCCCTTTCATCTGGTTGGCCAGCCACTTGTGAATCCACACGGGCTGTTCGCTGACCACGTTCATGGCGTGGAGGGTGAAAATATTAACTGTCACCTGTAAGGAAAATTAGCATTAGCATCAAACGTTGTTATCTATGTTGATTTTTTAAGGCAAGAATTTGATCATAGTAGCTAATTTGTTTGGTAGCTAATGTGCTAATTTGAAGTATTCGTGTACAATTTGTGCCCTATCAGTGTTATTTGATCCCAGCTACTTTTCAACCTAGACAGCTTGTTCTTCCCAAATCACACGTTGTCTGTAGAGTTATAGATTTCGCGCTATTTTGTGATAAATATGTTTTATTCGTTGTCCCAGAAAATTACATCACCTATGCTCTTTTTCACTTTTTCACAAAAATGTTTCAAAAGTATACAAATCCTGATTCTCTTTAAAAATCAAAACAAAAAATAGAATGTCTAGGACATTACCACAGGGTTGCCACAGAGATCTGAGAATGCAATTCCATGACTTGCCCATGACCATTTTCAAGAAATCTATGACTTCGTGAACTAATATAAAAATTCCATCACCACAGCGGTCCGATCGAAAGCAGGACCGGGTGTCGCGGGTTTCTTACTTTTTGCATTTAAAAGATGTCACAGCTGTAGGTGGACTGCCAGTGTCATTGTGTGTAAAAAGAATAGATAATCAACATATTTTTCTCAAAACAAATGCGATCGATATTTATAAAAAATTTCATGACTTTTCCATGATTTTTTGCCAAATTTTCATTTTTCATGACTTTTCCTGGCCTGGATTCTATTTTTTCATTTTCCATGGTTTTCAATGATTTTCCATGACCGTGGGAACCCTACACAATGTGACGTGACATTGTGTTTCTGAATAAGTGTAAGTTTTCAACATTTCACAAGTTTTCTCTGATGTACCAAAATGGAAAGTTATGGAAAATATCTTTAATACAAGGGTGATGCCAAAAGAAAAACATCTAGACGAGCATGGAATGCGCCCTATACACACCTCTCCTGTTCCATCGAACGTCCAGGCCGGCCTCTGCATGTTATGCCCCAGCTCATGGTACATGCCCCATGCTCCGCCTGTCTTCAAGCACTTAACGCTCAGCAGGAAGTTTTCATGCTGTAGTCAAAGAAAATATATTTCAATAATATTATTGTATTCTGCTCTTGATACACACAATGTGATGTCACACAGATCAGTCTCGATTATAAATTACTCCCTCCTTCCAGTCACTCGAATGTGTGCCTCGGTAGCGCGATTCACAAATACTTAGATTTATTAAATTTAGTTCCAGCATATATCGTTCTTTTGAGATTCAGGACAGAATTATTATCAGCTAAATAGCTGTTCATGCAGGCACTAATAAAATCACTGAGGGCCCACGATAGTCGACACCAGTACTCTCTCAGCAAACACGATGAGCCAACGTCGGCATAACCCTTTCAGCCCTCATGATGCTTTAATGCATTATTTCGCATTACTGAAGAATGCCCTAATTTCCTGAAATCTAGTGGTTTTAGAACGAAAACTTTCATTAAACTGTTTTAAAAATTACAATATATTTTTTTCATTTGTCGCCCACTTCATTCTCATTCATTACAAGTCGAGAATTGTGACAGCAATTTCGCGGCTTGTTGTGGATGAAAATGACAATGGTAAATTCAGGCTTGAAAGGGTTAACATGTTGGCCCTTTAAAGCGCCTCAATCGTGGTCCTTTAACCCTTACAACGCTGGATTAATTTTGTAAAATCCATGGAGACCAAAAAGTTATTTTTAATTCAAAATCATCATAAATGTCTTAGTTAGCTCTTTCTGATTCATTTGAATACCTATGATATGGGTCTACAATCATAATACCTATGACCGGTTTTAGGAGTCAATCTGACGTCTACAAACGTCAGATTTTGACGACTAAAGTCCATCCCCGCGCTGTAGGGGTTAAAGAGCAAAGTTATATAATTTAAATTTCTGCTCCACCTGCTGGGCTAACCTTGGGATCGGCCACGTCCATGTGGGTGACAATAGGATAGCCTGAGTGCATGTATCCGGCTGAGGGCTGCACGTCAGGGACTACCCACTGCTTCCTGAGATCACGCACGTCAGTCCCTCTCAGATGGTGGTGGGCTTCCACTACTCTGTCCCACAGATTTAAAGCCTAAAAAAATATCATCAAACACTGTATAGCCATTTAAAAAGACACACTTGATATTTGAAAAAAAATGTGTACGTAAGGGGTGATTGATTTTCTTGTTTTTTTAAACGTTTGTGTTGTAATTTCCCCTTAACTTGATTCTACAAGGCCGAGGGAAATAACGTGTTAATATTTTTGGATGAGAGCTACTCGCAAAGGTGACAATGGTATGTGTTCACTTCTCACCCATGTGCACTTTAACCTATATTTTGGGACATTAGATTCAAAACAGTAAAACTACATATTTATAGGGTGAAACATATCGAGGAATTTTAAAATATGGACGATTTGACCCACTAATTATGCGAGGGCTTAGAATAAGTATATACGCTAATCGTTCAGAATAATAAATAAACGCTAGACACTCAGAATAATATAGATGCTAAATGTTCAGAATAATTACAGACGCTAAATGCTTAGAATAATTATACGCCCCATACTTGGTATAGATAAATACATCTAAATGCTCAGCATAATTAGACACTAAATTCTTAGAATAATAATAAACGCTAAATGCTTAGCATAATATATAGGGCCTACGTTAATTGCATAGAATAAATATACAGTGTATACGCAAAATGTTTAGAATAGCTATAGACGCTAAACATTCCGAACAAATATTTATCATGATAATAGACGCTAACTGTTCAGAATATTATTGTAGACACAAAATATTTAGAATAATATAGCCACTAAATGCTTGGAATCATAATTATGGACGACTTTTTTTTAACTAATTGTAGACAACACATATCATATTTGCTTACCTCAGCGGGATCTTCTAAATCTTGTATTGACTTTGAAGGTAAGCTGAAGCTAATGAAACGACCACTGATATCCGCCCATAATCCAGGACTGTGACGTCTTCTGCTCCAATCCTTCTTACTGTCATCATTACACACGTCGTAGCGTGGACTCTCAACCACCCCCTCCAGGCTAATCTCCATGGAGCTTCCTCCGGGAGGACTTGACACGTGGAGGAGACCTCCATAAGGCGATGTAACGGTCTGCCAGTCGTCACAATCTAAACACAGGGTGGTGACAATACCTGGCCACCTGCTCAGCTCATCCTTATTTCCAAGGTCATCGCTGTGCACACCTATGGTTAACTTCCACTTGGTTTTCTTCTTCTCCACGCCAGGTGACACCAAGGTGGTTTTCACCTTGAGTTGGTGTCCTGCTGGTGCATAATATCCCAAAGGATGGACGGTCTTAACATTGTCCGCCGTCAAACAAACTTTTGCACATTGCAAAGTTGGCGACTCATCAAAATCACCAGGAAATGAGCAGATACCGGGCATCTTAGAAAACCCTATGTTACGTTCATTCAAACCTTGGCAGATCGCCATCAAAGCTTTGTCACGGTCGTTTTTTATCGGATGTTTTTTACTTGGAAAAGAGTCTGCCAAATTATCGCTGTATATTTCGGCGAGTTGTCTCAGATTTCTGTCTATATCTTGGTTCTCCATGGGACACCATCGCAAACTCCTCATCAGGCATTTACCGCAATTTTCAATGGAAGATCTGCATCAGAAAGGTCATACACGTTAGATTGGACCCTGATAACGCTTATTTGATCAAATTTCATTATTCTCCCGCTTCAAGTTGCTGACTTATATAAAATTATTATTGAATTTGACACAAACACACATTATTTTTTTGTTCTGAATGGCCTAACTATGCAACTGAGTAAAATACTATTACAATGTCGATCAATGCGTGTAATAGGTACTTATCGAGAAGTCGTTTCTACTATGATGATAGTACCACGTTTGGCCTGCATGCCACATCATGCATATAAGATATAAATTTAACCACTAGAGCGCTGATGTCAATTATAATAACTAGACTAGTGTATCTGTGGTTTATTTATAACTTGTGTTACTTTTTTATGACTGGAAACTGTCTTCAAATCTGCGAAAGTGATATAAGTTGTGACTCACAAATCCTAAGTAATTTTAGTTACTTCAAGTTGCGGATCGCGGTAGCGATCCACAACTTAAAGTGACTGAAAATTCAAATTGAACAGATCAAAGGTCTAGGGAAAAACCAGTATCGCCCACTGAAAAAAATATTTCGCTAAAATTGTAAAAAACAGCATAATGTGTTTACCTCTCGTGGCACACTGCTGATAAGGCTAATGTAACATTGTCACCTTCCATGTCGTAATCGTCAGTGAGATTGAAGGAACCATCTGTCATGCAGTCAGCGGTGAAGGAAATACCAGACTCATATAATAGAGAGGACAACGGCATATCCTGCAAAAAAGTCACTCGTGTCTTTGTTTAGTGGGACTTTTCGGAGGCATGGTAAAGAACAAGACTAACAGCACATACCGACATACCTAGTTCAATACTGTTTTAGTCATGGGTTCCCACAAATTCTAAACTGCTCTAGCTAATTACCAACTTTTGTATTTCATTGTTAAACGATTATTGGGTCACATTTTTTAAAGGGCTTATATCTAGCTCACTAACAGTTTCTGTATTTTATTTATTCATGCTGAAATTTTATTGAGCTGACGTTTTGCAACAACAAAAAATTAGTAGGCTTAACTGCTAATGCACCGGGCATTAACTTGTTATTTCTGAAAATATTATTAAATTGATATAAACATGTATAGCCTACGTTTCCTAAAACATATTCAAGTCCTAACATACAATCATGTCTTTTGAATGTATCACCTGTAGTGCGTTGTTTGGATGAAGCTGTAGCCACCCCCATGGTGTAATGGCGATAATTAGCCCTCCACCCTTGATCACGTGATCTCTGACGTGTTGCTGCGTCTGCGCACTCAGATCCTCTCCACGCCATACCAGTACATGTGTTCCTGCTGCAAAAGTAAGAGCCAAATTGAACGGAACCATGATAACGGTCTACTAATCCGTTATAACGGTCTACTTACTAATCTGCCATAATGGTCTACTATTGCGCTATAACGGTCTTCTAATGCGTTATAACGGTATACTGTTCCGTTATAGTGATATAGTCTTTCGTTATAACGCTCAACCAATCCGTTATAACTGTGTACTATTCCGTTATAACGATGTATTATTTCGCTAATACGGTCGACTATCTCGCTATAGCGGAACGCATTAGTAGTGTCTTGGTACTGTTATCAGGTATTAGTAAGTAGATCGTTAGTAGACCATTGCAACGAAATAGTACACCGTTATAACTAAATAGTAGACCGTTATAATGACATAGTTATAATTAAACTTTGTAAACCAGTATAACGGATTACCAGACCGTTATAGCGGATTAGTATACAGCTATAACAGAATATTAGACCGCTATAACAAATTAGTAGACCGCTATAACAGATTAGTAGACCGATATACCAAATTAGTAGACCGTTATAACGAATTAGTAGACTGTTATAACGAATTAGTCGACTGTTATAACGAATTAGTAGACCGTTATAACGAATTAGTAACCGTTATAACGGATAAGTAACCGTTATAACGGATTAGTAGAACGTTATAACGAATTAGTAGACCGTTATAACGAATTAGTTGACCGTTATAACGAATTAGTGGACCGTTATAACGGATTAGCATACGGCTATAGCGGATTAGAAAAAAAACTTTTCATGTCCTTTTTATGCACTTCCGTATGTAATTATAATTATTCCGTATGTAATTATAATTATTATTTTGCTATGACTAGTGTATGTAATCGTCCTATATGGTGAAAAATGAGTTGCGTATACAGCTCTGTCGTGCTAAGCCAGAAGGCTTTAAAACGTAACCCTTTCAGTACTGGGACCCACTTAGATTTCATTCTGACGGCAAATGTTCGCACACGTGGCACACGAACTAAAACTCAGCAAACAGAATACGTTTGATTTGTTAACTCATCGTCTACGAAGCTGGAACAACATTAAACCACCATCGGTCTTGTGCTTGCTTGGCAGTACATACCTGATGCAATGTCCTTCGGAGATATGTGTTTATTCAGGACATGAATGCCGCATTTTGACTTCTCAGACCATGCCCCTTGAGAAACCCATTGCTTCATATTTTTCTGTCAGGAGAACAAATCATACCAATGATAAATCTAAATTCACATTTATAATGTGAAATTACGAATTAATAACACTTTATATGCATGAAGATAGGTTGTGGGAATAAACGGAACTAATAAATTATAGGAAACGAACGTTTTGTTTGGCGCACAATTTGTTATCATCCACTGTTTTTTTAATAATAATAATGTTACTTTTAGGCTACCGTTTTAATACTTGTACTTTATCATATGCATGGTGACATTATAACATGTATATACAATTAGGTATTTCGAATTTTGGTCTTGTAGTGTCCATTATTGTATTTCTTTCATTTAAATATCATACACTTGCTTATTTCAAACGAGTGAATACAACTACTGATGATGATGATGATGATGTAGGCCCACAATTTTTCTGCTATGCAAAGCTAAAAGGCTCCTTGACTTTGCAGAGCAGCGTTGGTGCTTTAGTTAGCATTGCTTTCGTTGCATCTGAGCATCTTTATCAATTTCAACCAATATTTTTTATTGTGAAAAATAATTTTGTGAACGCATAAATCAGCACCTGCAATAAAAAAAGTGTCTTGTGAATCTGAACTTTGATTACAAGGCGTTGAACCAATGTTGGCTTGGTGCTGGTCCACCGCCTGCGACGCTGCACCAGCATCAAGACAAATTCGATTCAACGTCTTGTGTATGATGTGTACTCACCTGAAGTTTGGCGACATTTTCATTATCATGCCGTGTTTCCACCTGGTTAACGTAACCATTATGACTGAGCACCAGCAGACGTCCACTGCCAATGACGGCGGCCGCTAGCAGCACCTGGTGACTATCAGACACACTAATGATGGCGCGGGCATGTTCGCCGTACACCACGACACGTCCGGGAGCCCCGAGACGTGGTAGATCCGTAATATCGGATAACAGGTCCTGGCGATGGCTGGTCCAGCTGTCGTTTCTGAAAAACACACCCTCTAGCTCAGAAATTAATCATCACAATTGACCAGTTAATTTATTAGTAATATTTTTAGATATCAGTTTTGACATCATAATTATATTAATAAGTATTACTAAATTTAAAAAAAACCTCTTTCTTGGCAGTTTTTCCCATGTAATGTTGGGAGGCAGTTCAACTTTTAAATACCTGAATACGTGTCAATATGCTGACTGGCAAATATGAGAAATTCCATTTAATGTCATGTTTTTATTTTATTTTACCACTTGTCATAGGAATCTAGACCGGTGTTACATAAGTTTTCAAGTAAGTTCTAAACTTACTAAAGTAAATATCACTCACATCAATAAAATAGCTTGCGGTAGATTATCGGTTATTCACTACTTTATAAATATATATATTGTAGCTTGAAGCAGGAAATTGCGTTAGCAATTCTAGCTCAAATGAAAAATAGTTACAAACACTTTAGCAGTACAGTCGGAACAAGGCATGCTTTGAAACTTTTAATCAGTATTGACTTTTTACAGTATGTCAATTGATTGAATTGTTAACCCTTTCCCTCCTGACTTTACATTGTCATCTTCATCCACTACAACCCGCGTTGTTGTCGCAATTCTCGACTTGCAGTGAAGTGTAGTGGTTAAGCTCCCATAATGAAACCATTGTGCATTTTATGATTAAAACACGAAACTTCTACCATTATTAGTAAATACCCTGGGGTTTATTTTAAGATGTGGAGGTAAGTTAGATTTGACCCCTGGTGACCTCTAGAGGTCATTGACCTCGAAAGGTCAAAATATTCAATTACGAAGCCAAAAAGCGGTGAAAATTGTGTATTACCATATCTATAAAATGTTTTTGTATTTCAGAAGTGTGCCAAAAATTCTAATAGACTGTTGTTAATCATAAACATAACACCAAGGTCACGTCAAGGTTACTTTAGGGTCATTTAAAGGTCAAAATGGCAACAAATAGTGAAAATATCCACTTTTAAACAATACTAGTGGTACAGTCATCTATTACAAAGGATTGGTTTTGACACAGTCTTGGTCACATATCTTTTTTCACGCTCCTTTTAGGAGATTGAGGGCAGTATCTAACTTGGGAGGGGAAATATACCCTAAGTATTCCCCTTACTACACCCCTTCCTGAATGTTTAATTGGACGAGAAAATTACAGTGTGCAGCAGCTGTTAAACATCAGTTTGGGCTCCTATGGCAAACTATTGATGCGTAATTCGGCTATGAAGTCTGACATGGGTTATGATTATGTTTTAGTGGGGTACCGTCGAAAAACAACGTTAAGGTGGTCACATCAAGGTCATTTCAAGGTCAAACTGTCAAAAATCATAAAAATTATTCATTTTTACTTTCATACCGAATACCAGAATTAATTTCTAGGCTGCATCAATTTTTCAGAAAGTTCGGCAAAATACACAAAATACTACGAAATATTGTAGTGGTTAAGCTCCTGCAATGAAACAATTGTGCATTTTAAAATTAAAGCATGACACTTCTACCATTAGCGGCACATATCCTGTTCTTTATTTTAAATTGTGGAGGTAAGCTAGATTTGACCCATGGTGACATCTAGGGGTCATCGACATCGAAAGGTCATAATACG
The DNA here is from genome assembly GCA_964017125.1 of Flabesymbios commensalis. Lineage (NCBI taxonomy): Eukaryota > Metazoa > Annelida > Polychaeta > Terebellida > Flabelligeridae > Flabesymbios > Flabesymbios commensalis. Next base: position 91,893,294 of record OZ024905.1, on the reverse strand, counting down.
CCAAAAGTGGTGAAAATTGTGTATTACCATATTTATAAACTATTTTTGTATTCCATAAATATGTCAAATGCTCAAAGAGATTACTATTAATGATAAGAATAACACCAAAGTCATATTAAATTTACATCAAGGTCATTTCAAGGTCAAAATAGCAAAAAAATCTGAAAATATCCACTTTTTTATCAGCGTGCAGCAGTGTGAAACAGCAGCTTGGGCAAAATATTTATTTGCAGAATATGTATCAGATAGATAATTTGGTTATAGTGATAACACACAGTCATTATATGTCCCAATATATTGTATGAAAACACACACCCTTGAAATGATCCTAATTTGACCTTGAAAGCCCAATTCCTGGAAGCGGAAGGGTTCCCTCTTTGTATGTCAACTGTAGACATATTGTACATCGATTGGTTTATACAAGAGTTAGAGGCAACGTTAATCAGTATTTCAAAAATATACAGCGATATGATGTTTCTCACAGTGTTATAATCCAGTACTAATATGACTGTCTTCGTGGTATCGTGACTAGGGCTATACCACACATTTAAACCTATATGTATCTATTTAGGCACCATTCAATTGGACAAATTATTTAATTTATTTTCTATCTGCAGAAGTTTACTTTTTTCACACTCGAGCAATACATTTATTTCAGTTTGTGTGTGGATATATATATTTATTTCACCTCCTTATATATTTTTCTGTCTACAAATTTGGATCCCGAACTAACCCTAGCCTTGATCTGGAGGCAAACGATCCGAGCAAACCGAGGCTTCACAAATTTAAAGGTCATTTTATGATGCCAGATATATGAGGCTCGATTTTTTTAGGATTTTTAGATGTTGCTCATAAGCTGAAATCATTATTTAATTCAAATTTAAATATTATTTACAAAATCAGACAATTATTTATTTCACGAAAATTTAGTTTGGAAATATATTTTTCATTTTGATTGTTTTCAAATCTGAAGGATGAGAGCTCTACATCCGCCCATATATCAATACAGGCGTGGATAATTCAAAGAGAAAAAACTATATCAGCCAAAACAAAGTGTTTTTATGACAATAAGATTTTTTTTAATCCCTTATAAAGTCTACTAATCCGTTATAACCGTGTAATATTTGTTATAACAGTCTAGTATTTCGTTATTGGGGTATATTATTTCGTTATGACGGTCAACTAATCAGTTTTAACGGTCTACTATCCCGTTATAACGGTCTAGTATTTCGTTAGGACGGTCTAGTATCACGTTATAACGGTCTACCAATCAGTTATAACTGTCTAATTTTCCGTTATAACGGTCTAATTTTTTGTTTTATCGGTCTACTATTCCGTTACAACGGTCTAGTATTTCGTTAAATCGGTCTTCTTTCCCGTTAAAACGGTGTAGTATTTCGTTATGACGGTCTAGTATCACATTATAACGGTCTACTAAAACGTTATAACGGTCAACTAAAACGTTATAAAGGTCTACTATTCCGTTATAACGGCCAAATCTTCCGTTATAACGGTGTATTATTCCGTTATAATGGTCTAGTATCTCGTTATAACGGTCTACTATTTCGTTATAACGGCCTAATAATCCGTTATAACTGTCTACTATCCCGTTATAACGGTCTAGTATTTCGTTATGACGGTCTGTTATCACGCTATTACGGCCTACAAATCCGTTATAACGGCTTACTAATCCGTTATAACGGTCTACTATCCCGTTATGACGGTCTACTATTCCGTTATAACGGTCTACTATTCCGTTATAACGGTCTTGTCTATTGCTATTACGTTCTACCATTCCGTTATAATGGTCTAGTATTTCGTTATAACGGTGTACTATCTCGCTACAGCAATCTAGTATTTCTTTATGTCGGTAAAGTCTTCCGTTATAACGGTTTACTATTCTGTTATAACGGTATAGTATCTCGTTATAACGGTTTAGTATTTCATTATAACGGTCTACTATCCCGTTATAAAGGCCTACTAATCCGTTATGACGATCTACTAATCCGCTATAACGGCCTACTAATCCGCTATAACGATCTGCTAATCCGTTATAACGGTCTACTAATCCGCTAAAACGGTCTAGTATTTCGTTATAACGGTGTACTATTTCGTTATAACGGTTTATAACAAAATAATATACCGCTATAACGAAATACTAGATCCTTATAAAAGAAAAGTAGACCGTTATAACAGATAAGTAGACCGCTATAGCGGATTAGTAGACCGTTGTAACGGAATAGTTGACCGTTATAAAAGATTTGTAGGCCGTTATAACGAAATACTAGACCGTTAACGAAATACTAGCCAGTTATAACCATCTTCATGTATCCAGTTGTCTGCCACCGGCAGAACCTGGATAACCCGTATATGTGCTATGCGTTTAGAACCCCCTCCTCCCTCCTCCTCCCTGGCAAATTCGCAGTTGATTCAGGCGGCCCAAACAATCTGACCCAAGTGTGACCTCCACGCTGCAGTCAGTAAACCGGTGACGTCATAATGAATATTCATGTTGCTCGCACCCCTCATTTTCGTACCCGCTTCACACACACCTGTTGTCAAGGTCAGACTGGTAGTCTGACGGTCAGACCTGATACGGCAAGATGGTTATAACGGGATAATATACCGCTATAGCGCAATAATGAACCGTTATAGCGGAATAGTAGACCGTTATAACGGATTGGTAGACAGTTGTAGCCAAATACTACACCGTTATGGCGAAATGCTAGACCGTTATAACGGGATAGTAGTCCGTTATAACGGATTAGTAGACATTTTAGCGGATGAGTAGACAGTTATCATGAAATACTAGATCGTTATAACGGAATATTAGGTCGTTATAACGAAAGAGTAGACCGTCATAACGAATACTGGACCGTTATAACGGAACAGTAGCTCGTTATTTATAACGGATTAGTAAACCGTTATAACGAAATACTATACCGTTATAACGAAATACTAGACGGAATAGTAGACTGTTAAAACGAAATACTATACCGTTATAACGGAATAGCCCGTTATAACGGAATAGTAAATGTACAAAGTAGTTAATATTCTATATCCTATTTGATGGCTGTGAAAGGTTTAGTCTAGTTATAATGCAACTGTTGTCGACAAGTCATGGAAAAGCGTCATGTCCTAATAGAAAATAATGGAGTCTATTCAGAATGAATTGAATACTGAACGATATCAGTTTTTATCAGTTTTATATTTATCGTGGTGACAGGGTCTTAATTTGCCGAGAAAATTATTTGGCAGTCGTGACATCGATATTTTGCCGAGCTTTCTGAAAAATTGCTGTAGCCTAGAAATTAATTCTAGTATCCGGTATGTTTAAAAAATCACCTGCACATCTCCATATCGTGGAGAATTTGTTTGTAAAATTCGACTAATTTCTTACAAAGTTTAAGTTTTTGCGGCACAATAAATTATGAAGTTGATTTGTGGCGGCCATTTTAAATTTCAGCGAAATCTTGAACAAATTGCCTGTAAATCTCCATATCGTCACATTCGTGGGGAATGTGATTGTAAGATTTGGATAATTTCTGATTAAGGTTTTGAGTTTTTGCGCCCACAACAAGTTATGAAGTTGAACTCAGGCAGATATTTTGCATTTTGGTAACATGTTTAAAAGCTCACTTGCACATCCTCATGTTGTTGAGAATGTGATTTAAAAATTAAAAAAAAAATGACCACTAGATTATTAGTTAGTGCACCCACACAAATTAAGTACCGCCTGATGCCTCACGCTTGATAGATCCCAGCATGACGAAAACCCCCCCTTCCCCTGCGGAATGGGAATAAAAACCTGCTCGCCACTTCTATTAAGATATTAGGGTCACGCTAAGAATATATATATATACAATTCAATGTTCTAATCGATGTTATAATCAGTATAAATGATCCTAATTTTCTCTAAATTTATGTGATCTTCTAACCACTCCAAGCTACCTGGAACATTAGACTAGCAGGGGCGGATCTAGCTTTTCAGTGAGGGGGGGGGGTTAACATTTGAAAACAAATTAACTGTAAGGGCGTCGAGGGGCCCGCCCCCAGGGAAATTTTATATTTCCAAAGGCTTTCTCATGCAATACAAGGCATATTGAGCACTGACCAAACTTATTGAAGGAGACATGATTGCTACACGAAGGCTAGTAAATGTATAACCAATAGGCCTAAGACCAATTTAATTAATGGAAGTCACGATACTAAAACTGAGCTGATTTTAAATGATCAGATATGGCTCACCTGCATAAAGTTAGGTTGATGTAGATAGATGTGATTCTGAAATTTTTTTATACATGCCACCAGACTGAAGCTCAGGCTCATTTAGATGAAGACACGTTTGAAAAAGATATTGGAACAGCTCTGAAGAAGACACGTGATCATGGTAACAGTTTTCGCCAGTTTGACCTTGAAATGACCTTGACATGACCTTCAAATTGCTTTCGGATGGTACGCCAGTAAAACAAAACCACACCCCATGTCAAACTTCATAACCCAATTATGTATCAATATTTTGCTATGGGAGCCCAAGCTAATGTCTTACAATGCTGCATAATTGTAATTTGACCCGTTCAACTAAATATTGAAGAAGGATCGTAATAAGTGGAATACCTAGAATACCTAGCCTCCTTCCCAAGGTTCATACTGCCCTTAATATCCTAAAATGTGTGTGGAAAATACATAGGACGAAGAGTATGTCAAAACCACTCCTTTGTGATAAATGACTGCACAACAACAGCGTGGAAATTGATAAAAAGTGGACATTTAAACTATTGTCTTGCAGTTTGGTCCTTTAAATGACCTTGGTGTGACCTTGATATCACCTTGGTGTTATGTTTATGATTCAAAGCAGTCTCTTCGAGGATTTGACATACTTTTGGGACACAGAAACAAATCATAGACATTGTAATATACAATTTTCACCACCTTTTGGTTTTGCAAGTGCATATTTTGACCTTTCGAGGTCAATGACCTCTAGAGGTCATCAGAGGTCAAATCCAGTTTACCTCCACATCTTAAAATGACCCTTAGGATATTTTCTACAAGTGGTAGAAATTTCATGTTTTAATCATAAAATGCACAATAGGTTACCTTATCTACTGAACTAGTGAATGAAAATGATTTGATGTGGTTTAAAAATTAAAGAAAATTGCCATATATTTATTGATAAACCAGTTTCATGGAAATTTTCGATCTAAAGCACTTCCCACTGGGCAACGTCGCAACAACGTCGTGCGCCCAGTGGGTTAGTTTCAGGAAAATTAGGTGTGTTTTCAGGGATGTAAAATGATGCTTCAATCCATAGTGAGGGCTTAGAGGGTTAATGAGGAAGTTATGCAGTCGATCATTAACCCTGTATACGGCACTGTGTTTCAATGTTAACTCAGGTTATTTCCGAATGAAGATCGAATCGTTAACATGCCTAGCAAACAAGCTACATTCATCCAACAGTAGGTGATGTCCCTTGTTTGCTGGGTGAATATTGAATAGTCCCTCAATCATGATTCCTCAAGCTGAAATGTAATACAGCCTGCGTTGCTTTTTGAACAATAGGCCTACTAGCATGTCGTAGGTGCCTAACCGGCGTGCAAACATGACTACCTTTTTTTTCAAGTAAAGTGTTACTGATTTTTGCCTCGACAGAATTATCATGGTCAGACAAACAATCAATAAAAAATATAGGGGATTATACTTACTTCATTTTAGTGCATTTCAGCTGTGTAGGTTGGCAATCATCTTGAGGTACCTTGGTCGCAGTTGATTGGTGAACCAGGTCACAATCAGCTGTTGAACTGGGGCGAATATAGAACCCTTCGGCGTGACCTCGTGCAACTTCAGAAGTGAAAGATATACCCGCTCTCTGCAGCAGGCTGTAGAAAGGCAGATCTTCCAGAGATAGTTTCGGGTGATTCTGCAGCCACCCCCAAGGACAAATGGCATAAAGAAGTCCCCCTCCGCGCTCCACAAACAGATCCACCTGCTCCGCAAGCCCTCTGACTTTCTGCATGTTCCCGCCATGCCACGTCGCCAGTTTAACTTCCTGTCTCAGTACATCTGCGCCTGATTTGACCGCCTTTAAATCCAGTACTTTTCCGTCCGAAGAGCCGTTCCTGGAAGCCCAATTCGCCATATTCGTCTGCAGTTTTTCCAAACCGGACTGTTTTGACTCGTGTTTTTGATTCACCCCCTGTGATATCCCTTGTAGATATCCATTGTGTGTCGCCACTACAATCCTTCCCGCGCCCACTTCAGATGCTGCTATTATGACCTGACCCGAATCTGTCGACAGTACCCCCGTAGCAGCGCCACCTGGTGTTGTCTCCAACACCCCAGGTGTTCCCCAGCGTGGGACATGGGCGAGGCCCGCCAAAATGGCTGCCATTGGATCCATTTCCGCCATGACAAGTCCGCGTTCCTATGGCGCCGGCTGCAAGAGCAGTACAATTATACGTCTGAAGCAGCACACGACGGCCTCCAGTACAAAATGTTGAGCCAATGCTGGTTCACTGTTAGCCCTGTGTCGGCAACGCTGTCCCAGTAATGAACCAACAACGGCTTAACGTCTCGTGTTCCCTGAACAGAACACAGACCTTTAACAAACAGTGTAAGCTGCTTTTGCTCGATATTTTTTGGTCAATATTCCCCGTTTGTGCATTTAGGTATAGGCCTACATACAATCATGCATTACACGGCGAGCGTAGCCTACTTGAGTTGTATGCGCACCTTATCTACCATGATATAATTGCACAACATCATTATGATGGTTGTATACTCTGAAACTGATACAATATACAGGTTGGTAGAAGTGGTGTACCTAGCAAACACGAGAAATATACCCAATGTTGTACCAATTACCAATGTTGGGCCAGCGTCGTAGAGGGTGGACCAACATCGGTACAGCATTGGGTCGATGTCTCGTGCAGGCTGGGATATGACACGACATTGGAAAAATAATCCAACCTTTGGAACGGCAATCGATTGAAACCTCGAACACGTCCTGAACCCACGTGGCTGCAAACTCATCGTTCAATAATATCGAGTATTTGAATAAATCAATATCAATCAAGTCAATACTCAAGTTGGCCCAAGCTAATGTTAGTGATCGTCCAATCAGCATTAGCTAACTATAAGTCAACATTGTTTCTGTGAATATATCACTGGTTCAAAAATAGATTTGCTATTAACCTACCTTTTTTTGTTTAAATAAGTTGTATTCAGGTAAAACATAGTGATACATCTACAAAAGCCACAATATTTACCTGAAATAAAAATCACCCGATTGCAGCATGACATCATATAGCCGACGATTTAGTACCTAACACGTTACAATTATAACTAGGTATACATCTATACTGGTGTGTAAATATTAATCATGTTAATTGGCAGTAGTCCTAACTGATCAGTATTCAAGTGAGCAGTTACTGTGTTTCAGATTTGCAAAGCAGTATGATTGTATTTACAGAGGATGTGCCACACTGCACATTACCGCCATACGTATCATTGAATAGAGACGATATTATTATGTTTATCGACATACCTGTAGACTAGACAAGGCCAAAATACACATTGCCCTGTATTCCAATAAGGATGTGAGGATGAGGTGAAAGGGCCTGGTAAGGCACCATCATCAGACCATTAGAATGACGTCTCAGTACAGTCTCTAAATAATCTTAAGATTATGTTCTCAAATGTATGTGGACTAAAAAGCAAATTGAGTTTTCCGGACTTTAATGACTTTATCATGGGGTACGACATAGTTTTGCTTACAGAAACTAAACTTGATGAGATGGATTCCATAGAGATTCCTGGTTTTAATATATTTACAAAAAATCGGAAGCTTAAAAAAAGAAAATCTGGTGGTGTTGCCCTGTTATTGAATAACAAAATCAATTCAGCCGTAGAAATTATTGATAGTGATGGTTTCGGTTAAAAGAACATAATACAAAGGAAGACTTTTGTTTTTATTGTTATATATAATCCCCCACAGGACTCTCGATACGCTGATCCAGATATTTTTAGTGATATTGAAAATCATGTTGTTCATTTATCTAAGAACCCGAAGACATTTGCTTGGTTGGAGATTTTAATGCCAGAATGGGAAATTTAAGTGAAGTAATTATTGACGACACATTGTCTGTGAGAAATAATAATGAGCTACACGATGTACAAAAGGAGGTTAACCAGAGGGTTAATAAGGACAGTGTTGTAAATAATTATGGCCGCATGTTAACACAAATGTGTAAAAACTTAGATTTTATTATTGTAAATGGAAGGTGTGGCACTGATGCCACAGTTGGTCAGTTTACATGTAAAAACGTTAGCTGCGTAGATTATGCTATTGTATCTAAAAGCTTGTTATGTGCCGTTTCCGTATTTAAAGTGCTAGAGTTTCATGAAATATTATCAGACATTCATTCACCAATAGAGCTACATATATCATTCACATGTAACCCTCATACTCGATCTGGAGATATGGAAGAATCTAATTTAACCGAAAAAAACAGACCTAAATGGAACGGTAATTACAAAGATAATTTCACTCGAAATCTGAGTTCATTAAATGTAGACACCGTTACTAGAACGATTCAGGCCATTTCAAATAATGCGGACCCAAAATTGGATGATATAAATGAACTAATTACTGACGGGTCCACTTTGATCACAGAATCAGCAGAAACATCTAATATGTTGAATAAAGCATGTATTAAGAAAGAAGTCGGGCCGCGTAAACGTTACCATGACCATAAGCCATGGTACACCAACGAATGTGAGGTCAAGCGAAAAGAGTATTTTAAATTTAAAAACAGATATGGAAATCTGAGAACCCACGAAAACGAGGTGAAAATGGTGACGGCTAGTAAACAGTATCAAATTCAAATTAAAAAGGCCTTTAGAGAGCACCATTATAAAGAAAATTCGTTGCTTAAAGTCATCTGATCCAAAACAATATTGGAGTTTACTTTTTGAGAATGGAAATAAAACTCCCCAAAATAATGTCACACTGAATGATTTTAAAGAACATTTCTCAAATTTGAACACTGATGAAACATCTGAAGAAGTCATATTTAACTTAACAAGTCATGATAATGACGATACTATATTAAATTCATCTTTTTCAGTAGATGAAGTTAAAAAATGTATACACAAATTGAAGAGTAATAAATGTCCAGGCCCAGACAACATATTAAATGGGTTTTTCAAATATTCACCTCAAAATATATTGGAGCTCTATACAGATATTTTTAATGTAATCTTAAAATGTGGAGTGGTACCACAACAGTGGTGTATCGGCTACATTCGCCCTTTGTATGAATACAAAGGTGACCCAAATAATTATCGTGGAATTACAATAACAAGCTGTTCAGGCAAACTCTTTACAACTTTAATAAATTCTAGACTTGGTGAATTTATTGAAGATATGGAATTAATTGAACCAGAACAAGCTGGCTTTAGAAGTGGATATACTGCTGTAGATCATATTTTTGTGTTAAATTCTTTGATTGACTTTTATCTGTTTTGTAAGAAACGTTTATAAGCATGTTTTATTGATTATAAAAAGGCTTTTGACTCAATTCAGAGGCAACAGCTGTGGATGAAGCTTTGTAATCTTGAAATACAAGGGGAATTATTTAATGTAATATATGATATGTATAAAAAAGTTAAGTCGTGTGTAAGTTATGGAGGGCAATGCAGTGATTTTTTTTCCATGTGAGATGGGAGTTAGGCAAGGGGATAACCTTTCACCTTTATTATTTACCATTTTTCTTTCAGACCTAAAGTCTTACTTAGTGAACAAATATAATGGTCTATCAAAATCAATGATATAGCCACTGATATCATGGATGATAACCTTGTTAGCTATCTGAAGATATATGTACTTTTATATGCAGATTACTCGCTGAATCACCTGAAGAATTACAAACAGCTCTGAATAGCATGAATTTGTATTGTAATGATTGTAGTTTAAAAATTAACGTTTCAAAGACCAAAGTGGTAATTTTGTCCAGAGGTAAAATAAGAAAGCACCCTCATTTTTATCTAGGAGATAAGCTGCTTGAAATATGTTCTGATTGTTTATATCTTGGTGTAAAATTTAATTATAATGGCAAATTTTCTAAAGCTCAACAGGAACTCTTTGATAAAGATAATAGAGCAATGTTCAGTATTTTGAAAATAAGTAGACAACTTAATCTCCCCATAGACTTGCAATTACATCGTTTTGTTAAAAATCAACATACAGTTGGAATATTTTTTTATTTAGAAAAGGCCTATGATAGAACCTGGAAGGGTGGTATCATGAAAGATCTCCATGAAATGGGCCTGAAGGGTAGATTACCCTTATTTATTGACAATTTTTTGAAGGGGAGAGAATTTAAAGTCCGTTTGGACAACACCCACTCCTCACTGAATCCACAGGAGTAGGGTGTCCCACAAGGTAGTATTCTTTCACCAACTCTATTTACCGTTAAAATAAACAGTATAATTGATGCTTTACCAGAAGATCTTGATAAGTCGTTATATGTTGATGATCTGGCTGTTTACTGCCAGTCCAGCAATATGGCAATAATCGAGCGGCGCCTCCAAGGTTGCCTCAATAAGTTGGTGACTTGTGCGGATGAGAACGGCTTTAACTTTTCACGCACAAAAACTTTATGTGTACATTTCTGTAACAAAAATGGCTTACAGCCTGAGCCTAATCTCAAACTATATGAACAACAGCTTCCGATTGAAGAGCAAGTCAAATTTCTTGGTCTTTTCTTCGACAAGAAGCTCAGTTTTATTCCACATATCAAATATATGAAAGATAAGTGTAGGAAAGCATTACAATTACTACGAGTTATATCCAGCAAGGATTGGGGTGGTGACCGGACAACCTTACTGAGGATTTACAAGTCTCACATCAGATCCTAACTGGATTATAGTTGTATTGTTTATGGTTCAGCGAGACGATCGTACTTAGCAGTACTTGATCCAATCGCGAACCAAGGTTTGAGATTATGCTCAGGGGCATTTAAAACATCGCCCATTGAAAATCTTCAGGTGGAGACCGGTGAGCCCTCTTTAGAGACTCGCCAGTTGAAGCTGAGCCTGCAATACTATAAGAAAATGTAAGCAAATCCTGAGAACCCGGCATACTCGTGTGTGGTGAACCCTGAATACAAGAAATTGTTTAATAACAAGCCAGGGACTATACCTACTTTGGATATAAGGCTCCAATCCCATCTGGAGGACATGGAGGTGGAGCTCGACGCAATTAGCGTTGTGCGCCCACCAGAATGTCCACCCTGGCTTCTCCAACAGCCTAATATATATTTTAACCTCTCAGATCTCAGGAAAGGAGACACCTGTCCCCTTGTCTTCCAGAGCATGTTGCTAGAGCTATTTTGTAAATTTCCGAGGCACCGGAAGGTGTATACTGACGGATCAAAGGAAGACAAGAGGACAGCTGTGTCCTTTGTCTGTGATGATCATGAATTTAGCTGTCGTATCAACGATGAGTCTTCAATTTGCACAGCAGAGCTATTAGCTATTGAAGCCGCCGTTGAATACATCTATGAGTGACGAGGAATTCATGATCATCACAGACTCTCTATCTTCATTGCAGGCTCTCAAGAGTCTAAAACTCAACAACCCAATTGTTTCCAATATTTTGCATATGTGTCACTACTTGTCTTGGCACAAGGACATTGTTTTTTGCTGGGTACCCAGCCATATTGGAATACAGGGCAATGAACGGGCTGATGTTTTGGCCAAGGCTGCCCTGGATAAGACAAAACAGTTTTATTATATACCATATACTGATTTCAAGTACAACATCTCTGTCTACCTTGATGACATTTTGCAAGGTGAATGGAACATCAATGTCACCAGCAAATTGTTCGAGGTACAACCAATCATTAAGCGATCTTTTACACCAATGGAACGCCGAAGAGATGACGTTGTCTTATGCAGGGCCAGAATTGGCCATGCCTATTTCATAAACGGGTATTTATTGAGAGGAGCATTGCGACATATGTGCTGCAATACTCGTCTCACTGTAAGACATGTCCTTCTCAGTTGTGCGAAATATGCGCACATCAGAAGGAAGTATTTTGCATATAATTCCTTATTTGACCTATTCAGGGACACCCCTGCTGGTTTTATTATTCAGTTCCTTCGGGAATGTAACCTATATTATATGTTTTAATTATTAGACTTACACTTGTAGTTTTTACACAATCAATCCAATTACATAGCGATATAGTGACTTGATAAGTCGTTTATTTTATATTCACTTCATATTTTACATTATTTATGCTGACATTTTTATACTCATTAAACTGTGTTGTAGTGCAGGGGCTACAACATGTCATCAGACTAGTTACATATAGGTGCCAGGAGCATCGTCATATTATCATATCTGCATATCAAACATTTTAAACTGGACATTTTAGTGTGAACATGCTTTTATTAGCGTTGTCTTTCTTTTACCACTTTAACTGTACTATATGGGATATTGTGATACTAGGAATTTTCACTTAAATGGCCATACTGGCCGAAAAGTGAAGTTAAAATGTTAAATGTTAAAATGTGCAGATGGTTGACGTCATATGTCCCCCACTCTCAATTTCAAGTATTGTAGTAAGCTTGTGATTGGCCGGCTGTCTTGCTAAAAGTACCCTGATCGGCTGGCGAGAATATTATGGTGGCGGAGGGGTGGGTGTAGACAGACACCTGTGTGGAGCCCAGCAAACGCGAGCATTTGACCCGATGCTGTTTCAATATTGGCCCACCGCCAACGGCGCTGGACCAACATTGAAACAACATTGGGTCGAGTCTGCGTGTTTGCTGGGATAGCTGTCCGCATTTTGATACACGCGTGCCGTCTGTGTCTGGTCGGAACAGGCAGCACAGTGCTCTGTGTACAATTACATCCGTTTAATGCTATTGTTCTTCCAACGGTGTTATATGGCTGTGAAGTATGGGCACCTGAAGATTGTGTCATTTCAGAGAAACTACAGCTCCGTTTTTGTAAATTTATTTTATCTGTAAATAAAATGTACATACAATAACATGGTATATGGAAAATTGAGTGTTCTCCCCCTCAAAATACATGTCAAATGTAGAGCTATATGTTTTTGGGCCCGTTTGCTTACGGACCAAAAATGTGAGCTTCCATTATTAATTTATAAATTGTTTTACTGTATGTTTGAGCTAAATATTTACGAATCAAAATGGATATTGTATATTAAGAATAGTTTGATAGATTGTGGCTTTCCAGGTGTCTGGAATGCTCAGCACATCCCCAATAGTTTTGAATGTTTCAAGGAGGTAATTAAAATACGTTTAGAAGATCAATTTATACAGAAATGGTCGGAAGAATTATTTAATAGTGGCAAATGTACAAACTATAGGATTTTCAAAACTAATTTCATTCTAGAAAAATACCTTTTATTAACTGCACCGAATATAAGAAAATCTATAACCCATTTCAGATGCAGGAATTCCAAACTTCCCATTGTACTCTGTAGTTTTTGTGGTATTTCACGTGACGTACCTGCACCTTATGTCACAACAGATCCATCGGTGATGAATATCATTATCTTTTCGAATGTGGGCACTTTGAAAGAGACAGAAAAAAAATATCAAGCTGCTACTTTTATAATAGACCTTTAACATTTAAAATGCATAAATTAATCTCAAGTGAAAACCGGGAGTTATTGTATCACCTAGAACAACTTATTATTATTATAAATAACGTAATGAACGGTTAAATTAATAACGATTGGCATGCCCTTGTCACAGGTATGTTATATTTACTCACCCTTTATCGCACACCTGGCTTCTCATGTCCTACGGGATCCTGAATAAATTACCTTGTTACCTTCTTGTTACCTTGAGTGCTTTCCTTCACTCACCCAATAAGCGGTTCTGGGCATGTCTGGGGGATTTACGTGTACCCCCAGGCATGCTCAGACGTCCAGAAAATAGTGTTTTTTTTTGCTCAAAGGCGGCTCCACTATCCTCGGGTCGGATAATCCCCTGAGTAAAAATAGCTATGGGTAACTCTATTCCACGTGAGACATATAATGTGTAACGTTCTATTGCCGGTTGTTTCAAGGCTACCACGGCCAACATCACTGGCAATCCGCCTGAAGATTATGGCCAGAGACGTGGAGGCTGCTGCTTCCCTTGGATGATTGCTGTAGACAAAGATTGCGACAAACAGAACAGATCCCTGTGACTCTCCCTGGAAAAATACTACTACTAGCAATCATCCCAGTATCCCGCTTTGTATTGTGATTTTCACAGCATTTGCCCAAGCTATAAAGAAAGCAGCATACCAATCGACACTTGCAGTACCCTAGCGGGGATTGGTGAATTAATGTTAGAGACAACATAGCATAAGAAAAACTTGATGAGGGGAAATTAGTGATGGAAATTGTATGTACCTGATGAAAAAAAATACAATATTGCCCACATAGACTACTTTCCAAAAAATGCTATACTCATGGCGTGTCAATCACAGTAAGAAGCTTCAGAGTGTTGTGGAGTTTGCACCAATTCTATTGAAGGGATATAGGGCAATGTGAAACAAAGCAGCTCGGGGATGCTTGGCATCAGACGTGAACATCTGCAAAATTATCCCAACAAGTTTGTCTATAGATATATATGTATGTATGGATCGTTTTGTTGGGTGCGTCACATGTCTATAGATATACATGTATGTATGGATCGTTTTGTTGGGTGCGTCACATGTCTATAGATATACATGTATGTATGGATCGTTTTGTTGGGTGCGTCACATGTATATAGATATACATGTATGTATGGATCGTTTTGTTGGGTGCGTCACATGTCTATAGATATACATGTATGTATGGATCGTTTTGTTGGGTGCGTCACATGTATATAGATATACATGTATGTATGGATCGTTTTGTTGGGGGCGTCACATTTCTATAGATATACATGTCTGTATGGATCGTTTTGTTGGGTGCGTCACATGTATATAGATATACATGTATGTATGGATCGTTTTGTTGGGGGCGTCACATTACTATAGATATACATGTCTGTATGGATCGTTTTGTTGGGTACGTCACATGTCTATAGATATACATGTATGTATGGATCGTTTTGTTGGGTGCGTCACATGAAAAAACACCCCGGAGACGTCTTACATTGTGATCAATGCACACGTACATTGGCTGATAAATACTAACTTGAAGAGCACACACTGACAAAACATCAACATGTCAGATCATCCTGTGGCCGATGTGTCAAAGAGTACATCACCATGAGTACATGCATAAGCCCCAAGAACATGGTCAGAGCCATTGGTCTCATTCATCAGATCCACTATCCTTCCACTAGCGTCAGCTAGTGGCTCTGATTGATTGCACTGTGGAATGTGCTCTGTAGAGACGTATTCATGAATTTGACCTGATTTTGTATCTGGCCAATAAGGCAATGCGTAATACGTAACAGAAATTGTGTCCTTGCCATTCTAAACCACATGATCAGACCAGGGAATACATGTAGCCAGTCACGTGACTATTTTTATGAAAATAACAGCTTATTTTGACCTGTTTAACAGAGGGAGGGGTTTGACTACACCACTACATCTAAAATGTTATATTTGGTGTTCAACCTAGCGTGACATCTTGTGGAAATTTATTCTGTGAAACGCAGAGACGTCACCCGGTGAAAACAAGGTTATATATCACCTCCTCTCCCATACTTCATTATGCGAAACGCAGTGACGTCACTCGGTGAAACAAGGTTATAGAAGAACCCTCCACCATACTTCATTGTATTAGCCAGCTCGATGGAAACAAAGGAGATCAAGGTCATTGAACAGGATAGGTCCCCACCGGCCCAATGTTTTCATAATTTTGGGCCTGCGTCGCAAACGATGGACCAACGTTAAACCAATATTGGGTCAGTGTGTCTCACTGACTGAGACTGCACACCAGTAAGAACGATGACCCAGCGCTGGGTTCATGTTAATCCACAATCTCAGATGCTGTCCCAACATTAAACAAAGAGTGGTTGTTATCTGATCATCTCTTTGGACATTCTGCTGGTATCTTTTTCTTACACAACAGCAAGTCTACAACAACACAAGTAAAAGACTCAAATCCAATGCTGCTTTTATGCTAGGCCGACATTGTATAGGATGGACCAGCTATAGTACAACACAGGTTGATCGCATGTACTGGTCATAGTAATACTAGGCATATAATGAGAAACATAGCCCAAGTATAGGGGAGACATAATTATATAAACTTGTCTCTCATAGGTGCAAGGAATCCTCGAACTTGACATAGTTTCAGGGTCAGGTGTACACCAGATTTTGAGGCCCTATCAGAACGCAGCAATTATAGAAGAGATTCTCAAAGCACTGTAATAGGGCCACCTAGCTGTGCTAGTGCGGCCCTGAGAAGGAGGCTGGGTCAGAGCAGCAAACACACATGTAGTCTCTGCAGAAAAGATTTTGTGTGCAGAGCGATTTGTAGAGCATGTTAATGTTCACAACAAAATCAGGCCAAATGTCTGCAACCGCTGTTCAGCCTCGTTCGGTACACAAAGAGCCATGCAATTTCATTTGAAAATATGTCACATGGAGAAAAAGTACTAGATGCTCAGAGTGTTACAAGACATTCAAGCACACACAATATTTGGCTGTCCACATGGCAAATCGACCGAGATGTGCCATCAATGACTTATTATGTTGAAATCGATTTAGCCGCAGATGGTCTCTGAGAAGGCACGAAAAGCAGAAACATCAATGAGCCTCTTATAAGCAGACTATTGTATTAGGCAGCATAATATCAGAGATTTACTTGCTTTCGGTTTGGTGTTTAAATAACTATCTAGCTATTTAATCATCTGATCACTTGGAAGTGTATATTATAGCTGCATAATATCAGATATTTTTTCAATATAATTTTGTTTTTAATTTTGTGTGTAATGACTCTTTATTTCGTTCTCTGATATTTTGCTTTTACAATTAGGTTATTCTTATTAGACATTTTACTACATTTGTATACTGTTTATGCTTTTATTAAATCATAGAGATGTGTAATCCTCTTTATTTCATTCTCTCAACATTGTGTTATTAGAATCGTTTTAACCAGGGCCACATTGTCACCCCTACTGTAATTGTTTAATTTGTTTATGATAACCAGCGATAATCATCTTTATTTCATGATTGTCCTATTCATAAATTAGATTTTAATATAATTAATATAATATAATTACTCATAATTTTTTTTTTCAACCCTATTACGCGTGGTGTGTGGAAGATTACGTTTTATTTTGTTAAATTGTATTCTATTGCTATACTTTTAATTGTTAATTTCATTGATCACTGAATAACACATCCTCTCAGTTTTAGTTGATGGCGTATGACTATTGTGGAAAACAATAATATGCTTGAGACATGATTTTCGTCTGTCAGTGTAGAATCATTCGTGTTCAAAAATTCTTCACATTAACAAAACAAGAGGATTGAAGTCCTATATCATCCCCCGCCATAAATTAGGTTAGACTTTTTGCGGTCACAAATATTTAAAAAGTTGATTTGTGGTGGCCATTTTAAATTTCAGTAAAATCACATGCACATTTCCAGATGGTGGGTAATGTGATTGTACAATGTGAATTATTACTAATTTCAATTTTTCAGTTTTGGCGCCCACAAGAAAATATGAAGTTTATCCATGGCGGCCATTTTGGGAAATGTGATAGTAAAATTTGAATAATTTCTTTCCTTAAGTTCTGTAGTTTTTGCACCCTCAAAAAAGTTTGGAGTTGACCTCTGGCGGCCATTTTGAAATTTGGTAGCATCTTTAAAAAATCACTTGCACATCCCAATGTTGCTAGGAATTTGATGTTAAAATTTAAACAAAAATTGACCAAACAATTTTTTTGAGTTTTTACATCCCCCAAAAAATTAAAGTTGATCTGTGGCGGCCATTTTGAATTTCAATAAAACCTTGAAAAAGTCACCTGCACATCTCCATATCATGGGGAATGTGATAGAAAAATTTGAATAATTTCTGACTAAGTTTTTTAGAGTTTTTGCACCCACAAACAATTTTAGAGCTGCCCTCTGGCGGCCATTTTGAATTTTGATAGCATCTCTAAAAAATCACTTGCACATCCAATGTTGCTACGAATGTCATGTTAAAATCTCAAAAAGATTTGACTAGTAGTTTTTGAGGAGTTTTTGCGCCCACAAAAAAACGTGACGCCGGACGCCCGACAGAATACTGGCGCGACTAAAATCCCCCTTCCCCTACGGGCGGGGGATAAAAATAGGGCTAGTCTCGACGAGGAGCTGTATTTCGCTCAACACCAGACCATCCGTCACTCCACACCAGCCATACCACGAAAAAATTGGTATGCAGCCTTTGTAAAATTAAATTTTAAATATTCAAGGACTTTATAACCACTTGATACTTTCGGCAGGGCAATGTAAGATATTTCCCTAGTGTTCACACTAGTTACCAGTGGTTGATGGGCGAAGCTTTGAGCACCAACAGTACTGTTGACGACAAAATTGTGAACATTCACGACCAGGAGATGGGAGGTGTGAAATGGTACTGCTTAGTTCTCAGCAATCTATTTATCAGTACACCATCAACAGCTCTGTTCAGAACCTATATACATTCGAGTGTCCCGTGGTCGTGTTTGTTTTGAGTATACTTGCCCTTATCCGGCTGCTGTCACTCATTGTTTCCACCGATAGTGAACGATAATATGGTATTTTAACTTGACGCAGCTCATCTTTCACTTGACGCCACCCCAATGATTGCTCCCCGTGGTGAGAGTACAGTCCACCATAGTCAGGCTGGGCGATGAGGGCTGTTCCATGTAATTGGGATCATTACAGCCTTTTAAACCCGAATGTACTTTAAGTACAATAACTAATAACTCTTCCTAACACCGGCTCGGCAAAGGGAAACAATTAAAGATGTCCACCATGGCTGTTGTAATATTCATGATAAGCAAGTAAATTATTTATTGTAAGCACGATATACCCTTTTGATCTTCACTGTTCAACCAATAATGCTATGCTGTTTTTAACATGTCATTTTCTTTTTATAAATGTATTGTGAGCACGACACACTTTTTAATATTCAGTTAAATGTTCAGGTTTGCTTAAGATCCAACAACCAAATATCTTAGATTTGTTTGAATCTGAGGGTTGTTTCACAAGCTTGGGTGGGCCAAATTATTGTAAAAATGAATACTAACAAATGTGACCGCCACACAACAAAGCTACGTCCAGGAGGAATTGGTACATTTTTTATGCTGTAACTTAATTATCAGTCAAACTAAATGAATACATAATTATAATTAGGATTGTGAAAATGTCATAAAACAAAAACTCTTCCCAATTATGAACCAGATGAAGCAGAAGGGGTAGGCCTATCACAACTGCTGAAAAATCAATTTCTAACATTTTTACCTCATTGTACTTTTGGTGCGACGGGTCACACATATAAATATATCCTCTAAAATCGTACGGGCACCCTTACACACATTACACGTAATATACAATGGGACCTACCAGGAAAACGGAGAGTGAGAACATTCACTATTGCTTTAATAAATTAAATTATCAATGCACATTTGATTGTTATTAATATCAGTATTTTGATATACCCTTATCAATTATCCCGTTTTATTCTTTGATGTAGGCTTCACATGCACTATAAACTATGTGGGACATCTTCCATAAAGCCGATTGCTATTTTCACTTCATACAAGCCTTTTTTGCAAAACAAATGGTCTAAAACCCATTGGTATATCAAAATTAGGGATATATATAAAGTCTGCCTTCCCTGGAGTATGCGCTCGTAAACAAATGTAAGAATCCCGTGAATTATATATATGGTCAGCCCTAATGTCATTGCATTACTTACGGCTTTCCTATCTGCTGCAGAGTCGATATAAATACAGGGAATGAAACAAGGTGTGTGCCACAATCAGGTAAAATGCCTAACACATCTAGAGCACATGACTGTGAGCGAACATACACAATAATTCAAAGGAACAATTTGTGTGACCCTTGCAAATCTATTTTCTCAAATCCAGATCACACTTATGATGTAGTAGTAGTAAATCATTGCCTTACGTCATTTTTCGGCACAAATGGTATTTTAAGTGACATTGTAATACGATAAAAACGTTGTAGTCAATTGATGAGATGAATGATGTACAGATGCTAATGCGAGGGTGGGGGTGATAGGGCATGGTGGGTTATTGAGAGCGTTTTCCTTCGCTCGCCCGATAAGGGGTTCTGGGCATGTCTAGGGATCTGTTTCAAGGCTACCACAGCCAACATCAGTGCCTGCACTGCTGACATCGCCTGCACTGATACAGGAGCTACATTAGCACCGTTGTCGAACGGAGAAACAAAGGTACTCCACTGGCAATCCGCCCTAAGATTATTGCCAGACTCGTGGAGGCTGCAGCCTCCCTTGGATGATTGCTGTAGACTAGTGCTTCCGTACCATGCTGTAAAGTAAGTATTTATTATTTATTATTTAAAAAATGATGAATGCTTCATCGCTATCCAATTAATCATCATCATCACTTCCCCTCTTTGTTGGTGGAGGGTGACGTTTTAATCCATGGTTTGTTGTATTGTTTTTACATAACCCTGGCTCTCTGTCCACCAAGGAGCCCTACCAGGGGGACAACTAGCAGCATTTGCAATAACCGCAGTGCACGCCTTTTTCACTTGATTAGCCCATCATGAGCAATCGTGATCAGGTGTCCACAATCGTGTGTATACAAAAATAGGAGTGGTGCAGCCCGTCATATTCGTCTGGGATGATTATTATTGACCACCCGTCTCAATGAGGTAAGAGCCAGAGTGGTGTGTTGGGAGTATGGATGGCCACATCCTCCTGCCGCCCACAGCCTCCAGGATCCTTTCTCTCACCAATACGGGATGCAACTCACGGCAACAGGTTGAGGGTGTGCTTAGCCTTCTGAAAGAAGATGCCCAGGGGTACCACGTCCCCCCCCCCCCAACAAGTCCTGGTGCTTGCAAAAGCAGTATTTGAATTTAAGTCATATGTGCTAGAAATAGCATCAATATATTGAAGAATGAACCATTTGGGTGGGTTTATCGACCAGCCTATTCAATAGAACGTCAGCAACTTGAAATCCGCTGCCTAAACGCAACACATCTCTTTACAACCCCTGGCATTAAAAGATTGACAAACAGACCTGGCAGGTTGTAGCAAACACTCGCGAAACTGAACTAAACCCTGCTATGCTAGATCTTATTCTGGATCAACAGTCCAATAGTATTGCTCGTACCCACTTTGGAAAGGTACGTAAGTAAGTATGTAAGTTTGATTTTTAACGTTACTGTTCGGCCAGTATGACCATTTAAGTGACAATTCATAGTAGAACATCTATTTTGTATAGTAAAGTGGTAGAGTAAAAAGACCAAAGTAATAACAGCATGTTCGCACTAAAATATTCAGTTTAAAAAGTTTGATGATAATATGATGATGCATTTTCTGGAACTTCCCCATTTTAACTAACAGTATTTGCTGAAATTACATAATTAAACATAAATTAACAGTTCAGTAATGATTCATTTCCTTGAGAAACAAAAATCTTCCAAAAATCTACCCCCCCCCCCCCAGCATATAACATAATAGAAATAATAATATAACATAATATAAATATAATATAAAAAACTCAGGTATAGACAAAGCTACGCCTATAGTTAGTCCCAAAATACGAGATGTTAATGTACCTGCAACTGTAGGCCATGTTTTCCTTCGATTTCCCAGTCAATTCTCAACCGATTTTCATTACATGTTCCAAGGACTTCTTTATTTTCACATCAACTCCCCCCCCCCCCACACCGCCAAATAATTTAAAATGTTCATTAGAAAATATTGTATGTTTCAAAGGTATAACCACCCGTCTAATGCGGGGTTTGTGTTTATGGGGGGATTATCGATATTATTATTAATTTTCTAATTATCGGAATTAGAAAATTAACACATGTCATAGAGGTGTCCTTGAACAACTATGGTCACCATTTCGATAAAATAGGCCTGCTAGTGAGCACAATACAACTATTGGAGAGCCTGTGACGGCCAATTATAATTCGAAAGCAAATATAGGCCACTTACTTTACATCAATGAGCAGTACTGTAGTATGTTTTGTCAAGCATCAATGCTGGACTTCTTAAAGGTGATATATCACTCCTTATATGGCATGAATAATTATGTCCTCATATGGGGTGATCGAGGGTCACATGATAGCCAATCACCCCATATAAAGACACACTTGTGCCCCATCTTGTGGCAAGTTTGATTTATTTGTCACAAAATTATTCATACTATATAAGGGGTGATAGATCACCTTTAAAGTAGACACCACTTGATAAATTAAAGGGGCGACAGCGTGAGAGATAGGTGATGATTAAGATGATTGTACATAGTAGCAGATGAATAAAGGAGTTCATTGTACATAATAACTTCCCCATTTTAACTAACAGTATTTGCTGAAATTACATAATTAAACATAAATTAACAGTTCAGTAATGATTCATTTCCTTGAGAAACAAAATTCTTACAAAAATCTACCCCCCCCCCCCAGCATATAACATAATAGAAATAATAATATAACATAATATAAATATAATATAAAAAACTCAGGTATAGACAAAGCTACGCCTATAGTTAGTCCCAAAATACGAGATGTTAATGTACCTGCAACTGTAGGCCATGTTTTCCTTCGATTTCCCAGTCAATTCTCAACCGATTTTCATTACATGTTCCAAGGACTTCTTTATTTTCACATCCACTCCCCCCCCCCCCACACCGCCAAATAATTTAAAATGTTCATTAGAAAATATTGTATGTTTCAAAGGTATAACCACCCGTCTAATGCGGGGTTTGTGTTTATGGGGGGATTATCGATATTATTATTAATTTTCTAATTATCGGAATTAGAAAATTAACACATGTCATAGAGGTGTCCTTGAACAACTATGGTCACCATTTCGATAAAATAGGCCTGCTAGTGAGCACAATACAACTATTGGAGAGCCTGTGACGGCCAATTATAATTCGAAAGCAAATATAGGCCACTTAATTTACATCAATGAGCAGTACTGTAGTATGTTTTGTCAAGCATCAATGCTGGACTTCTTAAAGGTGATATATCACTCCTTATATGGCATGAATAATTATGTCCTCATATGGGGTGATCGAGGGTCACATGATAGCCAATCACCCCATATAAAGACACACTTGTGCCCCATCTTGTGGCAAGTTTGATTTATTTGTCACAAAATTATTCATACTATATAAGGGGTGATAGATCACCTTTAAAGTAGACACCACTTGATAAATTAAAGGGGCGACAGCGTGAGAGATAGGTGATGATTAAGATGATTGTACATAGTAGCAGATGAATAAAGGAGTTCATTGTACATAATAAATGTGGAATAATAAGCCAAGCTGACAGAAGAAAGTTGTTGTTATATCTTATAATAATCAGCTCACGGATCCCCCTTTGGAGCTGGGTATACATTTTCTCATTAATGTGGGATGTACCAATTAAATCATTAGCTGAATTCCGTAGCATTAAAGCCCTTGATTTTTGCCAGAAAGCATCAGATCACCACATATGTTGCGTCATCAGTTGCTTAAGATTGTACTTGACACAACACTTGCAGAATTACTCCACCCGTATGTCAATGACGTTAGACGTTTTGTTTTAAAGCCATGTCAGCGGGTTATTTCAGCTGGGTTGCTAATGAAAAGAATTATAATTACATTTTCTGCAAAAATATCATTTTTGGAACGGTTATAGCTATAGTCATTTTCAGAACCGGAATACATTATAATAATACAAATGTAGTGGAATATAGATAATTTATGGTAAAGCTCATCCGAAATATCAAGGTATTGAACTGTATGAATTACATCAAATCGAAGTATTGGGTAAAAAACATTAGAAAGAAAAATACAGCTTATCGCAAGATGAGAGACTCAGTGGAAGATGTGAATGTATTTCATCATCTGACAAGAACAGTACAGAGAGAGATAATAAAAAAACTACAATCTTTACATCACATGGAGAACATTATTGATCCCGATTTAGCTAAGGACAATACAAATTGTGGTGCATGGTGAGAAGACTAAGAAGGGACGCATCCAGCTGCTCCCACTGAAAGTCGGAAAGTAAATGGCAAATTAATATCAGATATATATGAAAAGGCTGAGGCATTAAATAACTAATTCACAAGAAAGTCTGCTAGACATGGGGTTAAGCCCTATTCCTTCGATGCACAAATTCAAAATTCAGAAACAGTTACAAAACAACAAAATTCAGAAGGCTCCAAGACCAGACAAAATTGTACCATCAATTTTACATGACTTTGTGAATATTCTGGATGAGCTGTTGGTTGACATCTTCAACAAATCATAAAAACATCAACAGTGCCCACTGCCCAGTGATTGGGAGACAGCAAATGTTGTACCAATTTTTAAAAAGAGGGGAATATATAAACCATCAAATCACAGACCATTCTCGCTTACATGTATATACTGCAAGATAAAGGAACATGTCCTTTCTAGCAATATAATAAAACACCTTGGCAACACGGTTTCAGAAGTCAAGCATTCCACAGAGACACATCTACTAATAGTCAGGGCCCATTTTCGAAATTTCTGACTTGGTAAGGCATTTTTTAGTAGAATTTGGCATGCAGTTGTTTTTACACAATTTGGGAACGCTGATTCCAAATCTGCCCCATGCCAAGTTATATTTTGTGTTTTTCCTACTCAAAATTCAAAAACAAAATGGCCGCCAAAATTAGCTAAAATGTCACAACTTTACATCACGGTTTGGCTTACAATGAACATAAAAACAGCATTTCGGTGTATTAAAACCCACCTGAGCAACATACTTGAATTTCACCTTGTGCGTTCGCCGCTAAAGGACACAATCCGAAATGGCCGCCACTGCATGGCAATGTGTTATAACTTTGCTTCCAAATAACGTAGAGATGTGTTTTTGGTGTCTACATATAGGTTTCTCACACCCGGGAAACCAATTCAGAGCCGTGAAAACATCTATTATCAATATTTCACAAAGTTATGGGGGAAAAAGAAATGTTGCGCCAGGAAAACGACACATCGTAGGCCAGTGTAATAATAATGATTTATTTAATAAAGTCATTATTTCACATTTAGAAGCCGAAGGAAACAAACGTAATATCCGGCATGTTGTAAAAATGGTTAGACTATCGACAAAAAATATTTTATTATTGTTGATCACTGTCCGGCACTAGATAACCTGTCGCTCACCATATATCCGTTTTAGGTCTATTAGTATGTGGCCTATATGATACCCACGTGCATAGTGTTTTTACAGTACCGTAAGAAAGAAAGCAATAATTTAAATGTGCGTTGGCCACGGGTGGCACCCTCCTGCCCAAGCCCTGTACTAGGGCTAAGCAAAACATGAAGTTAATCCATCAAGGTGGTCTGCATAGCCATGGCAATAATGACACACAAACATGTTCCGTTCCTATTGAGACAAACAGTCGTTTAAATTTAACAATTTATGATTCTAGTAACTAGGTATATTGTGCTGGTTAAAACGTGCACATCACATAAAAATTATGTTTCCCAATCCGGATTGACAATTAACATAATCATGATAATAGTATCATCTTAATTTTTATATTTTTGATCAGAATAGATACCGTACAAAAGCCTGGTAATGCGCTGATAACACAGTTTTCAGACATAATTGAACGAATAAAGTCCCAACCATCGGCTCAGCGATCCACACAAAACCGTAATGTAGGCTACACATATTTCTACTCCCCTAACTTGAATGAGATAGATGATATCACCATTAATAACTATGATAAAATACAGTTACACGATATCGGAAATCTGTAATTTGGTGCAGAGTATAAGTCAATTTGGTTGACTTATATATGTTTTGGGCATATAAGATTGATGGTTGAGGACACGATACGGTAATGTTGAAAATACTGACGATGAATTTATTTTATAAATATAGTATGAACATACACCATCTTCAGAAGATGTTAGTAGCTAACCCAGTCTTGGCAACTAAATGCTATAGTGTCATGAACAAGTCACCAAACATTATTGGGTGCACTTTTGCAACAAGATATGATGCCGAATATGTGGTAACTGGGGCAATAATACCGTTCGTAGCACGATCAGGATGTTTTTTATGAAGAGTAACATAAAAAACAAAAACTTTCTAGATGTGGTCGTGCTATGGTAGAATGTATGAGGAATCAGTAGGTTCTGGTCATGCATGCTTCTAATAAAATATAAGCTCTCACTCCCACATAATATACAAAAACCCAACCGGTTCAGTTGTGTCTTGAAGTGGTATGGGAGCGACCACCCTATTTTGCAGGAAGAGGTATCAATGTTAAAGACAATACATCTTACCAGATATAAAGTGATGAAATGATATGATGGACGTGAAGATATTTAGGTCCCTAATAACTATATATCTCCTCCAGACATAGTAGAATAATTATCATTCATACAGAGTATTAATTACTTATCTATTATATTCTTTTGTAATAAACATTGATCATCTAATAATCTATGCAAGACACATGTATCCTACATCAAAAATATTTCATGCACACTGCGATGTTAGCCTATCTCAGATGAATATATAGCAGATAAAGTACAGAATCAGGGAGGACGGCAATACAGTTTCAGTTCAATGTTCAACTTCACCACAATGCCATTCAACTATTCAAGGAACACTGGTATTTAAGTGTGAAATATACTGAGGTACATGATGGGACGTTAAATGGTATTATGGCAATCAAACAATGTGTTAGTCGTAGGAACTGATGTAAACTTGCTCATTCTGCATTCGAAGCTCCCATCATAGCAATGCCTAGCTGTGTAAACTTAGAACTGGTGATATTTATCGTACCATTCTACCGTCTCAATGGCTTCCACAACACCAGCACATCAATGTTAAAAGAAAGACATTTAAATTAATTCATAAACACCCAGAACTAGAACTTGAGCCAATTGGAGTATTTCAATGTATCCTCTTCGTCAATAACCCTGCCACAAAAAGTGGATATTGTTTCCGTTGTATTTTAGGCCTGTTTAGCAATAAATACAGCTCTGGCCAGATAACAATATTATAAACATCTATGAGATTGTGGTTGGAGCTTCATTGATGGACAACTGCAACTAGTTTCGTGTGAAAGCTTCCTGCTCAACCTGAAGAACTATCACATTTGGTTTGATAAGGTGTGAATCAGGACCACGAGAAAGTAACCAATGGCGTCCTATCAAGGAGTCGCTACAGCAATTCCGAAGCTGCACAAATATATGATCAATATAATGATGAGGGTGACTATTCTAGCATTATCATTATGCAAGATGATGGCATTCATGCAAATCTGAGATATACACAGCAAGCCTATGTAGCTACAGTGATGAAAGTAACACATGCTACTTTTGTGCAATTATCAGAAAACTATTTAAGCGCCAAAAATAATTTCCTACGACATTTAGAACCAGAGTGTCAATGACACAGATGCTCATCATTTATTAGCGCAAGTTGATTACGAATTAAAATTTCTGAAATCCGTGAAGCAGTTCTATACACAGGCACGAGCTCTTTTAAATAAACCAAACAAAATTTAAGAATTGAGGATAAGAATTGAGGGAGAAGAAGCAATTGTTGTGAATTGTGGACAGAGTGCCCTAATTAGGTCTTAATTAGGTCAGAAGTTAATTAATAATTGAAACAGAATTGAAATCGGATAAGAATTGAGGGAGGAGAAGCATTTCTTGTGAATTGTTGAGAGTGCCCCCGATTGGGTCTTAATTAGGTCATAAGTTAATTAATAATTACAATTTCTGAAATTCGTGAGGAAATATAAAGCACAGGCCTGAGCTCTTTCAAACAAACCAAACAGCATTGGAATCGGATAAGAATTGAGGGAGGATAAGCATTTCTTGTGAATTGTGGACAGAGTGCCCTAATTGGGTCATAATTAGTTCATAAGGTAATTAATAATTAATTTTTTGAAATCCGCGAGGAAGTTTAATGCACAGGCCCGAGGCGACGGACGACAGACGACAGACGCAACACGATGGCATTAGCTCATCTTAGGCCTAAAGGCCGGATGAGCTAAAAAGGATTATAGTACTTCCTGTATAATTGGCGGCCATCTTGGATTTTTTCCTGAAACTACATGTAATATAAAAGTTAGAGGTTATGACTGTATTGTACTAGATTTATTGGTAATAAAAACCTATATTTAGCCACCTAAAACAACTTTCTATGACTCTTAGAAAAACGTTATGGTACTTTCTGTATTATTGGCGGCCATCTTGGATTTTTTGCGTGATAGTTGACCAGGTCTTAGAACAAAAAATTCCTCAAAACAAAAATGTTATTTTGAACACGAAAGTCAAGTTTGTGTGTCCGCTGTGCACCCAGACATGATGTATAATCATGATGACTGAGACTTTATCAGCTATTTTGGCGGCCATTTTGTTTTGAAATTTTGAAAGGGAAAAAACAAAAATAGAGCTTGGCATGGGGCAGATTTGGAATCAGCATATCCGAATTGTGTGAAAACAACTGCATGACAAATTCTACTAAGAAATGCCTTACAAACTTTAAAAATGCCTCTTTTTGAAAAATGGGCCCTGACTATAACGCCAGTACATCAGCTATCAGACAGTAGTAGTACATGTAGTAATAAACTATTGCTTTAGTAGTAGTTGATTATTGCTTTACGACATTATTCGACAGAAATGGTCAATTAAGTGACATTGTATTATGATGATAATGTTGTAATCAATATATTAGATGAATGAATGTACAGATGATGATGCAATGGTGGGGTGATAGGTAGGTTAATGAGAGCGTTTTCCTTCGATAAGAGGTTCTGGGCATATCAAGGTGATTACCCTCAGTCATGCCCAGACGGACGGAGATTTCGCTATGCAATTTAAAGTTTAAACTCAGTGGCATTTTGCTCAGCTCCACTATCGACGGGTCGAATAGTCCTCAGAGTAACAATAGCTAAGGGAGACTCTGACGGCCGTATGCCATAAGCAAGGCTCGCTGGACTGAGGGTGAGGCCTTAGCACAAGGACACGCGGCCTCTGGGTTTGACATTTTTTTCCACCCGCATGCTAGACGCGAGTTTAGCAAGTGTCCGGACAGTCCACTGGTTGAGAGTAAAACATGCCTTGATCAAATAATGAGTGTACGCCATACAATGTTCGTACAGTGGTTTCCGATAACATCGACCCTAGTTTTAAAGTACTTCCATACTAATTTTGCCCATGGAGTCGTCGGTACTTACTCAAAAAACGAAAACAAGGTCCGCGAATTGGACTGATAAAGAACGGGGAAACATTGCTCACACTTCTGAAAGGATTTGTGTATTTAATATATTATAATAAGCCAGATTCAAAGCGACGGAAGGCAGAAGCATGGAAACAAATTATTTATTATCAAAATCCTTTATTTAATCATTACAAAAACATACCAGGGCGAAGGCGCGCGAGAGGCAACGCGAAAAATTTCAATGATAAATTAGTCAGTTTGATATTTTAGATAATTCAAGTTCTGGTATGTTTTTGCGATAAATAAATAGTGGGTTTGATAATACGAATTTGCACATGGCAATAGGAAACCCTTTAATTCATCATGGCATACCAGAGAGTGCTAGACTGAATGTTACCATAGCTGTTTCGTTATCACATCCTTAGCCTTGCTTGTGGCCTACGGCCGATAATGTGTAACACGCTACTGCCGGTTGTTTCAAAGTTGTTTCAGTGCCTGCACTGCTGACAGCGCCTGCACTGACACGGGAGCTGCATTAGCACCGTTGTCGAACAGAAGAACCAGGGTACCCACTGACAATCTGCCCAAAGATTATGGCCAGACGCCTGGAGGCTTACCTTGGATGATTGCTGTAGACTAATGCTTTCGTACCATGCTGTAAATCATGCGACAGCAGACCAGACACCTGTGACCCTCCTCGGATGGGGGCAAAAAGTGCTGCTATAACCAATCATCCCAGGACACCCCTCAGCAACTAACAAGGGGCGCGCAAACATCTTTTATCTTGCCTGGATCATCATGCCTTGACCCAAGTACAGAAAGAACCCACAACAGATAAAAAAAATTAGACATACCCATAACAAATAAACCATAGTATATGCCGCTCTATCGAGTGGCAGTTACACCCGTTCATGTCAGGGGAAAAAATACATAATTATTGCATAATCAGTTCTGATCATATTGTAAAATAAGCATTTTATCATATTGTGATAAAATCAGTAGTTTTTCTTTGTGTGTGGTTTTGTTCCACTTTTTTGCTGTCAGTAGTTATTCTGTCATCTTGGCTATGAGGGGGTGTATCTGCCGCTCTACTGGGTGGCAGATACACCATTTCATGTCTGGTGCTAGGATGCATCCTATAAATCA
This sequence comes from Flabesymbios commensalis, assembly GCA_964017125.1. Classification (NCBI taxonomy): domain Eukaryota; kingdom Metazoa; phylum Annelida; class Polychaeta; order Terebellida; family Flabelligeridae; genus Flabesymbios; species Flabesymbios commensalis. Next base: position 91,862,765 of record OZ024905.1, on the reverse strand, counting down.
CATTGTAAATAGGATTGTCATTAATCATATTACAATAGAAGCATCATCTAATCATCAGTATCGGCTATCAAAGTATCAAGGCATAAATTAAAAAAAGTTATTAATATAGATACAACACTGCATAAATTTATTTTATTTACTTTCATAATCAAACACCTGTGTGTGAAGTGGTCCATGTGATAGCGGCACGTAAATGCCTTAACATGGATCGTCCGTGATCAACATACAATCTTATTGATAAATATTGTTATTTTTTTAATGTATATTGATTTATCAAAATAAATGATTTTTGTCTGTCGTGGAGATGGCTCAATCACTGTCCTCGAATATTCTAGATGTCTGGGTGGGATTGTCATTAGATTGTTACAATTACGACGCTGTAAGATGTTATATAATGATGTCAACAATTCAGGTTATGAAAAATCACCTGCAAGACATAAAACAGGAAAAACATAGGTATTCATCAAATGAAGCGGAAAGAGCTACCTAATACATTTGTGATGATTCCTTGTTCGTGTACGACTTTGTGACTAAAATACCATGTGCGTGTCGTAAGCAAATACTATTCCTTTTCGTGATGGAACTGGGGCAATCGTCAGAGCCAAGTGCAAGAAAAGGCGAATCATTAATTACACGCCCGAATTGCTTTTAAATTCAAATACGAATAGTATTATCAGATCTTATGTAGCGAGTTTGTATTAAATATATACATTCTAAAAACCTGAGACAGCGCCAGCGCCATAATAAATATAAAACACATAAATATAAATTACCACAAAAACAATGATGTGGATAGTGATTATTTTGAAAATCACAAAACACTGTCTGTGTCAAATCAAAAATATAATAGCAAAATATAATAGTAGAAATACATAACAAAACAAGTGGTGATTTGTTGACTACGGAAACAACAAATCACCACTTTTTATGTCCTGATATGAATAAAAAGATACATTGAACATTTCTGACCTCCCGTACTACCCCCGGGACGCCACAGAGAAACCATTGAAACCATGAACTATGAAAAAACAGATACTATCAACACGATAGGACATCGATAGAGAGGAAAATAATCTATATCACGAGAGACAGAAAAAAATATAGGAAGAAAACACAAATTCCACACAAGACAAGAAACCGAAAAAAAATTAAAAATATGTCTGTCACAATGTCTGGGTATTCTTGGCATTCTGACACCCCCCCCCCCCCCCTATTAGAACTGAAGTTATGGCTGCTGAAATTCTCGAGGATTCAGCGGAGAGAAACATTGATGAGATGAACGCTGTCAATGACCATGAAGTAAAACTGATGATTTAATATATGGTCATTCTGGGGTGCCTGCTTCTGAAATTCTAGAGGATTTAGGGGGAGAAACATTAATAAACTGATCGCTGCCAATGCAGTAGCAACTGATGATTTAATATAAGCTTATTACAGAAGACTTACTGCAGGGGATTCAAGCGGATTTGCATAATGCTAGATATACAGCTCATGTGACGAAAGGACAGAAGAATGTGTATGACAATCTTACATGTTTCACTTCCAACAAAGACAAAAACAAAAACATTCACTACTCAAATTTGCATAAAAAGGACACCTACCAGGAAAAATTGAATCATGTAAGAACATAGGTAATTGTAATATGGCAGCTTTTCAGAAAGGCCTGTTATTGTATCGTGGAACAGACGATTACCGAAAATTAACGATTTATGTTGCATCATCACAAATTAGGCAGTTATTCCAAGAAAGTCAGACATAGGACTCTATTCCTGTTCTGGACAAGAAAATCTGTCTGACTGGATGGTGCATAGCAAAAAACACATACCATAGGTGCAATAGTGAACATGTTAGGGATCGATCTCAATTACAGCTAGTTACGAGTGAGGGAGCAATACAGATACATACGAATTTTCTGGAGACGCTAGTCGAATCAAAACGCAATCAAAACGCAAACAAATGGCAATTGGATTGATTCCATACATGATTCCGAAAATGAAAAAAGAGCAATTTCATTTCTTCACTCGAAGAGTTTCTTAGTACGTATTCCCGTTCTACAAAGCTATCTACATCACAGCCGGGGAATTGTTATGATATATTGCCGCAAGGATTAGCAAGGCGAACAGAATGCTTGGCCTGATAAAGTGCACAGTTGGGTTCAATGTTCCATATAGAGGCAAATTACACGTGTATACTACATTTGTTAAGCCTTTATATTCTACGCATCAATTGTATTTTCTATCGCAAGACAAGATATCAACAAGATTGCAAGCAGTCAACGTAGGCCTGAAGCACGCAGTCAACGTAGGCCTAAAGCCACCAAATAGATTATTAATGATTATGTGTCAGATTACCCTATCAGATTACATAACACAAAACTAGAAGAGTCTAGTTTTTTGTAAATGTCTCACCTCCAGCAGAATAACCATAAATGTTGATAGCTAATCGATGTAGTGTTAATGGGGGGGGGGGGGGAGGAAAGGGTGTCACCTCCGCGTGGTCCCCCCTGAGCAACTTCTTAGAAGGCCAAGCACACCCAAACCTTTCATCGAACCAGGTTTTGTTATTTTTTTTGACGTGAAGTTTTTTGTGTTTGCTTTCCGGTGGTTTTTCACTGAGGTTGGTATGTTTATTTTCGAATAGTTTTCAGTTTAAATTCTTTATATATTCTTTATATATTCATATTTATATATTTTATATATTTTTTCATTGTACTTGTGGTGGCTTACAGTGCTCTCACGGATTGTGATCGCTCTGTCGTGCTAGTTCTCGATGACAGACCCGATCCCCAGCTGTGGGGGCATTGTAGGTCTACTCATAGTTCCTCTATGATTTGTTTTTTTGTGTTTGCAGTGGTTTCTCTTTGGCATCCTGGCGATGGACGGGATGTCCGAAAGAAACCAGTGCCATATAGTTATTTTTTCACTTTATTGTTTTAAAGGTTTCTCTGTGGCATCCTGGCGGATAATGCAGCATGTCATAGAGAAGCCATTGCCGTACAATTAGCCTGTGGTGACTTACGGTGTCCTCACGGTTTGTGATCGCTCTGTGATGTCCTCCAATATCACAGACCTTATTACCAACTGTGGGGGCACTGTAAGTCTTTAATTTTTGAGAATTTTTTGTGGTTGCATGATGTCTCCGGCCGTACTGGCCGAAAAGTGAGGTAAAGAAGACATTTACTTACTTACTTAATGGTTTCTCTGTTCATTGTTTATGTCATTCATATTTATGTCTAAATGGGTTTACTTTTTTGATTATAGTATATAGTATTATAGTATATATTATATATTTCTTTTGACAATGACACTGTTTTGACTTAGAATTGTAGTTTTTTACACAATCACTCCTATTTTATAGAGATATAGTGACTTGAAAAGTCGTTCATTTTATAATCACCTCATATTTTACATTATTTATACTGATATTTTTATACCCATTAAACTGTGTTGTAGTGCAGGCGCTACAACATGTCACCAGACTCGTTACATATAGGTGCCAGGAGCATCGTCATCTTATTATATCAAACACTTTAAACTGAATATTTTAGTACAAACATGCTTTTATTAGCTTTGTCTTTCCTTTACTACTTTAACTATACAATATGGGATATTGTAATGCCTGGAATTTTCACTTAAATGGCCATACTGGCCGAAAAGTTAAGTAAGGAAAATATTTTACTTACTTACTTACTTACTATGTAGTGTTAATGGCTTTTGTAATTAATTTTATTAAGTGGCTCCTGGGAAAAGTAGGGACTATATATTAAGCAGGATTTATTATTCTGTTTTGGAACCACGCCATGTTTGAAACACATGCGGCTTGTCAACAGCTGCATTCAATAGCAGCTGGTATGATAGTGCTTTTTGCTGGCGGTGATTACAAGTCAACACCAACCCAATGTCTGTTAAATTGTGGGCCAGAATCGCCGGTGCTGGCCAGTATCCATCAGCCCTAGTAAGTACTTTATGCTGGCGAGAGCTCGTGCACATTCAACGTGGCACACTGCTGCAGATAGCGAAATGGAAGTATTTCACAAGTGTGCATATTACTGTCTTTTGGAAGGGCTGTGACAGGGACTGCTGCAGACAGCGAAATTGAACCATCTGCTCATTTCACAAGTGTGCAAATTACTGTCTTTTGAAAAGGCTGTGACAGGTACTGCTGCAGACAGCGAAATGGAAGTATCTGCTTATTTCACAAGTGTGCTTCTACCGCCTTTTGGAAGGGCTGTTACAGGCAAAGGAGAGCGCAGTGACACCAGCGAAAAAGAAGTATATACTTGATTTACAAGTGGCACAAACGGCCTTTTGGCAACTCTGTTACATGCAGGGCAGAAATGAATGGGACACACAGCGACAGGCACACTGATATCAGCAGACAGAAGTAAAGGAACATATCCCCACCTCTGTGTATAGAGGAGAGACATAATCACTTCCTTATTATTTTATAAAGATATCAACGACTTGTGTTTTCTTCATAAATGTATACATAATTTCATAAGATATAAATATTAAGACATATGATTTCTTTAACACATCTAGAGCTAGGCCAGGTCAACATGTTTTCTTGTTTATATATTGTAAAGTTGACCACGATTTATGATATTGACAAATCCTGCATGTGGGTTATCGTTTGTCGCTGCCCGCAATGTCGCTCAGTATGAAACACCTTTCTTTTTTACACATGCGTTTTGACACTTACTACAAGTATTGTATTACCATTTTTTTGGGACAGGCCTAGCATATTTGATGCCATGTCCAAGCCGACAGAATTAATATATATATTTGTTTTAATCAAAGGAACTGTGCCTTCAATGGTAGCGACATTATATGGGTTCTAAACTTCACTCGAGCAGATTTATGAAAAGTCAAGGACACTAATGAGCCCTGTAAGCCAATGATCTCTGAGAACAAAATTCCCCTCCCAAAATATTCATTTTGGCCACGCCCACTCAAACCTGTGAGCTTTGAAGCTCAGGTGCTGTCAGACCTTCCTGAGAATGAGGTAAGGACTAATGAAGGTTCAGAGGAGGCCACGTACTTCTCTACTGAGGAACCTGAGGAGGAGTATAACTCCGTCAAGGGTATCCAGGATTTAGATGGATAGATTCTGGTGGGACTGGGCTCCGCCTTTCCCAAGATGAGACCAAATGTCACCCCCAGGAGCCCCAGCACATCTCCTTTCCACTTAGTCCCACAGCTAGGGGGGGTTTATTTGTGTTGAAAGGTCCATACGATCTAAGAGTTCCACCTATAGTGAAATTTTCTCAGGAATCCGAATCTGCGCGTCTTACAAAAATCATTCTGTCCAAAAGTACCGTAAAAACCCTTTAAACACTAGTACCGTCAAAATCGCAAACCGTAATTTGAAATATTGAGTATTAAGTGATTGTTTGCTAAAATTGTGGTAATTTTCTATTTCAATATTTTTAAAATTATTTATTATCCTCACATATGACACAGGCTTTCACATGGATGTAAAATATTTTGTGTCTGATCAATGACAAATACACAATATAGCTTTAAGTTGGTATTTTAACACGTAATTTTACTCATTTTTCATACTTTTTCACAAAATAGACAAAATACTTTTCTCTCAGCCGATTTTTGTATAGTATAAATGTTTAGTTTTGATTTAAACATGTTCTAGAACTATTGTTGACTTAAAATTAACCCATTTGGAATAAAAATATTGAGTTATGTGAACATATTACTCGCTTTTTTCGTTAGACGTAAAATTAGATCGCTTTTCTTCAGGCTCGGGAAAATTGACCATATCTCACATTTTTGCCCACTGAGTAGTCAAATTTTGAGCTATATCAATATGTTTAATATCAATAGAAAGCTACTGGCACATGCCTTCACATGAATGTAAAATATGTTGTGTCTGATTATTGACAAATGCACAAGAAAGCTTTAAGTTGGTATTTCAGCCCTTAATTTGACCTTTTTTCATACTTTTTCAGTAAATAGTCAAAATACTTTTTTTCTCAGCTTTTGTGTATAATAAATATTTAGTTTTGATTCAAACATGTTCTAGAACTATTGTTGACTTGGAATAAACCCATTTGGAATAAAAATAGTGAGTTATGTGAACATATTATATACTTTTATGGTTAGACGTAAAATTTGCGCACTTTTCTTTGGGCTCAGGAAAATTGTATATATCTCACAATTTTACCCAATGAGTAGTCAAATTTTGAGCTATATCAATATATTTGATATCAATAGAAAGCTACTGGCACAGGCCACGGATGTATAATATTTTGTGTCTAATATTTGACAAATGCACAAGAGAGCTTGAAGTTGGTACTTTAACCCATTAATTCTACCTATTTTTCATACTTTTTTAGTACATAGTCAATATACTTTTCTCTCAACTGATTTTTGTGTATAATAAATATTTAGTTTTGATTCAAACATGTTCTAGAATTATTGTTGGCTTACAATAAACCCATTTGGAATATAAAAAATAATGAGCTATTCAAACATATTACACACTTTTTGGGTTGGATATAAAATTTGGGCACTTTTCTTCCAGCCCGGGGAAATTGACAGTGTTTCACATTTTTGTCCAATGAGTACCAGGTACCCAAAATAAAAAAATGTACCAACATCTTTGATATCAGTTAAAAGTAACTACCAAGGGCTTTAACGTGGATACATAATATTTTATTTCTGTTGAATACGAAATGTACAACAATTAAGCGCTAACTTTGTATTTTATCCCTCCATTTGAACAATTTCCAGCGTTTTCTTAGTGAATACCAGCAAGCCTTCTCGCTCATGTTAACTTTATATGGTATAAATGTTTGTTATTACTTTTACATTCTCTGGAGCCATTTTTCAAAAAAGTTATCTTGACGACTGAAGAAGTGATCACAGCCATTTTTAAAGTTATCTCAGCCACTACAAAAGTTATCTTAGCCACTGAAGAAGTGATCATCACAAATTTAAACGTCATCTCAGCCACTACAAATGTGATCTTGGCCACTGAAGACGTTATCACAGCGACTTTAAAAGTTATCTCAGTCACTACAAAAGTGATCTTGGCCACTGAAGAAGTGATTACAACCACTTTAAAAGTTACCTCAACCACTACAAAAATTATCTTGGCCACTGAAGAAGTGAACACAGCGACTTTAAAAATTATCTCAGCCCCTACAAAAGTGATCTTGGTCACTGATGAAATGATCACAGTAACTTAAAAAGTCATCTCGCCAATGCAACAGTTATCTTGGCGAGTGAAGAAGTGATCACAGCCACTTTAAAAGTTATCTCAGCCACTACAAAGATTATCTTGGCCACTAACAAACTGGTGTCAGCCAATTTACAGGTTATCTAAGCCACTACAAAGTCATCTGGGCCACTGAAGAAGTGATCACAGCCACTTTTAAAAATATCTAAGCGACTACAAAAGTGATCTTGACCTGTGAAGAAGTGGTTACAATAACTTTGAAAGTTATCTCTGCCACTATGAAAATGATCTTGGCCACTGACGAAGTGCTCACAGCGACTTTAAAAGTGATCTCAGCCACTACAACAGTGATCTTGGCCACTGAAAAAGTGATCTCAGTCACTTTAAAAGTTGTCTCAGCCACTACAAAAGTGATCTTTACCACTAACAATCTTATGTCAGCCCGTAAAAGTGATCTTGGTCACAAAAAACTGATCTTGTCCACCGTAGAAGTGATCACATTCACTTTAAAAGTCATCTCAGCCGATACAAAAGTGATATTGGCCACTAATAATCTTATGTCAGTCCCTAAAAAAATGATCTAGGTCACTACAAAAGTGATCTTGACCACTTAAGAAGCGATCACAGCCATTTTAAAAATCATCCTATTCGCCATAAAGCTGATCTTGGTCACAAACAAACTGATCTTGTCCACTAAAGAAGTGATCACAGCAACTTTGTAGTGGTTAAGATAACTTTTTAAGTGGCTGTGATCATTTCTTCAGTGGCCAACATCACTTTGTAGTGGCTTAGATAATTTTTTCAGTGGCCATGATTACTTCTTCAGTGGCCAAGATCACTTTTGTAGTGGCTGTGATAACTTTTAGAGTCGCTGTGATCACTTCTTCAGTGACTAAGATCATTTTTTTGTGGTCAATATCACTTTTACGGGCTGACATAAGATTGTTAGTGGTCAAGATCACTTTTGTAGTGGCTGAGATCACTTTTAAAGTCGTTATGAGCACTTCGTCAGTCGCCAAAATCAATTTTATAGTGGCAGAGATAACTTTCAAAGTTATTGTAACCACTTCTTCAGTGGCCAAGATCACTTTTGTAGTCGTTTAGATATTTTTAAAAGTGGCTGTTAGCACTTCTTCAGTGGCCCAGATCACTTTGTAGTGGCTTAGATAACCTTTAAATTGGCTGACACCAGTTTGTAAGTGGCCAAGATCACCTTTGTAGTGGCTGAGATAACTTCTAACGTGGCTGTGATCACATCTTCACTCGCCAAGATACCTTTTGCATTGGCGAGGTAACTTTTTAAGTTGCTGTGATCACTTTATCAGTGGCCAAGTTCACATTTGTAGTGGATGAAAAAACTGTTAAAGTCGTTGTATTTACTTCTTCAGTGGCCAAGATAGCTTTTGTAGTGGTTGAGGTAACTTTTAAGATGGTTGTTATCACTTCTGCAGTGGCCAAGATCACAATTGTAGTGGCTGAGATAACGTTTAAAGCTGCTATGATCACTTCTTCAATGGCTAAAATAACTCTTGTAGTGGCTGAGATAACTTGAAAAAAATGGCTGTGATCACTTCTTCAGTCGTCAAGATAACTTTTGAAAAATGGCTCCAGAGAATGTAAAAGTAATAACAAACATTTATACCATATAAAGTTAACATGAGCGAGAAGTCTTGATGGTATTGACCAAGAAAACGTTGGAAATTGTTCAAATGGAGGGATAAAATACAAAGTTAGCGCTTAATTGTTGTACATTTCGTATTTAACATAAATAAAATATTATGTATCCACGTTAAAGCCCTTGATAGTTACTTTTACCTGATATTAAAGATGTTTGTACATTTTTTTGAATTTGGGCAACCAGTACTCATTGGGCAAAAATGTGAAACACTGTCAATTTCCCCGGGGGGGGGGGGAAAGAAAAGTGCCCAAATTTTACATCCAACCCAAAAAAGTGTGTAGTATGTTCAAATAGCTCATCATTTTTTATTCCAAATGGGTTGATTTTAAGTCAACAATAATTCTAGAACATGTTTGTATCAAAACTAAATATTTATTATACACAAAAAACAGTTGAGAGAAAAGTATTTTGACTATGTACCGAAAAAGCAGGAAAAATAGGTAAAATTTGGTGTTAAATTACCAACTTCAAGCTCTCTTGTGCATTTGTCAAAGATTAGACACAACATATTTCACATACGTGGCCTGTGCCAGTAGCTTTCTATTGATATCAAATATATTGATATAGCTCAAAATTTGACTACTCATTGGGCAAAACTGTGAGATACATACAATTTTCCTGAGCCCATAGGAAAGCACGCAAATTTTACGTGTAAACAAAAACGCATGTAATATGTTTACATAACTCACTATTTTTATTCCAAATGTGTTTATTTTAAGTCAACAATAGATCTAGAACATGTTTGAATCAAAACTAAATATTTATTATACAAAAAAATTAGTTGAGAAAAAAGTATTTTGACTATTTACTGAAAAAGTAGGAAAAAAGGTCAAATTAAGGGTTAAAATACCAACTTAAAGCTTTCTTGTGCATTTGTCAATGATCAGATACAAAATATTTTACATCCATGTGACGGCCTGTGCCAGTAGCTTTCTATTGATATCAAATATATTGATATAGCTTGAAATTTGACTACTCAGTGGGCAAAAATGTGAGATATGGTCAATTTTCCCGAGCCTGAAGAAAAGCGAATTTTACGTCTAACGAAAAAAGCGAGTAATATGTTCACATAACTCATTATTTTTATTCCAAATGGGTTAATTTTAAGTCAACAATAGTTCAAGAACATGTTTGAATCAAAACTAAACATTTGTACTATACAAAAATCGGCTGAGAGAAAAGTATTTTGTCTATTTAGTGAAAAAGTATGAAAAATGAGTAAAATTACGTGTTAAAATACCAACTTAAAGCTATATTGTGTATTTGTCATTGATCAGACACAAAATATTTTACATCCATGTGAAAGCCTGTGTCATATGTGAGGATAATAAATAATTAAAAAATTATTTAAATAGAAAATTACCACAATTTTAGCAAACAATCACTTCATACGCAATATTTCAAATTGCGGTTTGCGATTTTGACGGTACTAGTGTTTAAAGGGTTTTTACGGTACTTTTGGACAGGATGATTTTTGTAAGACGCGCAGATTCGGATTCCTGAGAAAATATCACTATAGGGGGAACTCTTGGATCGTATGGACCTTTCAACACAAATAAAACCCCCCTAGCTCTGGGACTAACTGTTAAGGAGATGAGAGAGGGACCAGTAAAGGTCCGGCTTATGCAAGCACACAGAGAAGTGACTCAGGCGTCTACACACCCTCTGGGCCATGCCCTGAGGCTGTTGGGAGACAAGTTTAATGACTCGGCTAGCAAGAGAGAGAATTTCTTATCACTAGCTGTACAGGACAATATGTTGGGTCAACAGATAAGGTCGACCCCTTTAGGATATGACGCTCTTTTGGCCTTGTCCCTTCAGCCGGCTGTTCAAGCTAGTGCCAGCAGGCGACAGTATGAACTTTTTATGGCGGCTCTGAAGAATAACTCCAGAACTAGGTCAAGATTCAGAAGTAAATCACCAGTGAGATGACCAGCGGAAGGTCAGCAGTTCCAGCAGAGACAGGCACAGCCGCCCTTTCGAAGAGGTAGCCGCGTAGGCCGCGACTCCAGAGGTGCAGAGGCACTAGAGGAGGAAGACCTTCCTTCTCGTCATGACTTTCTGGGCCGATTAACCCAGAACAAAGACTGGTGGGACTGTGTCGCGAAGGAATATTTCCTTCGCGAGGCTGTCCGGGGACACAGACTCGAATTCGAGTCGGTTCCACCAGTGAAAAAAAAATCAAAAAAACAAAAATTCATTCAAAAAAATTCTAAAGGAAAATATTCTTCGAAAAGTGGTAGATTCTCTTTCGGAGTAGGGGGCGTGGAACCCGTCAGGGACCACCACAAGAAGTTCTATTCGAACCTTTTCTTAGTGAAAAATATAGACGGTGGTAGGAGGCTGGTGATAAACCTAAGCGGCTTTGATCACTATATAAAGAAGAAGCCATCCAGGATGGCAACCCCGAAAGACGTTTTCCTGAGCCTACGACAGGGCGACCATCGACCTAAAGGATGCATATTTGCATGTTCCCATTGCAAAAGAAAACAGACGATTCCTGCGTTTCTCCTGGTTGGGGGAGCAGAACCAGTACAGAAGGCTACCGTTCGGCTTCAGCTCTGCCCCCCACCCAAACCCCCCCCCCCCCGAACGTTTACGTGGGTAACGCTTCCTCTGGTAACGTTATGCAAGACGCAGGGGATCAGGATTATAGTCTATTTGGACGATTTCCTGGTTCTAGGGAGAAGCAGGGGCGAACTCAGATCGCACACGGGTTTTGTCTTGTACGTGCTGAAGAAGGTAGGGTTCCAGAAGTGCAATTTGGAACCAAGGCAGGAATTTCTAAACCGGGGTCTTGCCTGGAACACGAAGAATCCAACGAGTCTTTTTGCAGGAACACAAGAGGACCGACTTCAATGAGTTGGGTCTTCAGCTGCTGAGGAATCCCAACCTAGCCTTAGCACAGAAGTTTCTGGGCAAGGCTTTTTTTGCATGGCGAGCAGTTCCCCTGGTGAGACTGCATATCGGACCATTCCAGATGACAGTAGTCAGGGCTCTGAGGTCGGGGCAGTCAAATGGTGGACTTGAACTCCGGAAGACGGAGTAGGGTTGAGGACGCCTCCAACAGTTTTGTCCATGACCACATACGCCTCAGCGTCAGGTTAGGGTGCGACACTAGATCACAGATCAGCAAGTGGGAAATGGACAGACAGTGAAGCGGTGCTGCACATCAATCACCTAGAACCGTTGGCTGTGACGAGAGCAGTTTAAGCTATCATTCTGATACTCAGGAACAAAGGCATAACAGTTCACATGTACAACGTCACGGCCGCTTCATACCTTTTAAAGTAGGGCGGAACGAGGTCAGCTACGTTAAATGAGCAAACCCGAGACATTTTGCAGCAGGCACAGGGTGATCCTGGTACCTGCTTACCTTCCAAGGGTAGCAAACCTGGGAGCAGATGCTTTATCCAGGGGGATGGAGACCAGGGAATGGTTTCTGGATCCGGTGGTGACGAAGAGGATGTTCCAGCGCCTTGGCACACCCGAGGTAGACCTTTTTGCCTCCAGCAGGTCAGCCAAGGTCCGGAATTATTTCACTCTGGACAAAAGAGACAGCAGGGCATTAGGAGTCAATGCTCTTCAGCTTCCTTGGGAGTTCATCCGGATGTATGCATTTCTCCCCCCACAGCTAATTCTGCTGATCCTAGCCAAGATGAGGCCGAGCACAGCATCACTAATCTTGGTCACCCCCCGCTTAGGTTCAGGGCAACATAACTTCCTGAATTAATCCAGTTGTCAACAACTGAGCCTAATGTAGGGCAGTTCGCGAACTCCCTGTGGTTTATATACAGAAAAAGAGGTATGGCCTGGTCTTCGATCAGGACGCATAGGGCAGCTGTGGCTACCATCATCGACTCATTGACCCAGAATCCTCTGAGTCAGCACCCTATGATATGCAGATTTATGAAGGCTGTGTACTCAGTGAGGCCTCTAAATGGGAAGGTGAAGCCGATCTGGAGCGTTACAGAAGTTCTCAGATCATGGGTCTGGCAGAGACTTTATCTAGGTCCAACTTAACCTGGAGGTTGACTATGTTTCTGGCACTTGCTTCGGCCAGAAGGGCAAGTGACCTGACTTTACTACATATAGACAGTAATCACCTGTTTAGATCAGAAGATTCGTCGCGGTTCCTCGCTTTTGGAACGAAGCAGGACAGACCGGGACTTATCCCTAAAGTGATTTCTAAGCAGCAGGCAGCAGAGCTGTGTCCTTTGATGAAACTCCTTAGGGAGTACCTGAAGATAACTGAGGGAGAAAGACAAGGTAGTATACAGTTGCTGCGTACCACTATAGCTCCATTTAGACCCGCAGGAAGACAGACGATTCGGTCTTGGCTGGAGCTAACAAATATCCAGGCTCCAGTACCTATTTCTACTATCATGGCTGCCGCTGGCTGGTCAAGTGTTACAACAATGTCCAGATATTACCTAAGACCCCTTCCTCATCGGGCCTCGGCCTCTGAACATTTGTCTGTTCAAAGTAAGTAAGTAAGTAAAATATTTGCTTTACTTCACTTTTCGGCCAGTATGGCCATTTAAGTGAAAATTCCAGGTATTACAATATCCCATATTGTATAGTTAAAGTAGTAAAGGAAAGACAAAGCCAATAAAAGCATGATCGTACTAAAATATTCAGTTTAAAGTGTTTGATATGATAAGATGACGATGCTCCTGGCACCTATATGTAACGAGTCTGATGACATGTTGTAGCGCCTGCACTACAACACAGTTTAATGAGTAGAAAATATCAGTATAAATAATGTCTGTTCAGAGGGCGGTGTTAGGACATGTTTAGCTTAGAATTATATACTTGATATATATAGCAAAAATATAATTGTACATATGATTTTAGTGAATGAGAGCATATTTTGATGTACCTCATAATAGAATTAAAGAAAGAATATCATTATGTTTCGTGAATTTTCAAACATATATATCTATTTATATGGCTGGCCACTTTTAGACGTTACAACAAATCCCATTTAATGTCGCTACCATTGAAGGCACAGTTCCTAGAATTAATATAGATCAATTTTGACGCATAGCGTATTAAAATTGATATTTTAATAAAGACTAGGCCGAAATGGTAACGACCGCGGCGTATAAAAGATGATTTTTTGGTGGAAAATTTATCTCACTTTAAATTTAACAATAAGATATGGCATGACTGTGCCTTATAATACAGATACAGAGATGATTCAGGCCCCTAGTTTTCTCCAATCAGAAGTAAGCCCCTAGATTCCGTCCATCAGAGGCCGTGTTGTAGAGTCAATCTTGAGCCACTTTGCCCCAATAATGAGCTTGACGAAATTCATGACTTTTCTGGAAAAAAATACATGTCACCTCAAAAATTTGCACTTGAATTTTAAGTGGGCTTGGCCAAAATATTTTTTCCTATTGGCTTACAGGGCTCATTAGTATCCTTGATGTTTAACCAATCAGCTTGAGTAGAGTTTAAAACCCATTCCGAAATCCATGAGGCAGTTCTATGCACATGCACGAGCTCTTTCAAATAAACTAAACAAAATTGAAATCGGATAAAAATTGAGGGAGGAGAAGCATTTCTTGTGAATTGTTGACAGAGTGCCCTAATTGGGTCTTAATTAATAATTAAAATTTCTGAAATCCGTGAGAATGTTTAATGCGCAGGCCCGAGCTCTTTCAAACAAACCAACAGAATTGAAATCGGATAAGAATTGAGGGAGGAGAAGCATTTCTTGTGAATTGCGGACAGAGTGCCCTAGTTGTCCAGAGACAAAAAACAGCTCAACTATCGGATCGGATAGTCCTTAGAGTAGCAATAGCTATATAGTAACAATAGCTAAGGGCAATTTCATTCATCTCTCGTGAGACACATACTGTCTAACACCGTATTGCCGGTTGTTTCAACGCTATCGCGGCCAACATCGGTGCCTGCACTGTAGTGACTTTGCACTGGCAGTGCCTGCATTGGTACGGGAGCAACCTGGGAGATTAACCTGGGCAGGCCACTGGCAATCCGCCCGAAAATTATGGCTAAGCACGTGGAGGCTAAGGCTTCCCTTGGATGATTGCTAGTAGTCCAGTTGCTGCTCTTATATGGTCAATGGGGACCTAGAAATTATGAGAAGTGTAAGATGTTTCGACTGATTCATATTATTATGATGTCACTGAAGAAATTTAGGTTTGTTGCCCAAGTGGCAACATTTGGCAACTTTTTATTATTAGCAAAATTAATATAATTAGCATAATCGGCTTAATCTGCATTATGATCTAATGGAAAATGTTACTTTTGAACCAGTGGCTGCAGAAAAAATGGCCAATATCAAACTTGTGTTCAGGTCAGAAAAAAAATCACTTTTGATCTTATATTTATCCTCTGCCTCGCTGATAAAAGTTTTTCCTCCGTCCGCCCGTCCGTCCGTCCGTCCGACCGTCGTGCCGTCCATTCATCACTAGCCTTGGCTAATCGATATATTAATAACTGTTCCAGCTACAGTGTTCACATTTGTATCTGGCGAATATCTCGTTGAAATTCGAACATGCGTGACCTTGACCTATTTTTGCAGATCGTGCAGGTCAAAGGTCACGCTTGCCTTATTTCCTATCGATATATAAAGCACTGTTCTAAAGAACCGTTCGAGTTACAGTGTCCCAGTCTGCACCACTGGTGTATCTGGTGAATGTCGCGGTCAAGTTGAAATATAGGCGACTTTTACATATTTTTATGCAATGGGGGACGATTAAAGGTCAAGGTCAATTGATATTTAAACACAAAATGCGAGAGTTTGCTGTATTGTGGTCCAGGCGGTCCAGTGTTTCAGGGCTTCCAGATTGACTTACTATTTTAGTTACAGGTACACAAAACAAGTTACTTTTTCAATTGTGTATGAGGCTTTGTTTGCACGTTTTCTCATCATTGGGCAGTGTTTCAGTACGAACTATCCCGTGTATCACACTGTCTGGCCGATAAATTTGGACATCGGCTAAAGGGAGACAAGTCTGTACTGTTGAAACGTTTGGGAAGTGCTAGCGAAATAGTCCCAAAACCAAAAAATGTGTTGCTCGTTGATCACATCGTATGGCGAACGTCAGGAACAGTGGCAGACGTTGCGGACAGTTGCATGGCAGGGGCATGCCTCACAAGTTGTGAAAAGTACCAAGGTGAAACTATCTTTATCATCTTTGCTCAATAGGCCTATGAGGGATTAAGTGTTAAAGACCATGATCGAGCGTCAGAGAAGAGCTGGTGAGGCTGCTGCAATATATCAAATGACACTTCGACTTCCACATCGCCAACAAACGCCAGTTGAATCAACTTCTCTGCAGTTTCAGTCATGGACACTGGAAGAGAACACTGTCTTTTACATCACAATGAGGCTGAAATAACTTTGGTAAGCTAAATGTTGAAATTTGCTGAAAAAGTTGAGGCACATGTGCTGATGGAGAAGTGGGACAGATCAGCGATTGATATTAACACCATGCTGTCATTGCACTAACATTAAAATGCCAAGGTCTGTCACAGTGCGACCCGTGTTTCTGTCCCATGTGGAAAGGGCAAGGTCCCAGCATTAAAAATACACCAATATTCCTGCACCAGATGAGGTACTGGGGGAACAGGATGTCACACAAAGTGACTTGATGGATATTGGTCAGACATTTTTCTACTCAGAGAATATATTGTCAACTGCACCAGTACAACATCTATCACAAGAAACCTCTTACACTGAATTCTCTGCCCCCCCCCCCTCCCCTTAGGATATCAACCTGGATCTCCATAATCGTTGCGCTCGTCTCCAAATGCTCTTGTGGAAGGCTGTCGCTCCGTAAGTGTCACAGATCAGAAGCAGCTCAAGACATCGCCTGAACTTTGGCTGGCAGATTGCAGGAGGTTCGCAAGTGGTGAAATGTACTTCCTAAGCTCCTTGGTGTCATCAGTCTTAGAGTTAGATATTGTGGGGAACCTCCGCGACCGAGTGGTAGCGTGCTCGGCCTCAGATCGCCAGGGCTCGAATTCCTGTGTCGAATTCCAGATTCCTGTGTCTGGAGAGCAGCATCATTTCATTCATCACACCATCTTCAGGAGGTTTCCCTGGCCCAGTTTAACCTATAATAATGTGCTCAAAGGTGGCATAAAACCCCATTCATTTCAGTCTTATATGATTGTTGCAATTCACTGACTAGGAAATAATCAGAGGAAATTCATGTTGAGGAGGAAGAGGAGGAGGAAGAGGACGAAGTCGGGGGATAGAAAACAATGAAATGTTAGATTTTTTGTATATGTAAACATATCGTACATGCAGTTTTAGGATGTTAGAGTATGTTTTAATGGTTTGTTATATCTTTATTGTTCACACCTTGCCAATAACACCCAGGTAGACTGTGTTAATTGTATCATGTGTATGGAGAACTTTTTTTGGCAAAATGATTATTTCACTATTTTTATTGAAACAGGGCCGTTGTCATGTAGTGATAATTATGTGGCCCTCCATCAGTCTTTATTTGTGTGGCCCATGACACGAACGACCTGTGTTTTGCCAGCAAGTATAATGCGCTGTTTATTTACGTATGTATGCCTACTGTAGCCCGTGTGTAGCTGCAGGGTAGACCAAAAATTGAATGAAAATTGCAATTGGAAGAAGTAAATTTTACCTCTAAATTGCGCCAGAATGCAGTTAGAGCCTATTTTTTCAACATTTTTGCGGGATGCCCCCAGCCCCCCTATTACACTTAAGGATGGTCGTTCTGCCCCCCCCCCCTTTATCTTGGTTTGTATACCGACCTGTGAATGACTCAGCGGTAGGCATATGGCTAATCACTCTAGAATTGATACTCACAGAAGAACCCATTTTGTCCTACCATGCATCAAGGCCTAGGCTTACTGTAGACAAAATTAGACTATAACATGGTGTGTTGTGGGGTATTCAAGGGTGTGTTTTCGGGTACAGCTGTATAGGTCTAAAGGTTTGAGCATCCAGACAGCACACACGTGAAGCAAAAAAAAAACAATACAAATGTTTAATGTGTGAAGTACAACAATTGTTTGGTTATGCCTACATAGCCTCTAAATAATCAGCTGCAAGAAAACTATAATTGTCATTCTTGTGTTTGCTAACACAAAAATCACATTTTATAATCGACATCAATATATCATGTAACTACATGTACTAGGCCTACTCCCCTAAAAAAAACTCCCTTACATGCACAGCAGCGTATGGTATGGCCTACAGTATAATGCTATGGCATAGGTTTAGATATGTATATATTTAGGCATACACTCAATTCTGTTTTGAGTCTATCTTCCGATTAAATTGCAATTTATTTATGTCTAACGTTACTCGTTTACACTGATTAGGTCATGGGCTTCCTGGGCACTGCCCATTTCATAGTATTTGTCAGTTTAGTTTGGTTTGCATTATAATCATGACCTTTGACCTGGATCTCTTTATTACCATTAACCTCAGAAATTAATTCCTTTGGTCTGAATTATATGGAAATGTGGTATTGGAGATTTGTTTACGTCCATTGGTTTAAAATTAACATTTGGGATTAGTCCCCATTGCTAATTATGCTAATTTATGTTAATTATGCTAATTTAAAAAGTTGCCCAAAGTTGCCGCCTGGGCAACAAAGCTGAATTTGTTCATTGATCCATCGGGAACATGAATAAATCAAAAAACCTTACACTTCTCACAATTTCTAGGTTATATGTACGGCAACTGGACTATATTATCATTTCCTAGCCACTCATGTACAGCAAATTATGCTCTGTGTGAATGGAGTTTAGCAACAGGTGACGTCGGAGAGAGGCTTTCTAGCAAAAATCTATCAGATGTTAAAGACTTGCGACTTACACGTTGCATGATAATCGTCCAGTGACGATGCTCTTTTCGCACCATATAATTTTAGCATTAGGAATTCGCCAGCTTTGGCAACATTTTCATGCCTGGCGTCTTTGTCTTTGAATACATCAAGACATTGCAAATCATCACTGGGGACCGCATCGAGAACAGAGAGAGCCTTCCTGTTACCGATATTGTAGATGGCGGAAAGGTTGTCACAGCCAGTGAATGCATGTAAAATGAGTAAATGAGGCTATAAGACTACACGCAATGACTGTTGTATCTAAAACCGGGCCTCAGAGTTCGGGAGTAACTCCTTTTCTAGTTTTTTTAAGTGATAGGCTACTCACAGCTAATTATATATTCCAGTAGTCATATACATTGTATGACAAACATTATTTTCAAATTCTGAGAAACTGTCAAACAGGACGACATTCATAACTATTGGCCTCGGTAAAGAGGGCACTTTTCATTCTCCGGTGTGGGGGGGGGGGGTTGACCCGGACAAATTATTTATTTCAACTCGGTTCGGCGATGCACTGAAAATTTTATTACGTGTTTATATAGAACAGTTATCTAAAAAATACTGCAGCCCCCCCCCCCCCCCCCGGAGATTGAATAGTGCCCCCCTGAAGGTGCATGCACTTATGTACGAATATGAAGAGTGCAAATGTTTTACTCGATCACTTTTTTTAACTGGAAGTGTTTTACTCATGTTATTTTGGTGGATGCCGTGGGCTTATTCGTGTCCGTGTATATGTGAACACCCACACCAAAAAAAACATAAGAGAGATTTTTGCCGCCTACATATACGAAGAAACCTTTATCCCTTAAATATTTTTAAAAAATCATGGAGACCAAAGGGTTTTTTCAATTTGAAATAATCATAGATGTCTTCGTTAACTCTTTCTGATTCATTTGATTACCTATATTATGGGTCTAGGACCATTAGAAATATTTTTATTCTTACAGTGCGGGGATCGACTTTAGTCGTCAGAATCTAACGTCTGCCTGTAAGGTTTAACCCTAGTTGTTGAATTATATGTAGTCCCCTAAGTATTTTTTCATTAATTTGAGGCTGGAATCACCAACACAATTTCCAGCTTCAAATAAATAAAAATAATATTATTTATGAAAAATAGACATATTTTGGAAATATCCAAAATTGAATTATTTGATTAACTGTGAGCATGTACCACAATATATGCTACAAAATTTTAGTGGTATTTTATTTATTCTGATATTTGGTAAAAAACGTATATTTACGGTCTTAGCCTCACAAGCGTTAAATTTATCGTCGATCGTATAGTCACCAAATACCACCATGAGGAGTAGAGAAGGTAATGATCATGAAACCCATCCCCTAAACACTGATGAAGTAATATTATTATTACAGTGCTTCTTGTCGCTAAGTAATAGGAACAATACATAATACATTTGTATTCATCTTCGGCTTGCTAACAATGCTACAGGTCTTATCACTCAAGTGTTTGAGGAAAACTGTCAGAATATTTTTGGCAATTAATCAGTGGTAAGTTTAATACTTTCAACACTGTTTAATCTATCACATTTCTATTCAGAGAGCCTTGTATTGCTATTAATTAAGCTAGTTTAAGATTAGTATTTTAATTTTAAATTAAAATTTTAATCAAGAGTATTTATTTTGAAATACATAATCAAGGCCTAACAAGTAATTAATAAATAATTGTGTGTCCAGCCTTTCCTCTGTTTGTCGCCATATAAGCTACTTTGAAAAGTCCCCTCAATTGGGACCCCCGACGCCCCCTTTTTTAAGATCCTGAAACGGCGCTGATCTTCCAGCTTAAATGTTACTGATTATAATCGACCTATTTTTGACCTGGTTAATCGAAGCCACGTCTTAGATATGAGCGCCTAAAGAAATATTCCATGATTTTGTACGGGCGTGATCTGTGACTGAGACCTTCAGTAGCAAGTTATGTCTTTCTCGCACTCTGGCAGTGATTGGCCTGCTTGTGTACAAGTCCGGATAATCCCGAACTCGCACTCTATGCCACGCGCTGGCATACCACACCTGTATTCATTTATGTAACATCTATACAAAACAAAGTAGTTTGTTACTGCCACTATGGTGATTTTTCCAGAAGCTCAATTGTATTTGCCCACAAAAGATGTGAAATATATAATTATTGTAATTAAAATATTTTAGTGGAGTTTCAAAATGTACTGTTTATTTTAACGTCACAGCACCTGTGTCTCAGCGTAGGAATATGTCAGATGATTCCTGTCAACATTTGTCAGTGATGCGGCCGCGCTGGTGGAACTTTCAATTTCCAAATAAATCCTGATGTTTATAAATAGATTTAGGTCTATCTAATTCATATTTTGTATTTATCGTGCGAGAAGATGCATAAAGGTCACTCGTATCGTGCTAGTGTGGAGATTATGGCACTGGTTCAGTCCACCAGGCCACGTCCTGCGGACTCGGCCTGGTGAGCTGAACCAGTGCCATAATATCCACACTCGCACTCTCTCGTGACCTTTAGCAGCCACGATGGGGCTAGAAGTAGGCTATCACAATTCAAGGGGATAAACTTACAATAAACTAAACTTCAGACATTGCAAGGTTTCCAAAAATACCCCTAGAGAAAATATAGGCTATATACTCATAATGTTTGCTATCTCAGCCAACAGTATGACAGTAAACTATTGGTGTTCTAACGTCTAAAGACGATCCCCGCCCGCACTCAAACTATTAAACTCATAATAGCCGTAGACCCATGCCATATGTATTCAAATAAAGCGGAAAGAGCTCACTAAGACACTTATTATGTGATCATGTTTATGATGATTTCAAATTAAAAAAAACCTTTGGTCTCCATGGTATTACAAACAAATATTTCAGCGCCGTAAGGGTTAAGGTCACATAACTTGTTTTATGTAGCTTCAATTTCACATCAACTCACTCATAGTAACCTGGAAACGTCGAATGAGTTTCTATTTTGATGATAGGGCTCATACTGAGACACACGACGCACACCGGACTGATGTCCTTTGATATATAATGTCACCTTGACGGTGAAATTAATGTCAAAACGTTTCACATGGTAAATAATGAAATGTCACAAAAGCACGTTCCCGGAGATTTATAAAGCCCAACGTTTTCTTGCCCAACTCGGATTCGATGTTGAGCAGTTTAAATTTCGCTCGCTACATATTTATGATGCCAGTATTTGTTCGAAGTAGCTTACACATTTGTACAAAGGCAAGCAACAGTAACTGTTTGCTTTTCAAATAAGCAATTACTGCTGTTTGCCTTTTGCCCCCGGTTTACCACATCAAGTGAAGGTGACCAGCCCCTAATAGCTCATTCGGTGGCTCGAAACACAGAGGTATAGGCCTACTGGGTTCGAATCCACTCATGTGGGATGTTTGTCATCGATGTTGTGCATACACAAAATTCCAGAAACTGTTAAAAGACTGAGACTTATTTATTTGGTTTATGTATATATTGATTACGTAACAAAACATTTATACAAGTGGACAGCATGAGACTTCAACTAAGACTGAATTGTCCCTGGCGCGGAAACCCCTCGAGAATAAAACAAACAAGAATTATAATAATTCAGGCGAAAATAGTTGTTAAATTATTACACAATAAAATGAGTGTATTATATTACCAAAGAAGTCAGATACAAATATTTTAAAGGGCTTAACGTTCATGACTGTATCGCCATTATGTGCACACAAAAAAAACGAAGAAAATCCACAAATATAATGAACGCGAATATAACATAAAAATCAATAAATGAAACTATAGCCAAGGTTGTCTCGTAACTAAACTACAAAATAAATAGTGGATCAGTGTGTGGTAAATATGTACTTCCTATAATAATTCCAATAATTGTTTTGCAAATTAAATATTTTTTTTAATTTTTATAACCCCACACCATCAGTGCAAAAATGATTTGAGGGAAAATAAAATATTTAGACAAAATTAAGGTATATCGTATGGTAAATATGTCATTAATCTTTAAAATATTCCTATGTAACTAGAAATGTTCGATGAAACTTTATTAGTGTGCTTAGTCCATGTTAAATGTTTTTTTAAAGCTATGTCTAAAATAATCAAACTTTTGAATATTTCAATTGCAGTATCATTTATTTTGTTAGAGCTTTGAAAAATTAAACACTTTATACTTCCAATGTTTAAAGAGTTTCAGTCATATTTTGTATAGCTCGTTATTGATTTAAAGTTGCTGTTTTGCTTACTAGTTACGTATCGCCAGCAAAAAGTATAAAATAAAATAAATTTGAAACATTTCCTAGGTCATCAGCGTGAATTAAAAATAAAAGTGGCCCTTTTATAAACACCCGCACAAATTATTATTAGTTTCGAGTCTATTTCGTTAAATTGCACAAATTGTTCTTTATCAGTCAAATAATTTTGAAGTGAAGTTGAAGACGAATCTGCTAGGCCATATAGTGATGTAGTTTCTGAAATGAAATTGTATGATCTAATGTGTCGAAGGCTTTAGAAAGATCAATGAAAATCCATAGGGTATATGTCCAGTATCCATTGAATATCACTCTATTAGTTCCAAAGCCGCATACTCTGTTTAATGTGTTTTTTTTAACTCGGCCAGGAGTGTACAAAGGCCTCGGCAATATATATATATATATTTGTTTCCGATTTGTTGTCATTTCAACCAGTGGGTAGGTAGGATTTTTTTTTAAATTATTTTATTTTTTGTCACTTCAACTGATTAACGTTTTTTGGCGCTTTTTGACCCCCTTCTCCTTTACGTAAGAGTTACTTTGATTACAGTCGGTAACTCATCCCTTAACTTATGGTTTTCCCCCCTAAAAAAAAATTGGGGGGGGGGGAATACATAAAATAAATTTGGGTCGCACTTGTCGGAAATCGGAAACAAACGATATTTTTTTAAGCCTTATTGCTGTTAGCTGACCGTCTACGACGCTGGACCCAAGTTACCCGACGTCTCATGTCTGCTGGGATTGTTATATCCTAATCATAATTTAATGGCAACTTGGTATTTTTTTAGCAAAAATGTAGAAAAATAACTAGCTCGTTTAACCATTGTTATGCTGAAGTACTGACATGTATAAACTATTGTTTTCTATACTGCTTTACTTACTTAACGTTGCTCGTTTTTTACCTGTAGGCATAGGGTGCGTTTTCAAATAAAATAAATGTCAAAATTACTATAAGTTATATTTTTTGGGATAATCTGACATCAACAATAACAATGGAATGTGTCCTTATCAAAGCATACCATAAATGCTTCACAATAATAATATAATTTGAGGATTAGGGCCTACATGACATGACATGAGCAACAATATTATTATAGAGCGTGTCCAAATCAAAGCATACCAAAAAAAAATCACACAAACAATGATAGAGTCTATGTGACAGTTACCACTGACTACAATACATATTATAACAAACGTAACTTTTCCTGAAATTCATAAAATTAAAACTTTTGTTGCATTTTATCATTCTGTGCATTTGGCACACTTCAGATATCGATTCAGTGCCAAAAAGGTTCCGAAAACGTTGGCAACATAAAACGCCAATGTCAGCTTCATCATTTTATGAAAATTGAAACAGAATATGATAATTTTCGTGTATGGTAATTTCGTGTATGCTAATAGTCCGGTTTAGCATGAAAACACATTACTCGAATTCATAGACAATTTCACTCGAAATCACTCGTTTGGAGTTATAATAATAATAATAATAATAGTTTATTGATCGTACTCTTGGTACATAGCATATACAAGCAAATAAATAAATTTAAATATTATCACAGCAAACAAAATTCAAAATGTCTTTAACCTGTGTGCTATTGAAAAAACTATGTGAGTGCATATCAATTAAAATATTGTTAATAAATATCGCCTTCTGTATATTGGCTAAAGTGTCCTTGGCCCGGTAATGAGAACATACCACCTGCTTCACACATTGTGGTGAAAGGTGAGGCAGGTCTGCCTTACCAATCTTATACATATAACATACAAAATTCAAACTGTTAGACACAGGCGAACCACTACCGTTTGCTGCCAGTCGGCCACATAAAGACATTACATTATTTTTATACATACAGTTGAAAAACCTAATGATACGTAAATGTATCTGACCATCCACAGGCAAATCATTAATTATAAGGTGCAATAAACATGAAAGAGTACGATAAGGCAATTTAAACATTCTACGAATGGCTTTACGCCAACTCACAAAAAAATTGTTGGTGTATCTGTGGGATACATCCCATAACTGACAGCCATATAATGACATACATATTGATATAAATATTTTATATAAACAATTGGTGCTAACATTGTGAAAGGAAGATAAAAGTACATTAATTTTCCTATTAAAATCAGCAATACTGGCCTCTACACGTTTAGTTGAAATATTAGGCTCTATAACATTACCCAAGTGAATGCTACTATCTGAAGAGGCTATCTGATTTTTCATCAATGTAATATATGTGCTAGCATGTGAAAATACAATATAGTTACTTTTATTAGCATTGAAAGTTAATAAATACCCTTCGGAAAACGACTCACACTCTTTTAAAAGTCTTGATAATGAGTAACGCGTCGGTGCCAACAAAACTATATCGTCTGCGTAGCCTAATGCACCTACAAATGACTGACCAACATAACAATTATAATATCACCGACCCGGGAACATTGTCAAACTCAAATTATCATGACCAAAAATAACACGGCTGCTGACATACCACATTATTTTGAATACTTGTACATTGTAGTTCTTAGTAAAATAATGTGGACTTTTTCAGTTACCTGTACTGATTTACTCTGAAGGTTTAATTTAATTATTTTATTATATGATATTCAAGTTAGCTGTAATAACTCGTTTGTTGCTTGGTATATAATAAAGTGACATAACCACACTGATATATTTATACTGTATGCATTGCTAGAACTTTTCTTTGTAAATACATTTTATTCAGGAAACGTACAGCTACAAAGCTACACGATGTAACCTGAAGTAAAAAAGAATATTTTGAATAATGCGATGCAAGACAAAATGTCGCTAGAACTTGTGGCAAGCTGTTATTTTATTTCATATTTAAAAAAATATCTTTAAATCGTCTAGTTTCTATTAATTATTGTAATACTATACTAGCATTTACCCGTGCTACGCGCGGGTAATAGCTAGTGTAAATGGAGGCGTACAGGCTGAGGGACTGATAGGTTATACATGTTATATGAGCACCTTCCCATTATGACAACAGCTCCTCAGCTCACCTGGGAAGAATTCAGAAATTATTTCCATTTGACCGACAGTGTATTTCTTATCTCGGACATACATGTCCAAAATAAGAAATACAGAAATGTCGTTTCTATATCTCGCCTAACTTGTAAATGCACAACACATAAATTACAAATCTTTTGCAGTTCTTAGGTCTATGGACATGTTTACATCATTATGGTCATATTAGGAAGCCTTTATTACCGATTTTTGTACGATGTAGCCTGGACGTGTCGCTTTAACATCTAATTAGTATCCATAATTAGCAAAATCTTGAAAAAAATCGGATAAAATAATATCTCAAGAATAAGTGGGTCGATTTTAATAAAGTTCTTTTATCTGTTTGATGGATAATTGACACAACAGAAATATTGTTGAGATCATTTATTGTCAAGGTCACGTGATAAGTCGATGTCAAAGTCAAAACCAAGTAAAATTGGACATTTCGGACATTAAACAGCGCATGTTAATGCCTTGAATTAGCCGAAATTATTGTTCATATATTATTAAAACACCCCACAGCATCTATAACTTTTCATTTGAGGGTTTAATTATCCAATAACCGGTCTCGTAATTGTATGGACAAGTGGTACAACCATAAGTTCTCTCTTTATATTTCGCACATGTATCGTAAATGAATCAACGTTATGATTTTAATTTTAATGTTGTAATACACTGTGCATTTTGATGTTGTACAAAATATTATGCACTATTACATATCGCATAATGGACAAGGTTAATTAATAATTAACTGGTGGTTTTTTTTGTGATGGGCGTCTCCGACAGGAAGTTAATCAATCTAATGCCAATTTTAATTATATGAGTTAATTTCAACGTGAAAATATTTTTTATCTGGGCAATAAAAAAGTAAATTCGATACTTTTAGGGCATACATGAATGGCAAAATAGTCCACGTGGTGAACTTATCAATATAACCATACAATTGATGATGCAAAATATTGCTCAGTTACTCAAACAAGTAACATTATCCTACTCGGACCTTTAACTTTTGTCAATATTGTGCATAATTATACACTACTGAAAAGCAAATAATATGACGGCTAGTACAGGCTCTGGGAAACAACGTTTAAATTAAGTTGTGTTTCATTCTTGCTAATTGTCATAAGGCTCAGTGATTCTTGGTACATAATATTAACTGATCTACACGAACAAAGTAATTTTGTAGGATAATTGTGTACTAAGCAGCATTGATGAAGAATATATCCTTACTGTGCATACTGATATTGCAGGGCGGGGATAACGGATATGTCCGCTATTGCTGATGAATGTGAAAAAAAAGTATTAAAACCTTTAACATGTTAAAGCGCTCTGAAGTTAATCCAGATAAACTACACGGACAAATGATAAAAAACTCTATCATATTTTCAATAGCTTTCCCTCCCCAATCCCCAGAAAGCGTGATAAAACGTGCCTGCCAATCAATGAGTTATAACTGCTATTGATCCAAGGCTGACAGGAGATGAACATAAATCTATCTTGTTTGCCACTTTGGATGATGGTGCATGGTTGTGATCATCGAAGGACTTTCCTCAACCAGTCGATTCTATGTTGATTTGAACGCCTTTATGCACAACTGGACCAACCCCCAAAAGTATGTTTTGAGATAAATGCAGTTAAAGTTTATGGTCTGCTGTAATTTCAATAAAAGTAAATGAACAAAATATTGAGTTAAACTAACACACGACATCCACAATCTCAATTCATGGAACATACCCACATCTTCAGATACCTCCGGTTTCAAGCCTCGTTGCCTCAAATAAACTGTGGTCCAGTTGTGCATAAATCATAATGACCATTTTGATTTATGCACAACTGGACCAACCCACAATTCAACAAATACAAATATATGTGGAAAATTTACAATAATAAGCACATTGCACTCTCTGCGTCGTCTCTAGGCCTAGATCTATTCCAAAGTTTTCGTAATAAAAATACGTGTAACTTTCTATAGTTTGTGTGAAATCACGGGGACTGCGAGGATGATGGGAACAATAAAGGTGTGGGTTGGTCCAGTTGTGCATTAATCAATTTTAAAATTGTATTAATGGACAAGTGGACCAAGCAACAATTATTGTTAGTTCAACAAGTGTGTATAAAAAATACATCAATAAACACATCACAGATTATCGACATATTCTGTAGATCCAGCTGTGGAATGTCTTTAGTAAAATACGTGTAACTTATAAAGCTTAGGTGAAATCACGGGGAATGTGAGGCTGATGGGAGCAATGAATGTGTGTGTTGGTCTCCTTGTGCATAAATCAACTTCAAGATTTTACATGTGTTGGTTTGGTTCACCGCCGATAGGTGGCGTGAAGGGTTTAATTTGGACTTCCGGTTAATTAAAAAAAGCTATGCTTAATGCCTATCACTTGGCACACTTAGCTCATTTTCGATCTTTTGGGGGTTGGCTCAGTTGTGCATAATTGTGTCAAATTTATTGTGCTGCAATGCATGGTTCACGCAACACTAAAATACTATTATATATAATTGCAATCATTCGCCCCATCATGAGCGAGACCTCTCTTCTATAAAGCGTGATGGTGTTGTTAGAGATACTTAAAGGGACTGTCCCATTTGCCCCAAACTTCAAAAGTTTCAAGATTCCTGGACATTTAAGATTCTGGCCCATGAGGAAGACCAATACAGTTATGTTTACAAAATATTAAGCCATTTTTTTTTGTCTATGGCACTCATACAGCCTAAAGCCGGGCCTTGGACTGGAGTTGGGCCTGCGTTTCCAGCGTTGGGTCACCATTGGTGGGCGTTGGGTCAAAGGTGGGGAGCGTTGGGTTGACGTAATCAGCGAGATGGGCCAAGCATAGATACCGGACTACGTCCAAAACTGTCGGTGATTTCGGACCTCGACCATTTTGGACTTAGTGATTTTGGACGTTTATTGGTGATTTCAGACATTGATTGTAGACGATCATTTCGGCCTCCGGTAATATCGGACAGCGTGCGATGAATTCCGAAGCTCAACGAACGGTGATTCCAGACGGTGTGATGTATGAATTGAAACAAGATTTTACAATGTATATTTGTATATTTATACCTTAGTAGTTCGTAGTCTTTTATCCTTAATAATAGCTCATAAATGAGGGTGGTTTTTCCTAGGTCAACTGATTGTGTTGTTATTTCACTATTACCCATGCAGGAACGATGTCAGTTGGGAGTTAATCACTAGATGCTGGCCCAACTTAAGTTGTAATCGCACCTTTTCAACTCATCCATCCCAGTAGGAGTAATAATTGTGTCTCTGAAAAGATATCACACACATTTGAGGTCTCACTTCGCAGAAAAAGTAGTGGTCTGAAATGGGCATAGTGCATAAAAATACATTATTATTTCATTATTCGCCTATCAACATTATGTAAAAAGAAGTTTTTCAGCTGATATGAGAGACAGTCACAGGTTACTTATAAACATGCAAAAGTAAATACATTGCCATTATTCTTAAAACATGCTATTAGATAAGATGTTGCAAAGTTGCGTATACAAATACACGTTTTGTGGTGAGATTCACCTTTTAATCTTTGGAATTTACGATGTACGGTAGAATTCAAATGGGCAATGGTAAGGAGTAAGTGCAGCCAGCGACTAAAAGGACAGGTGTTAAAGATTCATACAGCTTTGAAACACACATGTGTGGAACGGTCAAGTGTAGGCCTACATTAGCCTATAGAGTACACTTTGACAGCTTTAATATCAGGGACTGAACTGATTACAAGATACTACTCCAACGAGAAATTGGCCCAATGTTGTTTAAATGTGAGACCAACGTCTGCGACGTTGGCCGACATCAAACCAACATTTGGTGAGTGTGCCGTGTTGGCTGGGAAAGCTCTTACTGTCAATATGCTAGAGGTAAACTGTTTCAAGAGCCCCACGGTAGCACAGCCCTTTGTGTCACAACACAAAGCCCATATAAGAGAAATGGTGAATTATTTCCTCATAGATGTCTCTCAAGTATATAGAGTGTATATGACTTGGGAACTGGCTCTTAATGCGGCGATGGGTATGAAACGCATATAGTATTATTATCTTGGCTGATAACTGTGGATGTGGGGTGATATGTCATTGTGGAATGTCCAGGGGCCACTGTTGCATTCTGGGGACCACATTGTCCCGCGTATTATGACAGTTGACTACACCTTTAACATGTTAATGTGCTAAGCATGCACTGTTCATACAAGGCCACCGGTTGATTTAATCAGAATTATTTCATTAATCAATTAATTAATTATAATAATAAGTATGAGGGCCCTAGCTATATGTTGCCATGAAGGGACTTACTGTTTAGTAATATACCGGAAGAACAAGCCATCATATAATTCCCATAAATATGTGAAGCTTGTCATGATTGGTGAAATTTGGTGTACTATACAGCTTGTATGTACTCAGAACCACATGGCAATGTTGTCAGAAAACATGCAGATGAGACGTGTTTTAGTGTTGGTGAATAAGGCACGGGAGCGCCCCAATTTTACCGTGATATCTGATGGATATTACCATTCAGCAACTACCATACAACATTACCAATGAAGCAGCAATGTAAAGATACATGATCACTCTTACCGATGACACCAGAGTCATGTTTATAGGTGAAATAGTAATACGTGCAATTTGGTGAACTTACTGTCTAAAATCAACAGGCGGGAGTTGTAGATTGTCCTGCTGCCAATTCCATCTACGCGATCACATATTCTAGAGGAAAACGCAAAAACATAATATCAAATGGTTATAAAAAGTCATAATAACTTCATTCGTTTTGCTATAATTCAATTCAATTCAGTTTATTTATTTATGCTTGAAACATAGCCTACATACATGCAAATAATTTGTTGTGTGGTTATATGTGTGGTTATACACATACTACGGTGGCCCACAGGTGCCACCAACATTAATGCAAGTTCAAAAACATGTATGCATCTTCAGAAACATTAATGCAAGTTCAAAAATATTAATGCAAGTTCAGAAACATTAATGCAAGCTCAGAAACATTATTGCAAGTTCAGAAACATTGATGCAAGTTCAGAAAACATTTATGCAAGTACGATTGAAAACATTTATGCATGTTCAGAAAACATTTATGCAATTACGATTGAAAACATTTATGCATGTTCAGAAAACATTTATGCAAGTACGATTGAAAACATTAATGCAAGTTCAGAAAACATTTATGCAAGTTCAGATAGCATTTATGCAAGTACGATTGAAAACATTTATTCAAGTTCAGAAAAAAATTATGCAAATACGATTGAAATCATTTATGCAAGTTCAGAAAAACATTTATGCAAGTACGATTGAAAACATTTATGCAAGTTCCACTGTTGGCTTTTAGATACATGCAATCCGTCGGCACCTGCAGACATCCACATAGGTATGATATATACAGGGCATTGTCAATATATACACACCACCGATCCGTCATACATATATGTCATACATCCGGGTCATGGGGAAATAAATTGACATGATTAATGTTTTCTGAACTTACATAAATGTTTTCAATCGTACTTGCATAAATGTTTTCTGAACTTGCATCAATGTTTCTGAACTTGCATTATTGTTTCTGAACTTGCCTTAATGTTTCTGAACTTGCAATAATATTTCTGAACTTGCAATAATGTTTCTGAAGATGCATAAATGGTTTTGAACTTGCATTAATGTTGGTGGCACCTGTGTGCCACCGTAACATACGCTGTACGCCCATAGTAATCACTGTGTATTGTTAGAATGTATCTTGATAGCATGTACATCCTATGGCAAGCCATGACTGTCTATCGAATTAACTGGAATGTTCTAATTTGTTCTGTGGTTATCCAGAACGTTCTGGTGATGTCTAAGACGGAGAATAGTCTAGATTATGATGGAATAGAACACTGTAGAATGCCAGAAGATATAAATAGGAGGGTATTGTGATTTGAGTGAGTTAGTGCTAAAGTTTGTGCTAAAGTTGCTACAAATTATTGATACATTACTTGATAAGCCTAGATATTTTTGCTGAGAGATTCTACTGGTTATCAAATTGCTGTGATAAATTTTTTACTGTGATAGCCTAAGTGATAGGCTAGGCTACAGTGACTGGCGATAGGCCTACTGACATTTTAACCTGTGAATTAAACAAACATTTGGATTATTCACTTTATTGGATATTCACACACTAGAGGACATTTGAGGACTGTTGAGAATAATGTAAGTGTCTTGTTAATTATTGTGAACTTGTCTGTCAAAGACATTGTGAAGTATTGTCAAAACTGAGATCACAGTGAAAATTATTCGATTAAATACATTGTTATTGCTACTTAAATGAGACTTTGAGTTTTCATTTATTATTCTGACGCTGATCGACTCAAACTTCAGAGTAAATTGGTTTATTCAATTCCCCTGAACAAACTTTAAATAGAGCTAAAGTGAAACCCGATCTGGAGTTCGTAACAAATTATAAAAATGTAAAGGAGACCTGCCAAAGGCTTATGACAAACCGCTTCCATGCAGGCCACCCTTCAATAAAGTAATATATTGTTTCTGAAAAAAACTGCATACGTTGCGGGGAAGACGGAGAGACAAAAAGACGGCCAATAATGAAATAATAACATTAATGCGGAGAGAGAAGCAGACAAATACGAGTGTAGTCTATGTATCAACGCAAAAACAAAGATACAAATTAAATATATTAAGACCGATAAAATTAGCAGACTGCATGAATATAAAATATAATAATACGATCTTATATAATCACCTTCCCCTTTACCAGAAATAGGGCCAAAGAGGGCAAGCGTCCAAGGTGCACAGTGTATTACGAAACAGCAATTTTTGAACATATATAGCAGTTTGGTATTAAACATATTGAGTTGTATGCATTTACAAGAAAACATTTAGGATATACTGAAAATCCTTTTCGCCTATGAGTTTTTATTTTATCTGTTATAATGCTGCTTGATTTATTTAAAATATCCGGAATACAAAAACGCATACATGTTTTATGTATGCGTTTTATTTTATACAAATACATGTTTTATTCGTGCAACTGAGTAGTTTCTTTTTTGTCTGATGTTATGATGGTAGATTAATGGTTGTAAAAGTGAAGACATGTTAATGAAATATGCAGGTAAATTGTTATTTATCAGGTCAAAACAAACGTTAACAGTTGAAGCTTAAACATACCATCAATTTTAAGCACATTTAGCTTCTTAAAGAGGGGCTCGCTGTGAGAGAGGTAACCACTCGAACATATAATTCGCATGGATTTCTTCTGTAATTTTAAAATTATTTCCTTGTTGAAACCCCAGCACTTAAAACCATAACGTATATGGGGTTTAATCAGTCCATTATATGTGGTTAAAAAAATCTCAGAAGGAACCATGTGTTTAAGCCGGTACATAATTCCTATAATATTTAAAATTTTAGAAGCTATTTTGTTTATGTGTGAATCCCATTTTAAATGCTTGTGTATTGTAACCCTAAAAATTTAAAGTCATCAGAAAATTGTATTTTGATATTTTCAATCTCTATATTTGGTATATTGTTTTTGAGGCATATGAAATACCATGAATTTGGATTTTTTATGTTGATTGATAATTTGTTCAACTTTAACCAGTCTGCAACTTTTGTTAATTCTAAATTTAAATTTTGGGAAATATAATTACCAGAAACATCCAATGTGGAGTATAACGTAGTATCATCAGCATACATAATCATCTTAGACAGTTTACTGGCATTGCATAAAGCAACAATTCTAAATTTAAATTTTTTGAAATATAATTACCAGAAACATCCAATGTGGAGTATAAAGTAGTATCATCAGCATAAATAATCATCTTAAACAGTTTACTGGCATTGCATAAATCAATAATATATATATGATAAATGGAAGAGGGCCCAATATAGACCCTTGAGGCACACCAGTGGATATACGATACATATCAGAATTAGTTTTATCATAAGAAACATATTGGGTTCTATTTTGTAAGTAGTCTTTAACAAGTTTTAACTCTACTGACTTTATACCATAATAATTTAATTTCTGAAGTAAAATAACGTGATCAAGAGTGTCGAATGCCTTCGAGAGATCTAAGAAAATGGATATCGCTATTTTGCCTTTATCAAGGTCTTGAGTGATTCTATCAATTTAAAAATCATATAAATCTTTATGTTTTACAGTGTATCGTCAGAACATTATTATTGTTATTCATTACTTTCAATGGCTATAGTCAGCTATTTTAAATTTATTCCGTTTTTAAGTTATACTTATTTATAAACCGGTTAATATAAACCGGTTAAAATTACTGTTAGGCGATAAGCAAACATTGTGTACTAACATCATAACTGTTAACTATTCATAATTGTTAGCCCTTTAACCGCCGGTGTCGCATATATTCAGAAGTTGTGGATCGCGTCAGCGAGACACAACTTCAGACTGAATAATTTGGCGGTTAAAGGGTTATTTTATGCTGTGTGTAGGCGTGGTCAGGTGAATATAGTCGACCCTGAACTACCAAACGAAATGATGACACCACAGCTAGATTGTCAACATTTGTTGGTAGATTTTAGTCAGGTGTTTATATTTTTTGTTTCAGATACTTTCTCTACAAAACATTTAATTTCAGATTATAGTATTTTTTTAGATATATTACCAGCTATACTGATAGGTTATTCTAAAACATACAATTTATTGGACGTTTAAATTTTGAAAAACTGTGGTGTAAATTGTCATTGTCAAAATGTATTTCATTATTAATTATTTTAATAATATATATATTGTGCACTATTATTAGAAATAGCTGGACAGTTACTTTTGTCAGGGTTGAATTTATTTTTGATGGCTAAATACTATTCTGGTAATAGATATGGTTGAAATAGTATGCGAACATATGTCAGCGTGACATTATCAAATAATCATTTTTAAATTCACTTTGATCTTGACCTATACCGACGATCTAAAAACATTGTGCTAGAAATGGACTTTGGCATGAAGAAAACCCTTAGAAAGCACAGTTTAAAATTACATGTACGAAATATATGTGTGGCGACCATCTTGGGTTTTTATTTATGTGCACTTCCTGCGAAAAAAATGAAAGGTTGTCTACTTAGGTTATGTTCCTAAATATATGTAGAGATGATTTCCACCGGCCAACCTTTCACAGCAGGCCATGTCTGATATCCTGAAAAATTGAGGTCTGGCCCAGTCATGAATGTCACATGTGCCGAGGGACAGTATATATCAGTAGAGTATGTCTGCGTGCAAATGTGAAGACACAAAAACATTTTGATGCTTTTAATGTTGGTCTTGCTGTACTTGCAGGAGAAAAAGGTTGTGTTTTAAATCATGACAATGTTTTTAAAATTCGTGATTTAAGTGTGAACTACTACTATTACTCCCTGGTGTCGTTGTAAACGGGTTTTATCCGTGACACAAATCCTGGTCACGGCACCAATGTAAACGGGTTTTATCCGTGACACAAATCCTGGTCACGGCACCAATGTAAACAGGTCTTATCCGTGATACGTTGACACGCTATCGTCGGGTGTCCAAATGTTCTGGCACAGCAAACACAAAACTCGTGGATAAAATTAACTTAACTCTTGAATATATATCTGTATATAAAATATATATAAGGCATAAAACATTCAATTTCTCAGTACACTGATGTTAGTACTTATATCTCGTTGTGTAATTTGTTGATAATTTTGCTGTTGCTTCAGTGATCTACAAGATGTTAGATACCGAAGCAACTCCCACTAAATTTAGCCAAACCCGAAACGTCTCTGTTACAATACTCCCCAATTTCTCTCTGACTTTCTCCCTGAATTTTTCCTCTGAATTTCCTGTCGAAGATTTATAGCGGATCCCGACGGGCGCGGTCACGTCCTTTGGTGAAATGACGTCTCCACCAATCAGGATCCTTACTTTGATATACATTCACATTCCTGGGCTGTTTTCCAGAACCGACTCACACAGGCCTCCAGAACTAGGGGACGTCCTGTATGACAATTAGTACTTGTCGCAGTACCGTCTCCACCATGTGGTTTACATGTAAACAGCCCAGGACAGCATGTTTATTCTACCCTTTACTTACCGAAACCCCAATTTAGACACCTGTTACTTAACATTGTTACAGTCGTACATCTCAGTCAGAGGGGTACCGACCGGTGACTGCCCTATGTTCAGAAGGTTCTATATTCAGAAGGTCCTATGCTCAGAAGGTTCTATGTTCAGAAGGTCCTATATTCAGAAGGTCCTATGTTCAGAAGGTTCTATGTTCAAAAGGTTCTATATTCAGATATATTCAGAAGATCCTATATTCAGAAAAATCATTGTTTTACATAGAAAAAACGTGCATCTTTCAGTTTCAGGTAAATTGCAATGCAAGATAACAAATCACAGGCTCTTATTTTAGCTCATTCGGTCAAAGGTCAGATGAGCTTTTGCACGGCGCGTTGTCCGTCGTCTGTCTGTCCACAATTTGCCAAAATCGCTATTGGTACTTCAATCAACTTAGTGAACAGCCAAAAACTAGGAAGGATCACAGAAGGATTGTCCCCGCAATTCAGGAATATGACACTCCTGTAGATCTGGTAATTTCCGCAAATTTCTGATTTTGGACTTTTCACTTTAGTAGTGCTATTTTAATAATAATTTTTGCGAGATTCTGGAATTCGGGAATACCTTCTCGACAAATTCGTGAAAATTAAAACCTAGCGACACTTTTCTTTCTTTCTTTCATTTTTTTATTATTTTACTGTATTCCGGGGAGGGGGTGTGTGTATAACCCCCTGCATATCCTCAAAATGCGCTGTAGGCCCCTATTGTTGAGTTGACCAATTAGAAACTTGTTTTAACTATAGGCCTGTCATGGGCCACAATTATTTTGGTAAATCTGTAGAGCATTTACCTCGATTCCTAAACGATTCTGAACCGATTTCTTTGAAATTTTGCACAGACCATCTATCCTAACACCGGTAAAAAATTACTTAGACCACTCGACATGTAATAGAATTCCATAATTAGCGTAATGGGTTGATAGAGGGACGTCATAATTTCAATTTACTACAATGTCAAATCGTCTAACTTTTGAAATAATGCATATAATTTTACGTTTACAAAATTTCATGAAAATCAGTTGA
This sequence comes from Flabesymbios commensalis, assembly GCA_964017125.1. Taxonomy (NCBI): domain Eukaryota; kingdom Metazoa; phylum Annelida; class Polychaeta; order Terebellida; family Flabelligeridae; genus Flabesymbios; species Flabesymbios commensalis. Next base: position 91,825,625 of record OZ024905.1, on the reverse strand, counting down.
TAATAATGACGGAGTAATTAACAAATTACGAAAAACATGCGCTACTGGTTAGCTCTGTCCTAATGTATAGCGTGGGATGGCTGGAGTTAGCTCTGGATTGATTCGTTTTACCCGAGAGCGATCTCGACCCTTAGACTATGCGACATCGTAGCTAAAATGTTACTGATTGAAACAAACTATTTTCTTTAGATATGACCGTCCCACGATTTTGCATGGAGTCAATCTGTGGCTGACAACTATTCCAGCCACCGCGGCTACATGTTTGATGGAGTATACCCTCTGTTAGGCTCCTATTGTTACTCTGGGGACTATCCGACCCGAGGATATCGCAGCTGTGTGAAAAGCCAAGGTGTTTCACCATTACATTGCATAGCAAAACCCAAGGGTACAACTATCTGAGGGTAATTTCTCTATAGTCAGATCCGCATTAAATTCATCAACCAGGGTGAGTGAATTTCGCGGATTCCTCAGTCAATTCTGAACCAATTTTCATGACATTTTGCACAGACAATTATCTAGCCATGGGCCGACTACTCTGAACATTTTCAAGAAGTTGTACAAGGTAATTAGAAGAAGTTAGATCATTTGACATGTAATGAAAATATGAGACGAAGCTAATGGGTTTATAGAGGGCGAATTATATAATATTTTTCAATGAAAATACTCTCAATAACCCACCACGCCCCATCACTCTACGCTCACATCATCATCTGTATATCATTCATCTAATATAAATTAATTAAATAATATTTCTCTCATTACCAGCGTGCATCATTACCACCCGGTATATTCAGGCCTACTTGTAAAGGTTGTGATATATGCATATTTACCTACCACCACATAACACTTAGACTTTACATTCAACAGAGAATAATCCCATAGACCACATAAGATAAAATAAGTGATATTTCAACATTTATATCACTAGTTTTTATATTGTATTTCGAACAACGTATCTCCTATGGGATATAATTATATCTACAATTTAATGAGTCCATCAAATTTGATCAAACATCACTAATGTTAAGCTTGGAAATCCACTGGGTATACAACGTTTTTGCTATATTAAAGGTGTAGTCAACTGTCAAAATTCGCAGGACAAGGGTCCCCCAGAAGGCAATAGTGCCCGTGGGTAAGCCAAGGCCCTATTCCATAATAATACTAAATATGCGTTTCATACCCAAAGCCTCATTAAGAGCAAGTTCTCAGATCACAGCATGTTCATATATACTTGAGCGACATCTATGAGTTAATAATTCAAAGCCCTTGTCTTTTGCCCCTACTTGGTCCCCTACTTGCACACAAACTGACTGTATTACTGTGGGGATTTGGAAACTGCTTGACCCCCAATTTTTTATTGTCACCCAGTAAACACAAAACATTTGTATGACTTTATGCAATGTTGGACCAACGTCGAAGACGTTGGGCCGACATTGCATAAATGTCATACAAATGTCTTGCGTTTGCTGGGCAGGAGGACTTTCTCTCAAACATCGTACATTTATCTAATGCTGGTTCAATGTTGGGCCAGCGTCTCAGACGTTGGCCTAAGATTAAAACAGCATTGGACCAATGTCTCGTTTGAGTAGTATCTTGTAATCAGTTCAGTGGCTATATTAATGCCGTCAATCTGTACTCAATAGGCTACTGTTGGCCTACACTTGACCGTCCCAGGCATGCGCGTTTTGAAGCTGAATGATTCTTTAAATGAACGTCATTGATGTTGATTCAACGTCGTGTGCCCAATTGGAACTGACAAATAGCCACCCGTGCTTTCTAAACATAGGACCTTCTGAACAAATATTTCTGAACATAGGACCTTCTGAACATAGAACCTTTTGAATATAGAACCTTCTGAACATAGAACCTTCTGAACATGGGACCTTCTGAGCAAAGGACCTTCTGAACATAGAACCTTCTAAACATGGGACCTTCTGAACATAGGACCTTCTGAACATAGAGCTGTAACCAACTAGTGTGCTCAGGCACTTTATATTAAGTGCGTGACTACAGTAGTTTGGATAAAAAAGTGACTTTAAAACAAGAGCATGTTCGTAGAGTGGTGAGTACAGTACTATATACATGTACAGAGAGCGCAGTTCACTGGTGTCTGTATAGAACGTACACAATGCACACTGGCTGTTCCTTGTAGAGTAGAGTGGGCGGGGGCCATAGGGTAGTGGTTAGCACCGCTGCCTTCCACGCCAGAGTTCGGGGTTCGGTTCCCGGTCTCGGCGGTTTGAAAGAAACAAAAATGTTTCTTCCCCATCCACGTGTGAAAGTCAGTATTGTGGGGAGCCTCCGTGACCGAGAGGTAGCGTGCTCGGCCTCAGACCGCCAGGGCTCGAAATTCGAATCCTGTGTCTGGAGGACAGTGTCATCTCAATCATCTCATCATTAGCCTATATGTGCACAAAGGTGGCCTAAAGCCTGATTCATTTCATTTCATTTGTAGAGTAGAGTGCCCACACATTTACAGTGTTGGTCAGGTCTGAGTACTGGGAGTGTACAACATCGGGCCAATGTTGGCCCAATGCTCTTAGTGTTGGGCCGACATTTGATCAATACCATTACGCGGACACAGTGGCAACATTACAACCAGACACTGCACTGTGTCTGCTATAGCTGAACACTGTCACTGAGGTAGGTCAATGCCGGCGACATTGAGCAGCAGTGAAACAGAACTCGGCCAACGTTAGGCCTACACTCTACTTGTGATAGCCAGTGTTAGCAGGGCTGGCCAATTGTTGCTATGTCGCGCATCAGGCAAGGTCAAAACGCACCAAAGGGTCATATTGCGCGACAAGAAATGACTCCAGAAATCGCCCATATAGGCCTACATGTAGACAGGCTACAGAATGGAATTGTATGGATGCACAGTGATCCAAGTCATCATAGGCTGCACACAGTTTTTTTCTGGTGCCCATTTTAATCAGTGTAAAGCGCCGATCAAAGCAACTTTTGGCCAGCCCTGGTTAGTGAACCAGAAATGCTGACCTAAAGTTGGTTTAATGTTGGGCCAGCGTCGTAGACACTAGTGCAACCTTAAACCAACATCAGCTCAATATCCTATGTATGCGCGAATTAGACATGCTATCCCGTTCAGTCAAGCGGTCAGCGGTCATCCCAACAAACACGACACGTTGAAACAATGCTGTTTTAAGGTTGTCACAGTCTAGCCAGCTCTGTGCCAATGTCAGTCCAGCTCTAACAGCGCTGAGCCAGCATTGGCGCGATGCTGGCCGCACTGACAGTACTCGAGAGTGCGATAACAGTGTTGCCGCGTTGACGGGCCAACACTACTAGCGTTGGCCAGTCACTGCGACACGCTGTCACTCACCTACGTGTCACCACGTTGGTCAGTGAGTGACAATTCACAAACAGATTAATAACTTTCACCAACAAACAAAAACACACAAAACACGCATTTACCCAAATACACAATTCACAAACCATCAAAACAACAAAACAAAATAACAGACAGGATTCAAACACCACAATGAATCCTGGAAAGGTTTAAAGCCCCTGGTGGCTCTGAAAAGAGATGAATTAAGAACAAGCGAACTTTCTTAATTTCACAAATTAAGATGAGACGCTGTAAGCTTCTAGAAACTTTTCAAATTATTAAGTTCAGACACTATTAGACCATTCCACTCAAATTCAATCGAATTTACATAACTCTAACGTTTTCTCTGGGTATATGCTGGATTATGGCGACGACACACAGACAGTCAGGTAAACACATCCTCCTGGCAGCAAGTCTTGACACAGCGAGGCCGTCAGGCCAAGCCTTTCTGAATTAGCCATACCATCCACCTATTGGGGTAGGGAGGGAGATCCAGATATTGAATATTCATTAGTTTTTCAAAAAATGTCTTTTTAATGTTGGCCAGCTGTCTTCGACGTTGGCTCACCATTAATTCAACCCTCATGCACGTTGCGGTGAGATGTGGTGGTCTGTGTCTGATGTGGTGGTCCGTTTCCGGTGAGCTACTCGGCCAGTAGACATGTGTTGTTTAATGTAGGGCCGGTGTCGTAGACAGTGGCCCCACATTAAAACAACACTCATGCCAGAGGTCAAACTTGGGTCAAACAGAAAAAATATTTTTTGAAAGTCCCCACTCCAATAGGCGGATTCAACCCTGTTTCAGCAAGGTCGGTCTACGACCTCAGGAATAGCCAGCCTTGCAGAGGAAGATGGGTAAACAACACCATGAAAAGTTCTAGGCCCTTTAATATAAAGATCTTGGCCCTTTTACCAATACGTTCTGGGCTTGTCCAGGTCCCCCAACTCGTGGGTAGGCTGCGTTGGGTGAGAGAATAAAACAACACTCTTTTCTGGATCAAAAATGAAAACTGACATTTTATTGTGGTTTCGTACATTATATAGTATCGGTATATCCGGCCTACTATCGGGCCAGCTGCGCGTAACATAATTCGCCATAATTTACGGCTGGTAAAACATAATGTCATTTAGTGTAATGTCGTAGGGTCGGTAAACATACTCATATATTTCCTTGATTATGCTGTGGATTTATTACACCTGCCACTCAGGCCGGGCTTTGTTACAACGACTCAATAATCTCCATTTTCCTTTTTATAAGTTTGGCATTTCTTTAGATCCACTATGTCGTTCACAGTAAATATACAGTCTGATATAACATCGTATATATATTATATATATTTATACCTTTCTATATAATAGTTACTACTTCCCGTAGGCTAGGTGTTCTTATTAATATGGTTACCAAATATCATATTGTTCTCTCTACTTAACCAGTCCGGAGAGGGTTTGTTTTTGACCCTCGTATAATTCAGATAAATTTTGTTATGTAAGCTTCTTAACAGTCATTGCGTACCCGTGATATACTTTAACACCTAGAGTTAACACCTAGCGTACGGAAGTGTGGCAAACCGATTACTCAGTCCATTATTAATATAAGCTGCGGCTAATAGTTGTCTGACTGGGGAGTAATAACACTCACGGCCTGTGCCCAGCTTATCCGCGGTCTGGCCTGTCTTTAAACCAATTAGTCCTTTATATAGATATTTATTAAAACCGTTACAACCAGACTAAACCTATTTGGAGGACGAATATATTTTTCACGCCTGGCACTTATGCCGTCAGTACGGGATACCCCACTAGAAACGGGACATCCAGATATCCTGACACGCAGTATCAGTGCACGGTGCGCGTGTCGCAGAAACCAGCCGAAACAATCAACCCTTCTTTCCCAGGGCTTACCATGCTGTAATTTTCATTTATATTAGATCGGAATATTTTACATTCGCCCCCCTCTAACGCGAAAAGGTGTATGTAAGTGTATACCCTTAGATACACCTTTTTACCATAAATTCATCTCTATGACTAAAATATTTATGTTATCAAGCTTAACCACAAAAGTCACTTTACATTTCAACAACTTATTCAAATTGCATAATTATGCTTGCATCGTATCGATACCTGTGCAGGTTAACATTGCATTGTCCCATGTATGTAAACTTTAAACAACGTGTACAATAATCTTTTAAGCACTCTCAGTTAGAGGACTCAGCAGTTCCCCCTGGAGATGGAGAGGCAGGCTGAGTGAGGGCCACCCATGTGGGCCCTAATGATTGCAGCTCAGACGCTGTCTCCGCATCTCGCGACTTTGGGATTGTGTCAGTTTTCTTGCACCATCGAGTATCCCCCCATTTTCTCAATATGAATATTGTCACCCCCACTGAAAATGTAATGCTGACCCCGGCCGTAATCCACCCAGAATGGTAGGGATGATCAGGCCCTGTATTCCATCCTGGATGACTTACTTTTGGGGGTAGCTTCAGTTTTTGGATAGTTAGGTCCGTTATTGCAGGTAGGTGTTTCCATTCTGGGCGTTCCAGTTGCTGTCTCACCAACTCGTCCGGAAGAAGCTGAGGTAAATTTAGTGTATCTACAGAAAGAAAGGGATTTACATATTTTAATGTTGAATTATAACGGACTGTACCTGAGAGAAGCCATTCTTTGCCCCGTACCTGACAAGTAGCAGCTACGCGCAAAGTGTATATTCCCAGCGGGAGATAATTGGCTCTCTCTGGTTTCTTTGGACAGTGAACACTGTACGTCTCCCCAAAACTGAGGAGCACGAAGATAGTGGGTGTAACTTCTTTTACTGTCCCAATTGGGGCATCCACTCTGGTAACCGTTACAGCACAACTTTGATAATGATTCGAGTCACCGTTCAGAATACTGCGTGCACACAGTAATCGTCCTGCTCCATAGATTGGCCCAGTTCTGCATATACCTGGCTGATTTCCGATGCAGGTGTGAGGTTCGAAAATACCTCCGTGACGTGTGTCTATCGCCACTGCTGATGGTACCTGTATCTGAAGTGTGTAGTCAGAAGTATTGCGGGGGACTGGCCAACTAGAGATCCGGTACCTCAGGTATTCTGTTTCATCCACTAAAGGTAATTCTGCCTTGAAAACTAATTTGTTCTGATCCTCCCACATAGGGTGGATTTGGATATGTTCATAGTACCACTCACTACGTGGTCCAAAATGTCCCAATTCACGGCTGCTCTCCAGGATCTGTACCAGATCCTCTAGTGGGAGAATTTCCTCTGTGAGCCAGCCAAGTTCAAGGGATGCTCGTTGCCGCTGATATCGATCGCATTGGCGCTGCCAAAGGTACTGTACACTCCCTAAGGCGGCCAATATGCGATCGACTCGCGCATCATCCTGCAATTCTGTGATTCTTCCATTGTTTCCGCTGGCTATTTTCCCCAGTCTCGTGGTTTCTGTGTACAGCTTACCCATATAATGTTCCATGTCACGAATGTGCTGCATGTTTCGCCTCACTTCACTATGTGTTTGATTTACAACCGTTATCAAATCATTCGTGGTGTGCACAATTTGAGATTCCAATTTCATGGCTGAATTTATGTGTCGCTCGCATTCTTCAACTTCACTTTGTGTAGCTGTACCAAAAAGCTTAGAACTTATCTCACCTACAATGTTCAATAACCCTCTCCTTCTCCGGACTCTGGGTGCAGAATGTGAAGAGGTCAGAGCATCTTCCATATCTGTTATATGTTGATCCCAAATCATGCGTGTTGTGTTTGACGGTGGACGATGGTGATATAAAAGTTCTAATACATGTCTAAAATTTGTCAATTTTTCAGAAATACCTTGCGGTGGAGTGGGTGATTCAATTATCACTAGTACGGTCCAAGTGGCCACCTGGGTCCGTATGTCTTCCGGTGTAGAAATCAATAATCCATCTTGGAGTGGGTGCGGTTCATTTTCATGCAGATGCGCGAGCGTAGGAGACATTATTAGGCTCCAGCCATAGTAAAGTAGGATACCAGTGCAATAGCCTCGCATTTTCCTTTCTTAATAATCTGTGGGCTGGGAGGAGAAAAAGCTTGGCGTTTCACTGGCCCAGCTGTGTCTGCAATAGTTTCAGCTGGCTGACGTCGTACGACCCAGCGGTTCCTTCGGCGGCTTAATCGGACTGGGGATACTGCAGGCTCAGCAATCAGAGAAGGTTGGTTGTCGTCCTGCGACTTCAGTGCCCAGTGCGGTGCTTGCTTTATAAATCTGGTTCTGAGTCCCTGCGGCGAAGTAAAATGGGGGGTTGAAAGTGATTGGTTCACGCCCTTCTGACTTGTTTGTGCAACCGGTTCCTGGGTCTCCATGGGCTCGAGGGAGGGGCTCCGTTCACTTCGAAGGCCCTCCTCTGGAACCATTGGCTCAGGTTCATCTGACTGTGCAGCTTCTGGGCGTGTCGGTGGTGGAGTAGGAGGGGGTGTCCTGCTGATTGGCGGTTGAATGTTGGTCTGAAGGGGAGGTGCCACAGCCGGTTGGTCGGCCGGGGGATCATGCGTGGTGACTGACCTGTCTATTGGTGCCGGAATAGCTGCGCGACGGCGCTGATCTCGTACTGGGCGTGGATTGATATCCTCCCATGCCATGTCAGGGTCGACTATTCGCACCTTCTCCCTATTTAGCACTTTTGTTTTACTTGTCTGTTGTTGGCGGATCCACACTACGGGTCCCCGCACTCTAGTGACCTCCCACATAGGGTCCCAACGACTTGTAAGAGTTACTCTTTCTTCTGCTTTCACTACCACTGTGTCACCTACTTTTGCATCATCACAATTAGCCCGCCGTGCCAGTCTCTCCCTATTGTACCTCCGACTGTCTGTCGTAGCTTGCCTGGCCACTTTTAGTGCTATAGCCAGATCATCTAGTCTATTTCCAAAATAATTGTCTCTTTTTTCAGTTAGCAATCTGGTCAGGGGCAGCCGACCACGACGTCCATAGAGTAGAAAGAAGGGGGTGTAGCCAGTTACCGAACTCACACTGTTACGGTAGGCGGCCAGACAGTCACCGAGTTTATTTTCCCAATTTGGGGTATAATTATTGACAGTTTTTGCTAACATTTCTTTCAAAGTACGATTAAATCGTTCTACTCGCCCATTGGACTGTGGATGTACAGGGGATGTGCGGTGGTGAATAACTCCTATTTTCTTCAGATAATCCACCCAAGCTTTGGCGCAAAATTCTTGGCCATTGTCAGTGATTAGGAGCTCTGGAACTCCGTGTCGTGGTACAAACTGAGTGGCCCATGCATTCCAGACACTTTCATTTGATTTATTTGGAAGGGGAAATGCTTCAACCCAACCAGTGCAGTGGTCGATAATTGTTAGAACGTATTTATTACCAGAGAGGGAGGGGACGAATGGTCCAATTAAATCGGCCCCTACTATTTGCATAGGGTATTGTGCGAGAGGCATTTCCCCCATAGGTACATGGTCTGATCGACGTTGGTGCACCTGGCATACAGGGCACAATCTCAATCGCTCCCGGATTGTCTTTCTCATGCTAGGCCACACATATGCTTCTCGCAGACGATCTAGAGTTTTTTCAGTAGCCATATGTCCAACTTCTTTGTGAGCTCGATCAATGACAGTATTCTGATGGGCTGAGGGAAGGACTAATCGGGGGTAGTCAGCTGAGTAGGGGGTAGGTTTTCTCACACTATATAAGGCATTGTTTATCAAGATATAACTGTTTTCCTCATCATCATTATCGGCCCGTTTACGTAATTCAGCAAACTCCTGTTCTTGATCTCTAACTATGATAGTCATATCGAATCCATCCTGAAGGAGGGGCAGTTGCTCCTCAATTCTCTGATCTGGTATGGCTGCAGGGTCCACCCATTGGTCACAATCAAAAGTTGCTATTTCCCTTTGTGGTGGTATCCGAGATAACATATCTGCACGAATATTGTTTTTGCCAGCCCGATATTTAATTTGAGCTCCATATTCAGCTAATAGCACACCCCATCGCTGTATTTTTGTATTTTGCATGTCCTTTGTGAAGAGGGAGGTGAGGGGTTTGTGGTCTGTGAATACAGTGAATTTTGCCCCATATAGGTAGGGTCGTAACTTGTTAATGGCATAGACTACAGCGAAGGCTTCTTTTTCAATAGTGGCCCATTTTCGTTGGGTCGTGGATAGAGAATGAGAAATGTATTGTATCACCCTCTCAACTCCTTTTTCATCTTCTTGGACCAAGATTGCCCCAACAGCATATTCACAAGCATCAGTGTAAAGTTTATAGGGGTGGTTAATTTTGGGTGCAGCCATCACACTAGAAGAGGTTAAGAGTCCTTTTAATTGTTCAAAAGCATTTTGTTGTGGTGTGCCCCATTGGAAGTGGGCATGTTTGCGTTTAAGTGTTTCTAGGGGTTCAGCCACTGCGGCATAATTAGACATACACTGCCGATAAAAACCTGTCATACCTAAAAATGATCTTACCCCTTTGATGTCAGTGGGTGGCGCCAAATTTTGTATGGCTTGTATTTTTTCCGGGTCTGCTGCAATTCCATCCTTATTCACAATATATCCTAATAGCTTCACACTGGGTAGTCCGAAAGAACACTTTGTTGGTTTTAACCGTAGACCGGCTTTTCGTAAACAGTCAAAAACCAGTTGAATATGGGCTAGATGATCATCCATATTTTCACTGTAGATAACAATATCGTCAATGTAGACCATCACACACTTTCCAATCAAGCTAGCCAGTACTTTATCCATTGTACGCTGAAACACACTAGGCGCATTGGTAAGGCCAAATGGCATCCTCAGAAACTCATAGTGGCCCATATGACATCGAAAAGCGGTTTTTGCTATTGACTCTTCCTCCATTGGCAGCTGCCAGTACCCGGCCTTTAAATCCAAAGTGCTGAAGATGGTGCTGCCCCCTATCTGGTCGAAAATGTCTTGAATCTGTGGGAGTGGATATTGGTCTCGCACTGTTACACTATTAAGTTTTCTATAGTCCACACAAAATCTCGTTGTCCCATCCTTCTTTGGAACTAGAGTGACAGGGCTAGCGTAGGGAGATGAGCTTGGCCGAATCACCCCCTCAGCCAACATGTCGGCCACTGCTTCTTCCACGAGCTTCCTCTTCACCAGTGGAGTACGGTATGCAGGCAAACTGATGGGTGGCCCAGTGGTTTTAATTGTCATGGGGACTATGGAACAGCATCCATTATGCTCACCTTTAGCTGAGAAAATGTCAGAATTTCTTTGTACTATTTTATTCACTGCTTGGCTTCCTGTTTCTGGCAAAAGTGGCCCGATACTGTCCACATAGAGCCCTCCTATGCGATGAAGAGGCCACACTTTGTTATGCCAGAAAAGTTCATCATCTCGAAAATTTATAATTCCTTGTCCTTTCCGCAGGTTATCTGCACCTAGGATCATTTCGTGGTCCATTTTTCCAACCACAGCAACTTTTACCACTGTTCTGGTATTGTCAATTTTAATCTGAGTGACTCCTTTCACGTCAATGGACTGGCCAGATATGCCACACAATGGCGGTCCTGGCTTCAGGTAAAGGCTGCGGTGGCGTTTATTTGCTAATTCTTGAAATATGTCCAGTCGTAGGAGAGAGCATGTCGCCCCTGTGTCAACCAGCGCAGTCACTTTTACTCCTTGGATCGAAAATGTGACTGCGGGGCGAAAAAATCAGCTCACCTACAACCTCCACCCGTTTCCCTGGTTCGTAGGCCTGCGCTGAGGGCACTCACGGCGCATATGGCCAGGAGCAAGGCAATGGAGACAAATAGGTCGTCCATCTGGGGTCCATCTTGGCTCAGTTGTAGCAACGTTCCGAGGACGGCGGTTGGCGAACTGTGGAGCTGCGGCCACTGGTTTAGTCTTAGGATGGGCCATGGGCCGGCTCTGGAGTGCTATTTTCTCAAGTTTTGTTACAATTTGCTCTTGGCTTTTCAGTAATTTCTGGAATATATCAGGATTTACAGCACTTTGGCGAATGGGGAGTGGTGTCTTGGGTGTAATAGTACCAACCTCCATTGGTTCCTCTGTGCGGCTGAGTCGAGCATAAGCATCTTTTCTGGCACTGTAGCCAAAAATCAGCTTTATAGCTTCCTCCAGCGTAGAAGGCGCCCCTACTTCTACCAATTTTCTGGCCAATTCAGAACTGCGTAATCCTCGGGCATAGGCACGAATCAAGATCCTGTTCTGATCGTCATTCCTGTCTGCTGTGGGATATGCTGCATCAGCCACTTCCCGGAATCGTCGGTTACATCCAGCTTCCGGTTCATATGCGCTTTGGTTGGTTTTTTCCAACTCATCACGCAATGCACTTGCCTCATCAATATGCAGGAATGATGCAGATATATGTTCCTTTACAGTCTCCCATGGAACGTCGTCTCTGGCGGAGGAATGAGTGGACATATACTCCGAGATGAACCTCTCTAGTTCATGCCTTAAAGGACCAGCAACTGTCCTTGAAGCCAAGCTGATGGTTTGCTTGGACGCCAGCAGTTTCCGTGCTAGTTCAATCTCTTTAATCCAGATTCGAACCGCCGACGGGTTACTGCCGTCACAGACGGTTGTCTGTATTATCTGACCCTTTAGTCTTTCCGAGTTTGCAGCTTGTATTCTCACTTGTTTCTTCTCAACAATCCTTTGTGCTTCCATTTGGGCCAGGCCATCAGTGTATTTGTTAAATTGTGAGGCATCCATGATAAATGAATGTATGAAGTTGTTTTCTAAGTTTAGTAGCCAAAAAATGTATAACACTTATTTTAATTAATTTATAAAGTAGTTATTATCCTCTCACCCACGCTAAAGCCTTAATCCGCCAGCTAGCTCGCCACTGAAAAGTTCTAGGCCCTTTAATATAAAGATCTTGGCCCTTTTACCAATACGTTCTGGGCTTGTCCAGGTCCCCCAACTCGTGGGTAGGCTGCGTTGGGTGAGAGAATAAAACAACACTCTTTTCTGGATCAAAAATGAAAACTGACATTTTATTGTGGTTTCGTACATTATATAGTATCGGTATATCCGGTCTACTATCGGGCCAGCTGCGCGTAACATAATTCGCCATAATTTACGGCTGGTAAAACATAATGTCATTTAGTGTAATGTCGTAGGGTCGGTAAACATACTCATATATTTCCTTGATTATGCTGTGGATTTATTACACCTGCCACTCAGGCCGGGCTTTGTTACAACGACTCAATAATCTCCATTTTCCTTTTTATAAGTTTGGCATTTCTTTAGATCCACTATGTCGTTCACAGTAAATATACAGTCTGATATAACATCGTATATATATTATATATATTTATACCTTTCTATATAATAGTTACTACTTCCCGTAGGCTAGGTGTTCTTATTAATATGGTTACCAAATATCATATTGTTCTCTCTACTTAACCAGTCCGGAGAGGGTTTGTTTTTGACCCTCGTATAATTCAGATAAATTTTGTTATGTAAGCTTCTTAACAGTCATTGCGTACCCGTGATATACTTTAACACCTAGAGTTAACACCTAGCGTACGGAAGTGTGGCAAACCGATTACTCAGTCCATTATTAATATAAGCTGCGGCTAATAGTTGTCTGACTGGGGAGTAATAACACTCACGGCCTGTGCCCAGCTTATCCGCGGTCTGGCCTGTCTTTAAACCAATTAGTCCTTTATATAGATATTTATTAAAACCGTTACAACCAGACTAAACCTATTTGGAGGACGAATATATTTTTCACGCCTGGCACTTATGCCGTCAGTACGGGATACCCCACTAGAAACGGGACATCCAGATATCCTGACACGCAGTATCAGTGCACGGTGCGCGTGTCGCAGAAACCAGCCGAAACAATCAACCCTTCTTTCCCAGGGCTTACCATGCTGTAATTTTCATTTATATTAGATCGGAATATTTTACAACCAGGTAAATTGATCACATTTGATCCAAAATTTAACTAGAAGGGTTTAGTTTTTTGGGACAAAAAACTGGAGATGTCTCCCCTCCAGCAGCATAGCCATAAAGGTTGATAGCTAATAGATGTAACTTTAGTGTCAATGGCTTTTGTAATTAATGTTATTAAATGGCTCCTGTGGACAGTAGAGACTATGTATTAAGCGGAATTTATTATTCCGTTTTGGTGCTTGTCTACACACCCAGCAAACACGACGTCGACCAAATACTGGTCCAATGCTGGCCCATGCACCGTCTGCGACGCTGGCCCAGCATCAAACAGCACTGGTTCAACGCCTCGTGTTTGCTGGGCTGCGCTCAACCCAGGAAACACAAAACATTTGTATAACATTTGTACAATGCGTCGAAGACGTTGGGCCGGCGCTGTACAAATGTTATACAAATGTTTTGTGTTTGCTGGGAATAGCAGCTGGTCTGGCGGCGATTACAAGCCGACACCGACCCAATGTCTGTTAAATGTTTGGCCAGCGTCGCCGGTCCTGGCCAGCAGGCATTCAGTCCTAATGAGTACTTTGTTTGTGACCATTTGCAATCGTTTGCGACCATTTGCGATCGTTTAGTAGAGGTGCTAAGGCGATATAGTGTTCGGATTGTGATACAAGCACCAAATTTCACACATAGGTACATCTTGATGTCCTGAATCAGATAAGAGGAACACCCCAATCGATTTTGACCCGTAAAATATCCTAATTTGCATATTTCAAAAATGGCCGCGAAATGAAACCGAATCGGGTTTGTTTACACTAAATCGCGATTTTTTCACTGCATTTTGTGATTTAATTTACTTTGATGTTTTCTATAATTGTGTCTCAGTATCTTTGGATATATTTTTGCTGCTTATTTAACTCGAAAACGGCCCGAATTTGCATAACAGAATTATCATATTCAAATATTTCATAAAAGTTATGATTTTCATTATAACAGTTTATTTCACTGTACACACTGCTTAATTATAGCTAAACATATGTAATTAGTAAAATATCCGCCAATTGTGATAACGACATTAAAAATGGCCGCCAACATTATCATATTCACATATTAAATTCAAGTTATAATATTCAGCTTATTGTACTGCATACACTACCTAATTTGAAACTAAATGTTAAGTAGTAAATCAAACAGACGCGATATTGTGGTTATGCTTATGTAAAGCGTTCTGCATTTTCTGACATAAACACATAAAAGTACTTTTTTCAAACTTGATGCCAGCACAACAAGCTTGTGAACTGTGTCTAGGATTGCATTTAAATTTACCATAAAAGTTATTAGGAAACTTTACCAAATGTATGTGTAACCACAAATGTATTAAAAAAAAGTTGGTACTTTTTTATTTAAAATTGTTGGTGTAAAAAAACATTTTACACCATCATCAGTTTTGTTAGTCAACATTTAAATAAATACGTAGGGCCTACATAGTCATAGTGTAGATCCAGCTTATATATTCTCATATAATATAGTATATTAAACCTTCTCGTCCAGCTGAAATGCGGATTCCGGGGATAATGAACATTCTACGTTTGAAACTTAACATACTTATTATTAATCCATCTCAAATTCCAGTTATCTTAGCCACTGGATTGGTAAAATAGCCTCAGAGAGTCAGGGAGAGTCAATTTATTATAAACATACATAATTATACTTGAACATTTTACTACTGTAAAACTTTTTGAATGATCCACCAGACAGGGACAGCTCAAGGTGGATGTAGAATACCGAGGATACTAGAACGGGTTTTAGTATCCTTGAAAATACATATAGGAGAGATAACATATCATATAGGAGATACCACATATCAATGTGTATATCACAATCTCGTAGCAGGCATGTCTTCGTGAACATAACATACCGTCATGCACTCGTACATACATAGGTTGCTCTGACAGGAAAAGCAAGCAGAAAACCCTTATACATATATGGATATTTTTCCTATAATGTTAAAAGACATCCGATAGATATGCAGTGTCTCCATGTACATCTCAGTAGCGCCTAAGAAACTATGCAGGCTGGGGAGAATATGGAGAGCGCAGAAGCGTGGACAGATACGCGTCAATGAGTTTTAAAAATGCCACAAGAAAAAAAGAAAAAATAGTTATGTTGTGTTATCTTGTGTGCTGACCGTTTCGCCTATACAAATCCACATCAGAAAAAACTACTTTTACAACATAATTATCAGGGTGTATTATGCACCAGTCCATGTGAAAGTGTAAACACTATACAGTCATGTCGCTATGAAGACGCTCGTGAATCATGCTTCACATCTCTCACATATATTGAGACACATGAACTATAGATACATGTAATATCTTGTGAGAGAATTAGTCGCTTGTGGGCAGAACATTGAACATGAGAGATACTGAGCATTATCACTGGTGATGCACTCAAAAAAAATATGATTATTAAATACAGATGCTCGAAACAGCCCTCCCCAATGGCTACATATCAGGATGGACATTTTTGGCGAATGACATTGAATGAGTGCCCCCATTGAATGCTTATCTTAAACGTCCTAATCCACATGACCGAAGTGGCGAAAAAACAGGAGATAAACGGGTGCATGTGCTGGGTGACTCTTTCAGAGGTGCATCCAATTGCGCACAAACTAGTTGTCTTGCGTACTGCAAATGTAAACAGTTCGAACTTATAATAGGTCTATATGCTTGTGCTGATCTTTTATATACGAAGGTGATCGTGCACTTCCGGTGGGATTATGTCACCACAGCATCATCTTATATAGCTGGCTATTTAAACAAAGCTATCTGGAACTTGCGCAATTTATGTAAGGCGATATTTTGCCCAACACAGATTTGTGGCAAAATATTGTGTAAGTTTTTGTTGAAAATTCTAAAAATCGGAGACCCGCTACTTGTAGATGTTATAAACCCGAATATAGTATATATTTAAAGATGATAAGATATTATTGAAGAAGATATAAAATATGTCATAATTGACAATTATGGTGAAATCACAAGATGTAATCACAATATTTCCATTCCACTTTGGTCATGGCGGCCATTTTGAAATTTTACAGATTCGGATAAGTTACGGGTTTGGTTACATAACGTTTTGTCTTCAATGGAGAAAATCATTTGAATATGATGTTTGCAGCCATTTTGAATTTCGTTATTCTAATTCGGGCGGTTATGGGCTTCATTAATAATCATAAATATAACCAAATATACTAAGATACAGTTACACGAGTCATAAAATTAAATAAAATCACAAAATACTGAGAACAGATCAAAATTTAATGTAAACAAAAAAACATTTTAGTTTGACTTTGCGGCCATTTTGAAATATGCAAATTAGGATGTTTTACGGGTCAATATCGATTGGGGTGTTCCTCTTATATGATTCAGGAGATAAAAAGGCACCCGTGTGTGAAATTTGCTGCTTTTATCACAATATGAACACCTCGGCGGATTTTTGGACCTTAGCACCTCTACTAGTTTGCGACGGCTTGCAACCATTTGCGATCGTTTGCGACCATTTGCGGTCGTTTGCGACGGTTTGCGACCATTTGCGATCGTTTGCGACCGTTTGTGATCGTTTGTGACCGTTTGCGACCATTTGCGATCATTTGCGACGGTTTGCGACTATTTGCTATCGTTAGCGACCATTTGCGATCGTTTGCGACGGTTTGCGATCGCTTGCGACCGTCTGCGAAAGTTTGCGACCATCTGCGATCGTTTGCGACCATTTGCGACGGTTTGCGACCATTTGCGATCGTTGCGACCGTTTGCGATTGTTTGTTCCCACTTGCGATCGTTTGCGACCATTTGCGATCGCTTGCGACGGTTTGCGACCATTTACGATCGTTTGCGACCGTTTGAGATCATTTGCGACGGTTTGCGATGGTTTGCGACTATTTGCGACTTTGTACTTCGACTAACCATTCTCTCTTTCTCCTCTCTCCCCCACTGTCATATCATTCATCTCACCATCCTCAGGAGGTTCTCTTGGCCCAGTTTAGCCTATATGTGCACAAATTTAGCCTAAAACTGCATTAATTCATTCCTCTCTGTGATTACAACTGTTATTTTAATTTTAAATCGTTTATATCAAACACCCAATGTTGGTTCAATGCTGGGCCACTGTTCGCGACGCTGGCCCGTCACTGAAATATTATTGGATATATGTATTTTAATTATTACCCCCTGGTAATCAGAGGGTCAAGCGGACCGTCGAGCTCAGCATGATAAACCCCTATACCGCCTTTTTTTCCATTAATAGACCTTCAACCGAATGCTGCGACATTGGGCCTGGGTTAATGTTGGCCCGCCGTCTGTGACGCTGGCCCACATTCAGCGTGGCGTCAAACACGACACGGTAACCCAATACTGGGCTAATGTTGGTTCAGCGTCGTAGACGGTAGGCCAACAAAAGCACAACATTGGGTCAACGTCTTGTGTTTGTACGCCTGCAGGATAGATGAACGCACGGACATGGACAGAGAAATGAGCAGTGAGAAGTAAAGCTATATGTCTCTCCCTCTCTGTAGAGGGGAGACATAATGAGCAACGAAGCCTGGTGGCTCTACTGTCCACATGGCACCAATATGCACACGGGGTGACATTGTCACACCGCAATATAAGTCATTGTGTCTATAGTGTTGATTTAATTGGACTATGTCTTGGAAACTCAACCCAAAATTCACATTCTAAAAAATAGCGACGCAGCATGCACTGTATTGTCCACTCATCGAGTGTAGAGTAAACAGGATCTGCCAAATTACAACTTTATCGGCCTTTATTATTCAGATTTCAAGAGATATGACTCGAGATATAGGGTAGCTACTGGCTGACTCAACACCTCATTTAGACGTCCGCGACCCTCTGTTCCCCGAGGGCGCATCTAAATGAATTAAATACTGAAATGCTTCTGTTTCCATGTTCCTTGCCTCCCATACCAACCAGACATCTTGCAATGAGTATTATATACTAAATACTAATGAAGAATTTGGAAAGGCTAAAAGCAGCTTTCATACAAGCTTCGAATGCCTTTATCTTCGGGTGCTAGGTTTCACTTAGCCTCCACAGCCAGTAGGCCTAGAGGAGACGTCAAACCGATGCCGAGCTAATGTAGGTCACCATTGACAACGGTGACGCAGCATTAGAACAACACTGTTCCGACGTCACGCTCCGACCACATTCACAGCCACGTGCATACGCTGCAGCGGCAGCCAGCTATGAAGGCCCTGATTTAGGACGGGAGTCTCGTTTCGCTGAAAAAAAAGTTAGGATGATCTTAACACTTTAAGATAAAACAGCCTGAAATAGCTTGTTCGCACATGCATTACTACAGACAATAACAATAAAGTTAAAAATGTCGTTTTGTCTGTTTCTATTTATGGCTACTGTCCACTAAATTTGGCAATTAACACGTTCCAGGTATTAGTCCTCCTTTCCATCCAGACATCTTTACTACAGAATGTAATTGGCTGGCTAAAAAGATTCACTAACATCAGATCCTAATTATCTCGCTCTCAGCACCCTTGCTAAGAAATTGTACACAATTCAAAGAGTTGCTGTATAATTTATAGAAAAATCAACGAATCTAGTGGACATGTTCTCATATTAAATTTAGCTTATAAAGACCCGGCAAACAGCAAAACTCCATAATATTTAAATGGATTAGTCGCTGCTCCTGTCTGTGGCCTTTCATATAGGGGCCTTAGCTATATTTATCCTAACGAAATAATCGTAGGACCTAGTATTTTTTTCAAAAATATAAGAGGGAACAGATTTGCTGTACAAAAGTATAGGTCAGCATGGAGCGCCAGTTGCTTTTATTTTCTGATCAAGACTATAGACTATAATGGCCAAGAGATATCTTCTCCCACCTCCTGTTATTTAATATAGATCAGCAACACTATTTTACAATTTAATGATTAGTCGACTTGCTCGATCAGCACTCTATCCCCTGCTTGATACTCCAAATAGAGGTCTGTGGCCTTATATATGAAAAGTCAATTCAAGTCAAAGTTAAATATTGCGTTGTGCCTTGAAAGCCACAATAGGTACGAGAAAAAACATTTTTGGGGGAAAATAGTTTTTTCAACTACCTTCGTATGGCGGCCATTTTGAATTTTGCCTAATAATAAATGCTTAGAAGAGACAATCTGGCAGTCATCGGATTTGGAATCAGCACAGTCGAACTGTATAAAAACAACCAAAAACATTGTATATGCTACAAAACAAGGTTCAGTGACAAAATACATTACACTAGCTTGGACTATACCCGATAAGTGTGTATTTCGGAGTGAGCATACAAGTTGGGACAATCATGACTCTAATGACCATAAAACCTGCTGGCTGAGGGGCTAGATGAAGGGTCCGATGCTGATTGTTTTTCTTATATAAGGTCAACGCTGTTTTTTTTCTTTGGAAAGGTCAACACTGAGGAAAATCCCTTTCTTTTTGTCACTAGAACAGCCACAAACATCCTGTGAATATTGCCTGTGTACTTTGGCGATGTTCACGATGTCTCACAAATGTTTAAAACATGCGAATCGGCCGAGTTTAGCTGTGGAGAGGCTCTCTGTTTTGAAATATGTAGTCCGTTAGGAAATTGGTCCTTTTGCGATGATGTTGAAATTAAACTCGCAACGTCTTTGATGATGTGATACATCTGAGACCTCACATACTTCTCCTAATACGAGTTAAGAACTTTATGTCATAGATTAGGTAAATTATTATTTAGAAGAAAATAATAAAATTGGGGAGTTCTTTCCCTGTCAAACACATAAAATATGATTATAAAAGGGGTACATCTAAAAGGCAAAATTGTAATGACCGACATTTTGTCATAATCCTTTTTTTCGAATCCTAATCACGTTGCCAAGTTTTAAAAAAAGTTGTATTCTATCGGAATGTTGCCTTCACTCATTCAAACACTGAAAAATATATAACAGAGCTAAAACAAAAACATTCCATTTGCCTGGGAATGAGCCTTTAACCTTTTCACTACCAAACATGACGGAAATTTCCGACGTCATTCGTCAATGAACGTAACCATAAAATGACACAAATTTTCGTCAAATATATACTACATTTATGTATTTTTCGTCATTTGAAGCTGGAAATTGCGTTAGCAATTCCAGCTTTAAATGACGAGAAATAGAACTCTTACACCAGTATTTCTGGATCCTGGTATGCACCCCGGCCTGGAAGTCAAAGGGTTAATTAAGAGAGAAGTGCCAAAGCTACAACACTTTCTAACCATGAGATGAATGTGCGGAGAAAGGAACCGCCCATAAAAAGACAATCTTCATAGAGAACGGGATACCTTTTTTGAGTAATTAAACCATCATTTTTTTCAATCTTGACTTTCATAGCTCTAATCATGTAATTATTTGAAGAAACCTGTTATATCCACTCGTGAAAAATAAACAGTAGTCAACTCTGACAAGATGCATGTAGTGTTTGGAAGAATCCTTTCCACTACATTGCGTTCTGTAAAGTTGCACTTTTGATTGATTAGCTCAGCACTTATCACAAACTATTGATACCACTGTGGAAACAAAAACAAATGCACCTGGGCTTCTTTTCAGTGTGTTTTTATTCCTACTGGCAAGTATGTTGGCTCCCCGTATTTATTATTTCTATGTGCGTTGTATTTTTCCACCGAATATAGTCATATATATCTATCTTATAGAATAATTGCAGTGGCATTTAATTTATTTGGTTTGGGACTTTCTTGAATCTATATAATACATGTATACAATCCCAGCAGCACAAGGATTAACCCTTTAACCGCCGGTGTCGCATATATTCGGGTTTCCATAATTTATTAGCACATTAAGTACCACCTTTTAAACATGTTAAAAATATAAAATGTGACATCAATCAGCGATATTTGAAAACAGTTGACCTCCGTTTTGTCAAATCTAAATAATTTTTTCTCACTTGAAGTTGTGGATCGCGTCAGCGAGACACAATATCAAGTGGGTGAAAATTCAGATTGAATAATTTAGCGGTTATAGGGTTTATCAAATCTGTCATGTGAGCAACAGCAGAACTTTGATTGGCTACGGGTAGACTTTGCCACATGCATCCACTTCTCAATTTTGACACACATTTTAGCTTTTAGAAAGATAAACCAGGTGACATTGAGGCATCTTTATTAGCTCTTGTTTGTTGATTTAAAACGGGGCTCGCTGCTGAAGGCATTTTGAGAGGTTTTTAAATGACAAAAATCGACCGACCGCGTTGAAAAGAGTCATCTTATGATGTACAATGGTTCATCTATAGCACAGGATTTTTTGTCAAAACAAGGCCGAACGTGGAACTGCGAAAGAGCAGATATATTTGCTCCACAGTAAAAATCGGAACACATTTTGATAGCAAAATTAAAATATGCTGTTTTACTCCGGAATCATAATTTAGGGGGTATCAACGCTCCTTAAAGGTTCTATTTGTCTTAAAATACCTTCACGTGACAGTTTTTTGAAAGCTTGTGGATATGACAATCTGACAATACAACTACAGCCTGCATAAACCTTTAAAAATGTGGAATATATTGAAAAAACTGATGTTATGCACTAACAGAAAATCGAGGCTAGACATTGTTTATTTTTGCTTAAAAAACAACTTTTTTGGCGATTGACCGCCCCTCTACTTGTATATAATATACGTGCCTAGCAGGACAAGGTTTAACAGTAATCAGCTGTTCTTGCCTAGTTACAGAGAGTGTGTTGAAGTCACGGACTCGAGGCAATCTAAATCTAAAACGATCTAAAACGATAAATTCTCTGTCACGACCAGGATGAAATCCCGTCTTCGCCTGTATCGGGTATCCATGGACTACAGCGTGCATCCCGCCAGATTATTTTACATTGACCTACATATTCCGTGCAGTGTCACCTTTATCCTTCCGCCGTGGAAAAACTTCCATCGCGAATAAATAACAGTTTTTTATCATTGTACAACCTTTTTGTGTGATGTAGTTGTTATTTAACCCTCAAACACCTACACACGCACGCACCGTCACATCAACACCGGCCGGCTCCCATGCATCGTGGGAGCAGCTGACAAATCTCCCTCCAACAGAACTCTGCGCTGACATGTTTCATGTGATTCAATAGACCAATTTGAAATTACCATAACTGTCTTAGTCCTCTTTTCCTGCTTCGTTTGAACACATATGTTATGGGTCTACGGTCAATATAAACAGTTTCACTCTTTCAGTGCGGGGCTCGACTTTAGACGTCAGAATGTGACGTCAATAGACGTCAGATTCTGACGTCTAAAATCGACCTCCGCGCTGTATGAGTTAAGTTTGTGGGTAGAATGCCAAATTGTGCCAATAGATCTCACATAGAGCTTGAACTATTGTTTAACCCTTTCAAGCCTGAATTTACCATTGTCATCTTCATCCACTACAAGCCGCGAATTGCTGTCGCAATTCTCGACTTGTAGTGAATGAAGATGATTTGATGTTGTTTAAAAATGCACTGAAAATTGCCATGAATTGGTCAGCCAGTTTCATGGAAATTTTCGTTCTAAAACCCTTAGCTATAGGAAAATCAAGTCTGTTTTGAGGGATGTGAAATGATGCTTTAATGCATCGTGAGGGCTTAAAGGGTTAATGTAAAATATATCTGTGCAATTATTTCGACCTGTTGACAATTGTCCACATTTATATCATTTCACACCTCAAATTTGCTACTCTTGGTGTTTAAAAAACGCATTCATTCCTATATCTATGATTTGATCGGCTTAGAGGCCTAATTCGCCGTCCGAAAAGCAATAATGCTGAAAGATTGTGCATCATCTTCACAATCCTATTGAATATTCCAGACAGATGCATCTCGCTGTACAATTGGCTTAGCCAATCATTAAATATAAACCACCAAGCTAACATAAGTAGTGACGCGGTGCTGGATCAACGTTGAGCCGGCGTCGTAAACGGTGGCCCAACGCTGATCCAGCATCGGGTCAATGTCGTTTGCCAGTTGACCGTGAACTCATGAAACCGTTCTCAATTTCCGAATGGTCTTCACTTATCGTTACTATAAATACCAGCGTGTCTAGCAACACAGCCGACATGCGAGCCCTGCTCAGCTGTCGAGATGATAACAAACATAATAAATAACTCTCTAGCTGTAAATATTTTGTTATTGTGAGCTGAAACATTATCGTACAGTTTTGATCAGTCCAGGATGTTCATTATACAAATTGTATTAGGTTTGTCGTGTCAGCCAGTATGGGAAATGATACCCTGGGGACATCGCAAGGCTCTGACACAGATACCTCCATTTTTAAATATGTCATATATATAATATATATTAATTATAATTAATATATATTAATTGTAATACGAACACTAGATTTCGCCAGTTGAATAAAGCCTAGTTTTAATTGACACTCGAAACTTAGTCTCAGTTTCATGACAGCCGAGTTTTTCGGTACGCGGGGCGAGTGTTGTTTTTGACACAGCTTGTTGTGTACATAAAATGGCGATCAGTGTTGCCGGGTCTGCGGCGAAGTGAGTGGGGCAGGCTTGTCAAGTCGGGTAGGGAAAATTATGCACTTTTAAATGTGTTATTATTACATGTTTGCTCGACATATCAGCTCAACTGTTTTAATTGAACTCACAGTCCCTGATGCAGAAGAAATGAGCTAGGTGCTAAAAATAGACATTCAAATCTGAGAAAAGAATATGGGATACGCTGCTGATATACTTGACACGCCACTGCTAAAAATAGTGATTACTGAAATACAAGTTTTGTTAACAAGTATTGTAGAAATTGTTTTAGAAAAGGCTATGACGGCTCATGAAATAGCATTTGTTTTAATATATAATTTAAATAATTAAATATATATTATATATTATACTACATTTTTTAATTGGATATTTTTTTTAATTGGATACTTTTCATTTACTGTGTGATGTGAATAAGTAAATAAAAAGTGGCAATGGTAGGTAGGAGGGGGGATCATTCTACAATACGGGATATTTCGTTATATGTCATTTTCTGAAATGAAACGAATTATGAGTAATTTTCGCCCGCTTGAAGTTTGTGGATCGCGGTAGCGAGGCACAACTTAAGTGGGCGAAAATATAAATCAAAGGACATAGCAGGTAATGAGTTAAGAAATAAATACATAGATTGGCGGCAGTCTCAGACTTAAAGGTCAGATACATTAAATATACTAGTAATTTATTTTACAGCTAAACATATATCATCTTTTTAAAAAGACGAGCTCAGCAGACAAACCCGATGCACTTGTCAGATGGTTCAGATGGTTCACAACGTGTCTCTCGCCGGATCTATTTTTTGCGTTGTCGTTTCCTCTATATTTTTCTCATCTCAAACGCCGGACACGGAAGAAGGCGTCTAAAAAGTAAACCATCTAAAAAGGTAATCAATGTAATGGTGGTTTACCGTTGGGCCAGCGTTATATGCCCTGGACCAACTTCGAACCAATGTAGGACTAGCCTTTCCGATTTGCCGGGGAGTCCGGATATGTTCAGCTCCACGTGCACACGTGCGTGTGAATCAGGGGCCTCCCAGAAACACGAGACATTGACCCAATGTTGGGCCAGCGTCGTAGACGGTGGCCCAACATTGGGTCAATGTCTCGTGTTTGCTGGGATATATTTAACCCTTTAACCGCCTGTCCTCAATGTATTCGTTTTTTGAATATTTTTGCACATGTTAAAGATAAAACGCAGCATCAAACAGCAAGATTTCAAAATCGTTGACCACCATTTTGTAGAATCTGGATCATATTCACTCACTTTACTTTGTTGTAAGTTGTGGATCGCGCCAGCGAGACACCCCTTCAACTCAACGGAGATTAAAAGAGGTACTGATTAAATATACATGTATATGATTTGATTTGAGTTAATCACTACAACTATAGCCTACTCATCTGCAAAGGCAAAAGCCAGTATATGCTTACTTGTGAAGTGAGCACTTACTGCTTTTTGACTCTGCACGGCAGAATAAGCACAGCATATGTCACATTTTCTCTCCACGTGCGCACGTGTGTGTGATTCTCTTATTTTTATCCGATTTTGTTGAGCTGCTGTCATTTTCACAACAGAAAAAAAACGAGAAAAACTTATTAAATATTTACAATTAGACTGAAGACCTACCAGATAATGTGACACTTTATTTTGTTTTAATTGTATTCATACATGTATTTGAGTTTAACCATTACAGCGCGGGGATCGACTTTGAACCTCAGAATCTGACGTTTGTGGACGTCAGATTTTGACGTCTAAAATCGATCCCCGCTCTGTAAAAATTAAAATATTTATGATGGCTATAGACCCATAACAAAAGTTTTCAAATGAAACGGAAGGAGCTAACTAAGACATTTATAATGATATCAAATTGAAAACAACCCTTCTTGTCTCCATGGTTTATACAATATTATTTCAGCGTTCTAAGGTTTAATTTAAGATATTCCCGTCTCCATGCTGAAACATTTGAATGGCTTAGAGGTAAAGTGATCCAAATCCGCATTTTATCATTTTCCTATAGAAGGCTTCAAAGTTAAAATCACTTTAAAAAAAATATATTTCAATTTTAATTTAACTCTGTTACGTCCATAATTAGAAGCATATAGGGAAAGTTTTGCATTGTTTTTTAATTTTTTTTTCTATCCATAGTTATCAATATCGTAAAACCCATTTCTGACAATGTTTATTTCCTCTTTTTATTAACTTTTGAAACTTTGAAATATAAATGTATTTTTAAATGTAAAAACAAGTATAGAAACTGTCTAGTGTCTCATCATCTTGCTCCAGTAAAGTCAGAGGTAAACTGATCCAAGTCAAAATGTCTCTATATAAACTGAAGTAATCGGATCACATTGACGAAAAGTATCAATTTTGAAAGTGAAAAAATATATGTTGATTAATTCATTTGAAGTTTCAAATATCAAACAATAGTCATATTCATGGAAATAAACACCTCTCATATCGAATGATTTGACATTTTATCTTAATAAATTGCTTTAAAAAATGTACATTTATGGTCTCGACAGCACAAAGTGTAATCAATACAATCTATACTACTTGTATGAGAAATTAATTTTAACCAAAACGCACAAACAGAAATTATTTCCTATTTGAGGCGAGACTGTGCACAAAGTGTAAGGTGTCTGTTCTAAATGTCCATTAGGTGATAAGAACTCTGTCAAAAAACCAGCCCAGTAAAAAATCAAAATAGAAGCCATATTCCATTATTTTGCCATTTGGCGAAGGTCAAACATTACATTTAACTAATTTTCGCCGGAAATGGAGAAAATACATGATTTTAGAGTCTGCCTTAGCGTTTTCATGTATGCCCTACATAATGGTGTGGCCATAAAGCACCCTTAATATCGCATTGTGGATGAAAAATCCAAGATGGCCTTTGCATTTTATCAAAGTCAAACAAAATTTTTTTTTTTTTTTTGATAGAATTGAAGCAAATTTTTTATTTTGTGTGTCTACAATATGGTCTGGTACTATACTCCCGACATAGTGGTGAAGCCAGAAAGCACCGTATGCATTGCATTGTGGATGGCCACCATTTTTTCAAGGTCAAACAATTAGATTATTTTCGCCCGTTTACATGCCTGCCCGACCTAGTGGTGCTGATAGAGCACACCTACGTCGCATTGTAGGTAAAGGCCAATATAATATACCTTTTTTGTAAGGTCGAGTATGAAATTAAAATCAAGTTGTACAGTATACATGTACAGAAGCTCATTATCTTATAATACATATAATAACATAGTGGTTTCAGGTACGCCCGACACAGTGACATATCTGCATAAACATGACATTCTAACAATTGAACAACGTGGCTGACAATTTTTCAATGTCAAACAGTACATTTATATCAATTTTAACAGAATGGAAGCCGATGTTCTTTGTTGTCCACCGTAAAGTTGTATTTCAGATATGCTCGACGTTATCATGTGTTGAAGAAACAATTAGAGAATGCATTGTGGGTAAAAACTAAGATAATCGTCATTTGCCCAAAGTCAAACAATAATTATGTAAAATGCTTGGACAGAAAAGAAGCATATTCATGCTGTCGGTGCCTTCCATTACAGTAAGCACAAAACATTTGTATAACATTTTTACAATGTTGGGCCAACGTCGTTTTCAAGTTGTGTCCCACATCATGCTGTGACCAGAAAACAATATTGTAACATTGCAATGTGGATAAATACAAGGTGGCCACCATGATGTTGTCCAATGTCAAACCATGAATTTTGAACAGAATAGAAGAAGTAAATTCGTGACGTTGGTGGCATGGGTATGTTTAAATGATAATAACATAAAGATTAAACAGGTTTTAACCGCTTGGTGTATTTCACTTGAGCAAGTTTTGTTGTGATCATTTTCTGTCCTGTCTGAGCTTTGAAACCTGCTTAATATAAGTTGATTGAGCAGGCTCTGATAATAATGGCAATCACATGAAGCAGGTGTTAATAGTATATTATATTTGACTTCAGCATGTTGTGTTTTGAATAACAAGAATTAATGCACATGAAATATATCCTGCTTGGTGTATTTCACTTGAGCAAGTTTTGTTGTGATCATTTTCTGTCCTGTCTGAGCTTTGAAACCTGCTTAATATAAGTTGATTGAGCAGGCTCTGATAATAATGGCAATCACATGAAACAGGTGTTAATAGTATATTATATTTGACTTCAGCATGTTGTGTTTTGAATAACAAGAATTAATGCACATGAAATATATCCTGCTAAAACAATTAAGAACGTTAGAACTTTATGTATTTTCTGCGAGGAAATCGTGCACTTGCGGATGGTGATCTTAGCATCGGTAGCGACAGTTGCATAACTTTTAATTTGGGAAATGGAAAGTCATTTAATCGTCATGTAGTTGAAATCATGTGCGTCAGTCATCTCGCGGCATAAGCGATATTTACATTCATTAACTAAATCCTTTCAACGGGTTTATATGTAACAAATCAATTGAGGTCGCCTCTCAGTGCAGGTGGCTCAATTACCTGATATTTCACTCAATATCATCTCACGATGCAATTTCTATTTCGGGATATCCGTCTTATGACTATTGTCACTGAAAGAAGATTTGCATTATGAACCAAGGCCAGTTTATAATGTAAATCTTTTTTCGTGCGATGGAGGGCTCAATGAAGTCTAACGTTGATAAGCTTAATTTCCGAGTAACCTCTCACATTATAGCGCACCAACATAGACATGGTCGATTAATTTGATTAATTTTATCAAACCTGACTCAACTTCTACACTACGCAGCCAGACAATCTCATTGCCAACAAATACTAGATATCAATCCAATGCTGGATCACTGTTGGTCCACCGTCCGCAATGTTGGCTCAACATTGACCTGGTTGCTGGGTTGACCGGTAATGAGATCTTTTCCATGGCATTTGAAATGCACTAGCCGGCTCTACAACTTAAAGGAGACTTTACATTAGCCTTATCACGTGGGTGTAATTTGAACTGAAGGCCAAAATTTAAAAAAAATTAAAAAAATATAGGCATATAAGACGCAGACTTGGTCCCGCAAATAACAAAATTATTGATTTACAGTAACATTTCAAACAGTAACATGCCTTTTGTCGAACCCACCAACCCTATAAAGTATTTAATATATTACATAATCAGTACACGTAACTGCAATTTAATGCAGGCATAATACAAACGCTTAGTAATCGAGTCTGTTAGGGGGAATTGTGCACATTTGTCTACAAGCATGCCATTTGCTACACTTTTTGTTGACATGCTGAATTCAGATCTGCCGGGAGCCAAAGCCTCATAGTTCAGTTAACTTGGACTTCGACCTAGAACAAATGGCAACATACTAGATTTTGATGGCATGTGACTCTACATGGGTATCTCCATAACATAAAAGTCTACAAAAATGTTATTGTGGGAGCATATTTTTAAAAGCCACAATTGATTATTTTTTTTTATTTAAAAAAAATCACCAAATCTATTAGAATTCACTATGAATGACCAAAATATAAAAAGTAAACAGCTCAGAATTATCAAAGGATGAACATATTAATATTCAGCTGGTGGAAGGATACCAATTTTGCATAAATCCCAAATCGCCGCCATTCCATTTGTGACTACAATTTTTAAATAGTTTGTTTCAACAAATAAAGCTCTATACAAGTGCAATAC
This sequence comes from Flabesymbios commensalis, assembly GCA_964017125.1. Classification (NCBI taxonomy): domain Eukaryota; kingdom Metazoa; phylum Annelida; class Polychaeta; order Terebellida; family Flabelligeridae; genus Flabesymbios; species Flabesymbios commensalis. The sequence goes on along the minus strand of OZ024905.1, from coordinate 91,796,179 downwards.
CTCTTATTGGTGTGTGTTTGACTGGATAATTATTTTCTGGTAATATTGTTGCGATTCAAGATCATTTTCAAGGTCAAAAGATCAATTTCAAGATAAAAAATGTGATTTTTAACAAAAAAAATAAAAAAACAAGTGAAACATTAAATACAATTTTGCCTGGATAATGTTATTATTTTGGTTATTCAAGGTCATCTGTAAAGTGGAAAGGTCAATCTCAATGCAAAAAAAATGTAAAAAAAATATGATTTTTAACAAATACAAATGAGAACACGTGTAATACCTTTTTTAGATAATCCTTTTTTGTAACATTTTCATTATTCAAGGTCATTATTCAGGGTCGAAATGTCAATGGCAAGGTAATGTGAGCAAAATATTATTTTTCCCAAATACAAACAAACTTGAAGTCAAATACCAATAGTTCGTGTGATTTTAAGTGGATTTAAAAAAAATCCATATAAAAATTACATATGAAAATAGGAATTACTTTGAATTACGAATGTATTTCTGCGATTTGTTTACAAAAAAATGTGAGAATTACAAGAATAATACGTTGTACATGTACTAAACCTCCAATAAACGAATTAAAAGGGCAGTGCTTGGAGTACTTCTTTTCAGTCAGCATCTAGTGCATTGAAATTTGACAGTAGAGGGATTAATAATACATTAAAAATTTATTGTGTTATAAGAGCACTCTTATATGACATAATGATGGATATACACAAACTTTAACTAGTTCATCACTCCAGTAGAGCAGTTACAGGATTTGGTTTGCTATCTTTTCGTGATAGAGGCTCCCACAATATTGTTTTTCGACCAGTGATAAAACATTTTTTCTTTTTTAATCCAGAACATATCATGGAATAACTGTTTCTATAAAATTTATGTCGGGATAGTCGTCGCCGGTCATTTTCCAGTCAATGTGACATAACTGGGCCTGCCATGACCGAACAACTTTTTACTTCTACCTCCACGCATTGACCATTGGCATTACTGGTTACGTTCACACTGGAGTGCATTTGTGAAATAAAAATGTCAATGGCTTAAGTGAAAACACACAATCATGTCAAATGTCAAGTAAGAGAATACTGCAATACTTTTAGTCGCTTCGGATTAATATTATGTTTTTGGATAGAAAGATGTATTATGCCTACTTGTCGTGCTGTTGCTTACTTAGATAAAATATATATATATCATTTTTTTACTTTCTGTCTGATGGTGTGAGTGTATGTAATGTATTGAACTGTATTGATGATATCATTTAAGTTGCTCTTTCATGTGGCAGTCGTATGATCTGTTTCTGTGTATGTTTATTAGCCTGTGTATCATACATAAGTCATATCAGTTCCAGTTTATCATTATCATTTTTCTCATGGTAGCACGCTCCATTGTCGGCTTTAAAATGGTCATGTTTCCACATGTCATTCTAAATTTGGTGCCTATTGGTGTTCCGTCAGCAGCGTTAACTGAGATTGGCATAATGCACAAATCGAATATGGCCGACTGTAAATATTAAATATTTACACCTAAAACTTTTCTCTTCAACAGAGGCTACTCCTTTTCATCCAAGATGAATGTTATATTGACCAACAAAATCAGGCTTATAACCATTCAAATGAACAACATGACAAACAAGCAGCGCACCAATAATAATGTATCAATAATCATGATAATATCCCATACTATGACCATAATAACACTGACATCTGAACAGTTACACTTAAAAATATGTAGATCAAGACATTGTTCAACAAAATAAGGTTCATGACCATTCAATAAAACACTATAAATTTAAAAAAATGCTATGCATCATTCCTACACACATACACACTGTGGACACAAGTTTGTTCACCCACAAGCTGATGCATATTACACCGATGCTCAATACCTTAAACCTTTAACCGCCGGTGCCGCATATATTCGGGTTTTCATTTTTTATTAGCACATTAAGTACCACATTTTAAATATGTTAGAGATGAAATGTGACATCAACCAGCTAGATTTGAAAAGAGTTGACCTCTATTTTGTCAAATCTAAATAATTTTCACTCACTTGAAGTTGTGGATCGCGTCAGCGAGACACAACTTCAAGTGAGTGAAAATTCAAATTGAATAATTTGGCGGTTAAAGGGTTAAATAAATCACAGCTCATAAACTCATATCCGGTACTTTATCTCATTTTCTTTACAGAATATGAACGAAAATAAAATGATGAAACATAATTTGTGATCATATTACAGACCTAAATCTTGATGTCATCGCTCTTACCGAAACCTGGTTGGAGAACAATGACAACATGTACGTGCCTTCTATAAAATTATATTACATGTTGTAATCAGGGTAGTCGTTCTTGCGCTTGACATTTCAGAACAGAACATAATGTGTCACCTACTACAACAAAATATTCTACAAAATACAAAAAAATATTCAGCACAAAATAATATCTGATCCGTGACAACCAATCACAGTAAAATGCAATGTCCTCCGGAATGTGAACATATTGAAGTTTGCTAATGCGTTTAGATCACTTTTTGCCTTCTCTTCTAATAACGGGACATAAAATCTAGATTATGCCTTACCTTTTTCAAAAGATTAAGACCGCATTTCTATTGGCCACAACATACCTATTGAACATTGCATGTATATTTGGGTATTATGTAGAGAAACGATAACTGTCGAGTTGAGATTCGAACCATGTAAATCAAATGTGTATTGGTGAGGCAGGTAACCAGTTACAGTCTGAGTTGTAATGTAAAGCTTACCAGCTTATTTATCCACAACTATTTTGCAAGTCATGGTTTCAAAATATGTAAATAAAACAATTGGCTCTAGCCCAAGTTAAAGACAGATCACGCGCATCAGGAGAAATTTATTTTATAAATCAATATTGATAGTTTTTACTTATTTTCATTAGGAGTTTATCATCCCAATCAGACGAGTCTTGATTGGACTAAACTTGTTCACGTGTTAAATACAACATCAATTTTATTAAAGCACATCTCAATGAACAATAAATTATTATCGAATAGATATGGGAAATATTACAAGGGTGATGAGAAGCCATGCAACTTTTAGCCTAGTTCAACCTGAGCATTTATGGAAGGAGATTGTTCGAACGAACTCGTGATATCAGCATTTCCGATATGAAGATGTTCTTAAATAAATATATTATAAAGTTAGTGACCATTGGAATAATGTGATCAGGTGATTAATCACAGCAGAATCATGTTTCTAATGAGCTCACTATTGTAAAGCTTTGAAAGGATATAGAATAGCCGGTTTAAGTTTGGTATACTACCCCTAATTAAAATGACAAGTGAATGACGGTGGTGGCTGGCTGATCTTATCATGTGACAAGCTGAACCACTCCTCTATTGGTCGGGGTTAGAATACTGGACTTGGCCCGAGTAGTCTATAGTGAAAACTTTCCTTTTCAACAGATTAAAATATTTACTATCATAATTTTTTCACAGTCTTTTGAATTCTACAGTTTCCATATAGATATTAATCAAGTGCGTTGTTTCATTTAACGTCATTGATCAATGATAGCTTTGTTATGACAGCCCAATCCCCAAAACGTTGTCCATGCTGCGCATGCGAGTGGTATCAAATCATGATGATGCACCCACACTAAACACAGATACATTAAACCACAATAAAAAATACTGATTGTGTTAAATTGCTTTAATAAACATAGAATGTCGTCCTTATCAGCATTGTCTTGCTTACATCCGGATGAGCAGATATTTTTAAAATTATTTTAAAAAAATATTCATTGATTTATGATGGTTATAAAAATTATGAAGCATAAGTTTTTTTTTGTTAGTTATACTAATAATTTTACTGGTAGTTACCGTTGTGATCTGGATCTACGCATAGCAGTCTGGCTGTTTTGACATTGGACGTCTGTGAGGTCTGACCATTTTTGTGATTTTGAGGCATATTCTCAGACTTATAATAGATTTTTTAGAATGATGGCATATGTATTTCCCATACATCCCAGGAACACACACAGAATATATAACCAATACGCTTTATTTAATTGGCCGATGTGATGTTACCATGGTGAACGACGGCCATATAGAATCTGCTAATTAGGTAGTCAATTTAAAAAAAAGGTTTAAAAATGGTGTTTTTTTAATCCACGGATATTCAGGAGGACAACATTATATCAATAAACATACAATGTAAGAAATACATCACTGACGGGTCGAAGAATCATTCCATAGATCTATGCACACGAAAGAATAGGGTAAATAACCTATTACTATGTGATTTAGTAATTTTTCTGAATCCCCTGAGGTGCACATTTCATATTTTGAGTTATAAACGGTGGGGAATACCGAAAGCCTCGCATTCATCTGAGCCTGTAGTTCTATTTTTAGTTTAAAAACGGTTGTGACGCGGATAAATCACATTTTATGTCCTAGGCTCCCCATGCTATGTTCATAGTCGCGCAAGTGATGTCATCTTGACAATGGAGATTGTCCACTATATGGCCTGCCATCACCCGTGATCCTCAAGTTGCAGATGGCTCATAAATGCAGCTGCAAGAGTTATGACCGGAAATTTGATTCGATCACGCATGTTTTGAAAGAGTTGCACTGCTTGCCTGTGCATAAGCGAATTATTTTCAAACGTTTAGTTCCGACGTATCGCTCCATACGAGGTACTGCACCTCAATTTCTGACTTCTCTAACGTTACTACGCGGTCAGCAACCATCACGCACTCTGCGCTCCGCTTCCCAAGCGTTGTTAACTGCAGATTGAACCAGTTTAGACACGTATGAAAGTCGTGCATTCTCGTTGGCTGGTCTGGCCTTGTGGAATGAACTTCCGCGTGTTATCAAGTGTGCTGAAACATTATCATCGTTCGAGTCACAACTGAAAACACATCTCTTCTGCGAAGCTTTTATTGTGTGACCTTAAACTATGACAAACATATACACACACACATCCCTAATGAACTGACTTTCCCCGGTGTTTCTTATTTTTGTTAATTCAACATTTTTATAATATTATCATTTTAGCTAGCTATGTACGTATATATTAAATATCACTGTTACGCGCCCATGAACGTCCTGAGGCCGGATTCAGGCGCTTTATAAATGCTATATTATTATTATTATAATAAGTATCTCAATTAATATTTAGTAGGGTAGTCACGTGATCTTAAAATGGTAGCTGCTCTCCTGAGCAAAGACGAAAACACTGTTCTGACCTTTACAGGATGAATTATGCCGAAACTTTTGAATTATGCTGCTTTAATTTTTTCTCGTGTGGTTGGTTTGACATCACATGCGTCCTTTTTCAGCCAGCTCCAGATGTTTCCGATAGGATTTACATCTGGAGACTGCGGAGGAAATAGCATCTTGCGGCTATCATTGCTTTCGAACCATGTCAACACTGCCATGACGCTGTGGCAAAGAGCATTGTCTTACTGGAACACAAATGTGTGTTGCTGCTCCCTGAACATTTGCTATACCGACTCCATCAATTTTCCATCCAATATCAATGTAAAAATGTCTGCTAATATAGGGGAGACCGGGGAGATCGCACATGTTTAGTCAGAACAGTGCCTATAATTTTGAAAGTTAATGTATTTTCTGTGCTGCGTCCCAGTGAATTACTGTATCAGTACCCTTGACTTCATGTTTGAATATACTTTTTCAAAACAAATTTTGTCATTTTTAGTAATTTAATTTTATTATTTGCTGTCGCGCAAAATGTTATTCTGCTCAATGTTTGCCATTGAACCTGATAGTTTCAACTCGTATAGCTTTTGTGCCCTGACTGAATACAAAAATTCTTTATACATGCATGTTAGGTTTCTTTTTATGATGTTAGTTCTAAATAGATATATATTTTTTTTAAGAAAACGTTCATGCGGGGCTTAATAGAACAAAGAAAAATGGGACTAGTTCAACTGCTCAGATTAACCCTACAAACTAGCTGGTACATCCAGCACTGTTCAGACAAACCCCAGTTTGTCGAACTGTGAAAATGTAACTTTAACATGTTTTTCTGATACTATTTTGTTTACAATTTGAGAATACTGTATGCTAAAAATAACATCTATGATTGAATACTTATGAACAATATATTAGTTTCCCAACTTCATAAAAAAAATACATTTTTTCCAAATTGTTTTCGAACTATCCCCGGTCTCTCCTACTCAGCACTTGTATTTGGGCTTAGTATATAGCCCTTCTCGTTGATATTTGCCTCAGTATGACATGGCAGAAAGTAATTAATCATACACTTAATGGGGTTTCATCAAACTGTATTCTAATTAGCAGTTTATTAGTCCGATAATGTTGCAATGTTAACCCTTTAACCGCCGGTGCCGAATATATTCGGGTTTTTATTTTTTATTGGCACATTAAGTACCATGTTTTAAACATGGTAAAGATAAAATGCGACATCAATCAGCAAGATTTGAAAAGAGTTGACATTCATTTTGTCAAATCTGAATAATTTTCACTCATTTGAAGTTGTGAATCGCGTCAGCGAGACATAACTTCAAGGGGGTGGAAATTCAAATTGAATAATGTGGCGGTAAAAGGGTTAAAACAGCTGGCACAAGTATAATACTCAGTTATTTTATCGGGTATCGTGACTAAATAAAACTCATGCCTGAGGTTAGTTGGAGTAGAGTACTGTACATGGAACGATGAGCTTGAGTCTTATGTTGGTCTTGTATTTTGAGCTGAACACACAAAAAGCAGTAGCTGCACATTTTTCAAGTCAGAAGTTACTGTATTTGTGCGACACAAACAGCTGAGACTGCTTACTCAGAAGACACAAGACATTGAACCAATGTTGGGTTAATGTTGGCCCACCGTCTTCGACGCTGGCCCAAACATAACCCAATATTGGCTCAATGTATCGTGTATGCTTGGTACTTTTCAAGTTAGCAGTGAATGCTGCTTGTCTTTGCATGGCACAAACGCCAGTATCTGCTTACCGTGCAAGTAAGCTGTTGCCATTCTTTGCTTACTCAGTACCGTATTATAAGTGCCGGCTGGGGGGAAATGGTCTGTCACGAGTAAGTTTGTTCTTATTTTTTGCGAGGGGGCGTGGGCTATAAAGCGTGCCGGATTCCACCGAGTCGCCGCCAGTGGTTACAGAGGGCGGAATGCAAGGGGCCGACCATATAACACAGCTGAGCAATGGCTCATGGACTAACCACCAGCAATTGTCCTGCAGATACATGCTGTGGATCACCGGGCTGTTCATAGCCGTTCTGCCGCTGCTCGTTGCCAATGAAGGACATGAGTCCGCCACATACAGTGCCGCTGGGGCCAAACCCGTCCCGACGTTCTTTAGGAGCAGTACCACGGACGAAAAACATCATTTTCATCAATTCTGCTCACATCTTCTCACACAAGCGGTTACTTATAGTCGACAGGTTCCTCGCAAAATGCCACTAAGAGGTTTGGTGACGAACAAACTATTTAGTACTATGTCAACATTTTCTATCCTGAAAGACGAGAGCAAGATGGATGTCAAGCGGATTGGAGTTGGATTCCTGAGTAAAGTGAGTGCGAATCACCCCCTCATTCTAAAACTTTACCTTCCAGTGACGCATACATTGTACGCAACTTTAGAAGCGCTGAGCACGAATATACCCAGCAAACACGAGTTATTGAACCAATGCTGTATTTATGTTGGTCCAGCGTCGTAGACGATGGGCCAACATAAAAACAGTATTGATTCAACGTTTAACTTTTGCTGGGTAGTCGCTGTTAATACGTTTTATCAGCCGATTAAAGCCTTGTTATTGGGAACGAAATATATGGTTAAACTGAACGATTTGCAAATGTTTGGTCTCGAATTAAACTAATGTCAGTAATGTTCACCCACTTGAAGTTGTGGGTCGCAATAGCGAGACACAACTTGAAATTTAAATTATGATTTTTTTTTTACTGGAGTGGGAGCTACATGTATGCCGATGATCATATCAGGGTGACCTGTAATGATTGTCTTTAAAAGTAGCAGATTGGTGGCAAACGGAAGTGGTTCGCCTTTGGCCAACAGTTTATTATAAAAGTAAGATTGATGTGTTAGATTTGTCGCACCTTTCAACACAATGTGTGAAGCGGGAAGTACATTCTCATCATCAAGCAATGGAGGATTCAGCCAATAAACAGAAGGCGATATTCATTACCAACATTTAAATGATATGCACTCACAAGAATTTTGAATTTTAATATAATATATAATAATAAAAATATTAATAAAATTAATATTTTTTTGTATATGCTATGTACCCAGAGTACTATCAATAAACCATTCATTGTTATTATTTTTAGTATTATTGACAAAAAGCCCTGGCCAAAGCCATTATGATCCACATTGGTTCCTAAATACTGTAAAAGCTATATGCAGTAGCTGTCATTCTGATGAATGAAGTGACAGTTTCCCAGATTACGCACAATAATATCAATCATCACAGACACCAGAAACAGGTTAATTTTGAATAATGAAAGTTATGCAATTATTAGTAACAAATTACTGTATTTGAAAAACCACATGAATATTCTCATGCACAAAGCCAAAAGGCAGTGTCCGCTTACTTTTCATATAATTATTATAACTCTAGCGTTTAAGAGTAGGGGTAAGATAACTTCAACATAAGAACAATAAAAGTTAGGAAAAACAAGAGTCTATGATTATACAGTGCATTATTTTTTATATAATTTTAAACAAAATCTGTCCACTTTTGATGGATTTTATTTCTTTTAACTGGTCAGAGTAAATGGGTGAATAACGCTTTACGTCTCTTTCTGTACATCGCGACAGACGAAAGCCCGAAAATAAACTATGTTCTATTCTCATCGAATTACTTCAACAGTTCGTTTTAGTACACAGTACACGGCACGCCTTTGAACAGTTTGGAACACTCACGATGTCAAAATTTCTACCCGGCTGGGATTTGAGCGCCGTATATATTACTGAATCTCAAGCCACAGCCGAATATAATGAGCCATCGGAACCAACTGAAATCTGGGCAATCAAATTCTTTTTCACACTAAATGTAAACGTGCTATGGCAATCTCATTATTCCTCTTGAAATTAGCAATGTATTTGTAATTAAAGTAAATGTTAAAGTAAATATAGATGGTCCAGTAGTCCAGATAATAATATATAATTACCTTTGAAAGTTTTGATGCTTCTAATTTGGTGAATAGCAAATTGATTCTAAAGCCACAGCCGAATATAAAGAGCCATCGGAGCCAACTGAAATCTGGCCAATCAAATCCCATTCCACACTTATAGTCAGGGAAAGTTGAGCGATTTTTTAACAAAACCTGGAACAAACTCCTTACCAATTTTTTTTTACCATATATATATAATATAAGGTCTTAACTAACTTCTGACAATTTGTTTACGCTCAACTGTCATAGGAGGGGTTTTTACATAGTAAAATGTAAGATGGCCGAAATCGGCAATGAAAAAATCGAAACCAGACATATTTTGTCATGGCATGCTAATTTACCATATATTTTATCAGCGGTGGGTAGACAGCTACATTAAATGTAGTATTATTTATAAAAGTGAATAATATCAACAGGAGAAAAACAAACATGCAAATCTTATGTTACCGATATTACATGTTAAAAGTGAACAGGTCTGCTTGTTGTAATTGGGAAAAAAATGTATGTGTAATAAATATAGTGTATGTGTAGTGCATGTAAAAACGTAGATTGGAATAATTTAGGAGCTTTGTTGAGTGGTAAAATGTTCCAGACAGTCGAATGTACTAATAACATAGATGTTGATCTGGTCTGGGAATGTTGGCTCTAGTGCTATGATGATGCTGTTAAAACATATGTACCCAAAATTACCATAAGAAAATCAAATTTACCCCTGAGAATTTACCTTCTTGGTTCGACTCTGAAGTGAGACTTCTAAAAAAAGAAGCAAGCTTGGACAAAAGTTATGAAGTTTAATAATCATCTAGAGTAAACAAATTTTGTGTGGCTAGTCCAGACTTTATACAAGACCGTGGCACAAAAATATTTTGGTAAGGAATTCGCTTTAGGTTTTTTTCTACCTTACCCTGACTATTAATCTAGACGTGCTATGGCATCTCATTATTCCTTATGAAATTATCAATGTATTTGTAATTATAGTAAGGTATTATTCTGTACTTTAGCTGGAAATTTGGAACGGATAGTTTTAATTTTATCCACAAAATACCTAGAGAAGCTAAAGTACAGAATATTCAGTGCAAAAAAACAAAAATTAGATCTAAAATGATGAGTATAGATGGTTCAGTAGTCCAGATAATAATATATAATAAATATTAGGATTATAAATTTGGAGATTGGAATAGAGATCTTGATCCTGATAACAACTTTTATAATGCAGTAAATATGAGTTGTGAATACTATACAGAGGGACAAATCAGTAATAAGTTGAAAAACTGCAATGGTCCAGCTGTTATGCATTTTAATGCAAGAAGTTTACAAGCTAATTTTGATAAAATAGAGTTATGTGTAACTCAGATTAATGCTACTGTTGATATTGTTGCGGTTTCTGAAACCTGGCTGGCCAATAGTGACAACGGTAATTTGTATGAATTAAATGGTTATGCTTCTGTCCACATCCCTAGGAAATATAATAAAGGAGGTGGTGTATCCTTGTATATTGGGAACCATTTATATTTTAATAAATTGAACGCTCTGTCTCAAGTAATAGAAAAAGTGATGGAAACTTTGTAGAAGTTTCAAGCTCAAAAAGTAATAAAACAAACTATTGTTGGATGCATTTACAGAACACCTGGTACTAATTTACAATTATTTAATGACCAACTTGAACATTTTCTTACAGATTTATTTAAGAAAAATAATACCATCTTTTTAGTGGGTGATTACAATATTGATTTGTTAAAATATAAACATAATTGTGGTACAAGAATGTCCTTGACATGATGTATAGTCATGGGCTGTATTCCCTGATAAAGAAACCAACTCGTATAACGCAATTTACAGCAAAAAATAATTGACAATGTATTTACGAATAATATTACACATGAAACTGTTGATGGCATAATCACCACTGATATAAGTTATCATTTACCTGTATTTACAATCTGTAGTGGTATTTTTAAAAAGCACACAACAACTTCTAAATCTAAATTTAAAAGAGTGCGACAAATTAGTGATACAAGAATAGCAGATCTAAATTTGGATTTATCTGGTCAAAATTGGGATTGTATCATGTCCAGCAATGATGTTCATACATCATACAATAATTTTGTAAATATTTTTACTAATTTGTATGATAAACATTGTCCTTTCAAAGAAAAGAAGGTTTTTAATATGATTTAAAACCATGGTTTACTAAATGTTTGAGAAATGCATGTAAGAAAAAGAACAGATTGTACAGAAGGTTCCTTTCACATAGATCATTGGAAAATGGGACACGTTATAAATTGTATAAGAATAAATTAACATTTATATTAAGAATGGCAGAAAAAAACTATTACCCTATATTATTAAAAAAACATAAAAACGATGTAAAAGGTACTTGGAAAATTCTTAATAATGTAATTAAGAAAAATGAACTTCCTTTCCTGAATTTTTCAAAGTAGGCCCAAATGGTACTACTATAATTGATAAAAATGAAATTGCAGATGGTTTTAACAATTTTTTTGTAAATATTGGACCAAATTTGGCAAATAATATAGTTCCTCCATCAGGTGATGAAGCACTTTTTAATTACATGACAGCACCTGTTACAGATTCCATGTTTTTATTTGACACAGATGAATTAGAGATTACTAAGATTGTGCGAGAATGTAAACCAAACAAATCTACTGGATATGATGATATTAACATGAACATAATTAAAAGTGTCATCAAATCCATTTCAAAACCTTTAGTGTACATTTGTAACTTATCTTAAAGTTCAGGCATTTTTCCTGATGATATGACAATTGCTAGGGTAATTACATTATATAAAGCAAAGAAAAAAGATTTGTTCACAAATTATAGGTCTGTTTCACTACTTCCTCAGTTTTCAAAAATACTTGAAAAGATTTATTATAGCCGATTAGATAAATTTATTTCCAAACATGACATTTTATCAAATAGTCAGTATGGTTTTAGGCAAATTATGTCAACCAATCTTGCTTTATTAGAATTAGTAGAAGAATTAACTTCATCAATAGACAAGAAAAATTGAAACAATAGGTGTATTCATTGATTTAAAGGAAGCTTTTGACACAATTGATCATGGCATTTTATTGAAAAAGCTGGACAGATATGGGGTAAGAGGAATATCAAATAATTGGGTAAAGAGTTACTTGACCGGACGAAAACAAAATGTAAATATTGATATTGCAACATCAGATATGTTACAAACAGTTTGTCGGGTGCCACAAGGATCAGTACTTGGTCCACAGTTGTTTTTATTGTACACAAATTACATTTGTAACGTGTCAGAACTGAATAAATGTATTTTATTTGCAGATGATACAAATTTATTTTCTAGTGAAAAATGTATAAAATATATATGTAAAGTTATGAGTATGGAATTAATTGAATTAAAAAGCTGGTTCGCTTTAAATAAATTATCACTGAACATTGCAAAAACAAATCATATAGTTTTTGGTAAAGTTGACAAGGATGAGCTCATTAATGTTTTAATTGATGAGTTCATTCTAACAAGAGTTTGTGGTAAAAAGTTTCTGGGTGTTCAGATAGATGAAGGTCTTAACTGGAAGAAACATATAAAATTAATAACTTCAAATAAAATTAGTAACTTCAAAACTTATCAAAATCTCAGGTATCATTTTCAGAACAAAACGTGTGTTAAATTATGATAGTATATATACATTATACTGTTCATTATTTCTTCCATATATAAATTATTGCTCAGAAATATGGGGAAACACCTACAAAACTGAGTTAAATTCTATCATCTTAATCCAGAAAAAAATAATTAGAGCTATTTGTGGTATTAATGATATGCGCACTAATACCAGTCCATTATTTTATAAGTGCGGTATATTGAAGTTTGTTGATTTGATTGCTTGTAAAACGCTTGTTATGTTTGAGGTGAAAAATAATTTATCGCCTATAGGAATACAATCATTATTTACAATCAATTCCAATTCATACAATACAAGACAAAGTGGTAAATTTAATCAAAAATATGTTCGCACTACCATGAAATCTATGACAGTGAGTGTAGCTGGGGTTAAACTATGGAATTCTCTCAAAAATAATATTACAACCATTAAGAAAATTTGTGTATTCAAGAAAATGTGTAAATTATATTTCTTAGGTAAATATATGAATAATACTTCATTCAATCACATATTATGGTGATTACATTTACAAGATAAATGAGAAATTTAATAGATTCATCATACATTTCTTTGCCGATTTCGAGTCAATTATAGACGTATTATCTGATTATTTCTCAATGTAAACACGGTAAATACGAAGTGAACTTAGTATATAAGTCATTGACTTCATTTCACTTCCTTCCAAACAATAATGTGTGCCAACATAATGAAAGGTGTCTTACTTTTATTTAGTTTTAATATCACTGTATAAGTTGATATTTTTGTTTGAATAAACTATTTTGATTTGATTTGATTTGATAATTACGTTTGAAAGTTTTAATGCTTCTAATTTGGTGAATAGCTAATTGATTCCACGCTACTTAATATAATGTCCAGCTCCACATTAAATTGCGGCTCAAGTATAGTACTCCACCCCCTAATTTAAATAACTGAATGACGGTGGTGATCTCATCATGTGAAGGACAGAGTCACTCTTTCATTGGGGTGGAATACTCAGTCCCACATTGCTACACATATGATAATAATATATTACCGCTCATTGCTTTCAAGTACATAATGTCAATTTTCAAATAAAATTAAATGCCTTACAAAATGGTATTAAAAGGACGTTATGAAAATTACTTTTATATATCCATTTGAGTATTATATAAAATCTTTTTTTTTTCTGCACGTTTAGATTTGAATTATGTCGCGCAGAGGCAAAAGGCGGTATCTACATGTGCTAATTGCTAAAATCTTTTTACTTTACAAGTAAGCAGATACTGCTTTTTGGCTTTGCAGAGCAGAATTGTTGCGATTTTCAACCTCAAGATGAATGGAAATGAGAAGACATATTTGAGTGTTACCATGTTTACGAGAGTTAATTTCTTAGCTTTTTATTTATTCAACTCTAACTATTACTCACCTGCGTCGTCATGACTAGCAATTATTTACCCATTGATATCTAGCGTAAGTATATACCCCACTATTTAGGTGCAAAATGGATAATACAATGACTCTAACTTTGTAATCTTTATAACGCTGAAATAATTATATATAAGCCATGGAGACCAAAGGAAGGGATTGGTCAATCAGCTGTAGCATAGACAACATCGGGTCGGTTAACTATGCGATGCTGATTTTATTAAGACACGAATTCAATGTAATGATGTTATATTGGATGTCATTTATTATTGTCAAGCCAGTACAAAAAGAAGAAACTCTCTTTTTTAGATAATTAACAACACGTTTTCAATTTTAAAAGTTATTTTTATATTTTAATTAGTTTATCCAAATCATATCAAATTTGGTCGTGTTATGGCAAAAACATACAGTTGGCAAAAAAAAAATTATCCTTCATTAAAAATGCTGAATTCAAAGTTTGTCTTCGTGATATTTTTATTTGGAAAGGCTTGTTTAAAAGCCATACTGCGTGATCACTCCATCAATTACTTTATTTAAATATAACCCAGCAAGCACAAAACATTTGTGATAAATTTGTTCAACGTCGACCCAACGTCTTCGACGTTTGTCCAACATTGCACAAATGTTATACAAATGTTTTCTGTTTGCTGGGAATTGACCTCCAAGTAAAATATATTTTACATTTGATCGCCAATGTGAATCAGGGCTCAGTAGATAGAACGCCATCTTCCCTTCAGCAGCAAGGCTTGGCATCTCAAGGGGCGAAAAGCCTATCCTTGCTTAACCCTTTAACCGCCGGTGCCGCATATATTCGGGTTTTCATTTTTTTATTAGCACATTAAGTACCACCTTTTAAACACGTTAAAGATAAAATGTGACATCAATCAACAATATTTCAAAAAAGTTGACCTCCATTTTTTCAAATCTGAATAATTTTCACTCACTTGAAGTTGTGGATCGCGTCAGCGAGACACAACTTCAAGTGAGTGAAAATTCAAATTGAATAATTTGGCTGTTAAAGGCTGAAGGGAAGATGATATAACGCACGCACGATTATGTCCTTAAAAGGTACTGACCGGATTTCAACATTGGTGTTGATGATAGTATCGGTGGGGGTTGCTTAACCATTGTCCTGCTATGCCCGGATATATACTGGGTTAAGGATGTTTTAGATCAATAAAATATCACTTAATTTTCATAAAATAATTTTTAATAGATGCTTTGTTGATCCAATAAGTTAATTTTAGACATGTCTATTTTTCATAAATAGTATTTTTTTTTTTCATTTGAAGCTGGAAATTGCGTTAGCAATTCCAGCTTCAAATGAAGAAAAATACAATTGAAGCAATTCAGCAGGACAAGGGTTAAGGGAAGATTATAGTACGCACGCACGATTATGTCCATGAAAGGTACTGACCGGATTCCAACATTGGTGTTAATGTTAGTATCGGTGGGGGTTGCTCTTTAAATGTTGATTATTTCAATGTTAAATCAAGGTCATTTCAAAATCAAACATTACACGAATTTCTCTACTTTACTTTTAGCATTGTTTTTGCTTGTTTTGTGTTTCGAGTTTGTGTGCTTGAGAGAGATCCCGACTACCGGTAAACAACTGGTAAATGTGTATCTTTTAAAGATGTGAGGGGGTGGTTAGCACCGCTGCCTTTCACGCCAGAGTTCGTGGTTCGGTTCCCGGTCTCGGCGGTTTGAAAAAAACAAAAATGTTTCTTCCGCATCCACGTGTGAAAGTTAGTATCGAGGGGAACCTCCTTGACCGAGAGGTAGCGTGCTCGGCCTCAGACCGCCAGGGCTCGAATTTCGAATCCTGTGTCTGGAGGACAGTGTCATCTCAATCATCTCACCATCCTCAGGAGGTTCTCCTGGCCCAGTTTAGCCTATTTGTGCACAAAGGTGGCCTAAAGCCCGATTCATTTCATTTTCTTATAAAGATCGGGCTAAAATCCGCAAAAATCGGTGATTTTATTTTGGCTTGTAAACATGTCCATAGACTAGAACTGCAAAAGTTTTTTTTTTATTTTTTGTGCTCGCATTTACCAGTTAGGTTAGATAGAGAAGAAGAAATTCACGATTCTTTTTTTTTGGACATGCATGTCCAAAATAAGAAATATGGGGATATCGTCTCTATATCTAGCCTAACAGGTAAATGCGCAGCACAAAAATTAAAAAAAAACTTGTCTGCAGTTGTAGTCTATGGACATGTTTACATCATATGGTTATATTAAAAAGCCAAAATAAAATCACCGATTTTTAAAAAATTTTAGCCTGATTGTGTCGCTTTAATTTTACTGGCATTTGGGGTAGTGATACATTAAAACGTGGCGAAACACGTAGGCCTACAAATACGTGTATATTGAAATGCTTACAAAATAAAGTGAAGTATGGTCGCAATTATTAATAGATAAAAACATGACCAAAAAATATAATTGT
This sequence comes from Flabesymbios commensalis, assembly GCA_964017125.1. Taxonomy (NCBI): domain Eukaryota; kingdom Metazoa; phylum Annelida; class Polychaeta; order Terebellida; family Flabelligeridae; genus Flabesymbios; species Flabesymbios commensalis. Next base: position 91,779,508 of record OZ024905.1, on the reverse strand, counting down.
CATGATTTTGTTGCATATGTCAAATGGCCGGCCGCTTGAAATGGTCATTGTGCTGCTGTTTTCTCAATTCGTCGCCTCGGAGCTAAAGGATCCTATCTGACACTCGTTACAGTGGCAGATAGGATCCTTTAGCTCCGAGGCGACGAATTGTTATTCCTACTGTTTTCCACAACCGCACGAATTATTGTTTTTCTATACCGTTGTCGACTATAGTTGACAAGGGTGTCTCTATTACGCTTCTGCTGTGCAAAGGCAAAAGGCAGTGTCTGCGTACTTATCAAGTAAAGATATACTCACTTAGAGTGGAATGTATAAGCCTGTTTTTTATTTTTGTCATTTCACTCACAATATAGAAAAATGATGTTCTTTTCAATGTTAGCCAGGTCACAGTATAAATATTAGTATTAATTCGCATACTCAGCATTCATTAGAATAATTTCTTAACGTTTTCATTAACAATTTAAATAGTGCCTTTTAAATGTGAAGCGTCTCTTCAATCTGTCGTTATTTTGTCTGTCGTTATTTTCTAATGCGGCTCGTGCCAGTGAGCCACAGCTTGCACATCGCGTGTATGTGGGGGGATTCCAAATAATTTTTTCATGAAAAATGACCTGTGAAATAACGGAAAAGAGCAGTTTGCTGACGATATAATACGAACGTTGTCACACATGTCAGTGCCAATGAATTTCAAAACTTTAAAATAGGAATGGAATGCAAATGCCATGCATCCGTGCATTCGTGCTATAACATTATTAATCATTAATTTTACGATTGACTCTGCAACCCAGATATTCCAATATGAGACGTCAGCAATGGTTTGGATTTATGGTATTAGTATATGCCCTTATGTATTTTCGTGCAAAATGGTTGTTAAAAGTGATTTTTTTGTTTATTCCTTCTTGGAACATAGTAGTGATGAGAAAAAAAAGGGATTGCATTTTTTTCTGACTCTTTAAATTTATGAAAAAATGACTAAATCCAAAATGGCCGCCATGTGTTCGGGACACAAAGCAGCCTTTGAATATCCACATGGTGCAGCTGGGTTATTTTATTGACCCTTTAATATGAAGTACAAGGTGATAACCTTAGATATATTAAAAAGTATCAGTGTCACCTCTTGAAAATACAGAAATCGGTACAGCACTAATACACCATGTTCACGTGAAGTTATCCTGGTCCAGTTCAGTCATAATTTATATGTGCAAAAAAGTGTCCGAATACCCCAGTCATTCGTTCACTTATTTACCCAGTTATTTTCACACCCCCCCCCCCCCCCTGAGATATATATTATCAACAAATTTCAGAAATATCATTCAATAATTTCCCATTTTTTAAATATTACATAACATTTTCTTCAATACAAGGACATACCAAAGGCAAAGGCAGTTACTAAAATTACACTCTGGCACAAAATAAATTTCAGTTTGCCAAATATTTATTTTTTTTCAAGATAATATATAACAATAGTGTAGAAGTTTTAACAGTCTGTGATTCAAACGTCATCAACACATTTTTGAACCTCCACTCGAGTCGTGCCCTCAACAAAGACACGTCAAAGCTACAATTTATTTTTAAATTCTAGCAGCCAAAGAATGTAAACTGTCATGCTTACCACATTATAATCTCATCTGCTTGATTCACCTATTTCGTTTATCTGATATAACAATACCAGTCATAAGTTTTATTATATTGCTGATTATATTATCTGAACTATCTGTTCTCTAAATACATATCGAAAAAGAAGATAATTAAAAACAAAATATGTTTAGAATGTTTCTTAGAGTCTCCGGCTCAACTCTTAAAAAAAGGCTTCGACTCTGTACGTACTTCGGATTCACGTTTCACACATGTGTTGCCATTTCATATGATAACTTCATCTCTATATATATCTTGTATATTTGCTAGTGTAATATTATGGTATCATTGAATTAATTGTATCGATAACAGTTTTCATAAAGTTATTGACATAGCATATATCACATACCGTATCCGTAATTATATGATACAATATAAATTTAAGGATAATGACTTTACACAATCATGGTCATAGCTATAACAGCTCCTAAAAAACTAACGATTAGATAATAATTTTCGTTTATTTTAGATTAATTTTCTTTCATTTTAGATTAACTCATTCAAATTGTATAATATACCGTACATTTATTTATTATGAATAATATTCTGCAATAAATTAATATGATTTATCGTAGTAGGGCAATAACTCTAACGCTAAGTAAAATGTTCAGTCATCTTAACTTTAAACACACTAAAATGTTGAGTGAATTTTTCAGACATACGTACCACGAGGATACATTACGCCTGCTCTTAACTTACATTCCAAGAATTTCACAACAGCAATGCAAGATCCAGATGGTACCTCCGCCTTTTGCCATCACAATAAGACCAATGTTAGTTTCAACTCTACCAAATTGGAAGAGAAATATAGGCCTAGCTATAATGAATTGAATGCTACAAATAAATAAAATATATTTTGCGGAGGATAGTCTAGATTTGTATGATAACTAATGCCAGCATTGCGTAATAATTGTTTTTGCGTAATAATTATTTGATGTACGATGAGCTATTATTGAACTTTGCAATGACCCTAGGTTGTCCTTGGTATGATATTTGTTTGTTACTGTAAAGGCCAACCCTGCAACCTGGACCATAAAAATCTTTATTTTCGTTAGCATTGGCCCACCCCTTTCAATTAATGTGTAAAACATTACTTTTTGCGTCAAATTGTGCAAATGCTTGAGGACCCATTATGGTATGACATTGTTGTTGACTTTTTGCAAATAACCTTTGTAATTATGGCACCCAGTATACGCACCTGTTGATCTGTCTAAATATCTAAATATGAAAACTAGTTCAGTTATTCCTCCACTATTCTAATTAAGTATGTCACATGACAGCATTTAACATTTTGGCCCCAGAAGTGTTAGTTGCGCAGTTGACGTCTTTCAATACAGAATTATATGCGCAGAATATACCAGACTGGAATTAATTTATTAAAATTTGATTTGACATTGCAATGGCATTATAAATCGCCCATCGGGAAGGGGACCCTCAGTGTATCTGAACAATTACACCCTCTTGATAGATTGGTTCATATTCTAACCTATCATGCAGTTGGCTATGTTTATGGGTGATGTGTAGTCTTACTACACACGTATAATGAATAGATGTGCCGGTACGTAATTTACTTAGGAATATATATAATAAAGCTTATCGTAGCATTTTAGCCATTATGATGATGTTGACTGATGATAGGATGATAGTTCCTGGTAAAAATATTATGGTTTGTTACTCAAAATATAACTTCAGTGATTTCATGGCAGCCATTTTGAATTTCATGTTTTACAAAAAAAACCCACAAGGATGAGAGCTCCACATCCGCCCAGATATCACCATATGGGAACCAGCCAAGCATAATCTAAACAGAAAAAAAACTATCAGCCAAAACAATGTTAGTCGCAGTTTCACTGCGATATCCGGTTGTTTTTGCTTATATTTGCATAAATATGAACTTTAAAATATTTTTTTCTTAATACGAATGAAAGAATTGGCTTTCTCATATCTGAAAACATAAGAATAGACATATTTTTTATGTCTCTAGCGTATGTAGTTGCAAAATTATTCGTAAATATGTTTATTTTTCTATATGCTGGCGGCCATCTTGGATTTCGACATTTTGGACATTTTATCGAATTTTGAAAAAATGCAATCCCTTTTTTTTCTTGATCTTCGTGATATTTTAAGTTAGTATCTAGTGAAAAATTTATTTTAACAGACAAAATGCACGAAAGTGTTATGTATGACATATGAGCCTACACTTCATTGCTTTCACACGTGCACGAAATATTGGTATATGTCCTGGCAGATAATTAGTGCAAAGTCGCAACAAGGATTTCAATAATTTCTAAAGCATCGCACAACACGCAGCAATTTTTTTTCTTAATGAAAAATCCAAGATAGCCGTCACTGATAAGCAAAAATCAGGTTTCCACTATATTATCACTAGTAAAGAATATAAAACATTGTATTGATGTGATTGTTGGTGTCTAATCCATCAGAACGGCCTGAATATCCTATTTCGACATTACACAATTTGTGGGTGGTAAACACGAATCTGTCTGATAACATTCTATATTTAGTGTCCTTCACCTTTAAATATTGCACCATTTCTGCTTTCTGCATGATTTGTGGTTGATAAATGTATGTCTGATGTTTCTCGATAGAAATGACTGATATTTTACCTTCAAACTCAGAATGGTAACCGCCAACACACAAATAAAAGCGATATCATATCATAGAAAAACACATTTTCTTAATGGGAATCTAAAAAATAGATTACGTAATACAGCATATTATTAGGTGACAAGTCATGCGAAACTGTGTTTAAGCAAGATGTATGCTAATATGCTTTGATGTGCTTAGTATTTAGAATGACGTCATTACTTTAATGGTAAATATGTAAAGTGGCATCCATCTTGGATTTACGATAAAGTCCAGGTCAGAAGATGAACATTGAACATCAGAAATGTTTGTTTTGGCTCTCCATTCATAAAAAATCAATAAATTGAGCAATTCCGAGCAACAAATAAAAAAGAGGTTTAGCTTACATTTTGGATAGCTATTTTGTTTCTTGTTCATATGGTGATGAATTTTGCGGTCATGTTGAATTTTTTCTTTACAATTTACTCTTCAGTAACGTTTATTCGTAATCCTTTAAGTCACTACAAATACGGCATATTATTGCTAACATGTTCAGCAGTATACTCATAGTAACAGTAAATAAATACAAAACGGTGGATGTCTTTGATTTAAAGGTCAAATAAAGGTAATTTCTTTCCAAAGACACAATAAAAAATATCAAACAAAAATCTTGCAGAAACCACAAATTGTGCTTTTATCTGCGACAGACGTTAGAAAATATGGGGTTTTCTTAGCATTTTGGTGGCCATTTTGTGTTTTGCTAATTTGAAGGTAAAGTGAGCAGATATAGAATGCTATCCGACAGATTCTAATTCAGCTCACACACATTATGTACAAACAAGTGGATAAAAAAGTATACACTAAAATTCCATGTTTCAGATTTCTGCCCATGCTACTCATAGACATATTTTCATGAAAAACTGCAATTTTCTTTCATTAAAAAAATGTATTACATTAATAAATAGAAATAACACTCATTTTTAAGCAGACACATCTCTGGGTTCAGCAAACACAGGCTAAATATATATATATGTCCAATAACTACGATTCATTATATCGTTTCCTTTGACCATGTTGACTAGTTGTTTTTTGTTTATTTTGATTGTTTTATAATAAATGACATGCTTGAGCGTATGTGGAGAGACGACTATTTATTCTACTGCAATGGGTGATATATTATTAAAACGAAAATTTAATTATCTGTTATAATGGTACATTGTATGTACTGATTAGTTAGTCATAAAATAAACGACAGACGCTTACGTAACACTCCCCCTGATACTAGACTTTTCTGGGGTAACCCCCATAAAAGCGGTCAAAATTCAAAGCTCGTCCGTCTTTTTTACTGGTAACATCTCATGTCATGTTTTGGACGTATCAAAGCTTAAAACAGTTGGTGTGGGTGAGTGGTGCGAGGGGGGGGGTGACCAATTCCATAGTGAGCGAAGTTGGGTCACTATTTTTCAAATGTTTCTTGTGCTCATGGAATTCATATAGGCAAAATGATTGTACTTTCTTATGAAAGTTGTTGTTGTTTGTTTTTGCTACGTAGGGGAGAGTGGGGCACCTTTACCATAGGGGCACGTTGAACCACTTGACTTTTCTCTGTTTGTTTAAGTCACACTCGCCAGATATCCTGTCAATATGACCACCTGGTGGTGTGTGAACGAACCAAAAAATAAAGGGCACATTTGATCACCTCATCAAATTCTCTGCTATTTTTAAAAAATATCAACGAGAAAGTGAATTTTACGGGGTGATTTGGCAAGAAAAAAATTGGCAGCCATTTTATCTTGAGGATTTTTGATGGGGCACGTTGGACCATGAAAAGTGGGGCGCGTTGAACCAACCATAGTTGAATGTGAAATTTAGGAGTGGGGCACCTTGAACATATGGGCACGTTGAGCCACTTGATTTTTCAATAAAAGTCGGGTGTTGTACGAACACAAATCATATATAACTAGGCAATAGAGATGGCAATATTGCTGCTTATGTGTCATTTCAAAACCGTTATTTCAATTTTTTATCGTGGTTCAAGGCAGTCCGACTCATGGTTCAAGGTGCCCCGTAGGTGGGGCAGGTTGAACCTATTAAACAATTAATTTTCATTTTGAAATCATCATAAATGTTTTAGTTTGCTCTTTCTGCTTCATTTGAATACCTATGTAATACCCCAGTCGCACATACATGACGCACAGCCACCGCATGGAGTGACAAAAATTAGAGCAGTGCGGCGTTGTGCGTCCCTGAATTTTGTCAGGATATGAGAAAAGCCAGCAAGTTTAAGACGATAATACAGCGTGTTATATATAAATCAGGTGTATAAATCAGCGAGTACACAGCGTTTCGCCACCGCGTCGCGCGTTAGCAGGGCGACAAAGTTAGCGAATATTTCGCGCATCGCCAACGCGAGGCACGCCTAAGTTAGAAAGCATTTAGAACGCCCCATATACGTTATATGCTCGCTTGACATGCGTTAGGAGCACGTTAGTTGAACGTTATATGCGCGCTCAGTGTCGGCGTGTTTGAATTTTTTTCTAGCCCTAACGCTCAGTCACACATATAGTCGACGCACGACCAACGCACTGAAAATTGATTATGTTTTGCTAGAGCATTTTTCTGCAGCTTAACCCTTAGAGCTCTGAAGAACGACACTATGTTTTTATTTATTCGAGGTGTTTTTTAACACGATACACGGCTTTAAGTGCAGAATTTGTTTTTAATTTGTCGAAATTAAGTCCAAACATATAATGTTATCATAAATTTAAGACACATTTTTACTTTTAAAAATGGTTACATATGTACAGAACAAACTAATAAAAGTTACTATTATCGTCGACATTAGCTTTATAGGGTTTAATGCGCACTGTATGCGTCCAGAGCGTTAGCAAAGCGCTGTTCATTCGCACTTTGCGTTGGAAACACGCTGTGCATTCGCTACAGCTTGCGAGGTTTTTCATAATCCGGACTCAAATTGTTTTTTTATTTTTTTTCATGGGTGGACTGTGCGTCGTTCATGTGGGACTGGGACAAACCTCGGTCAACGAAAACACAACGAATTTACAGCGTGTGCTGTACTTGTGCCTAACGTTAGACTGGCGCTGGTCTGACGTTCTTCTGGCGTCTACATTCACACGTTGAAGAACGCTGACATTTTTAAACATGCAGAAAATGTGCGCAGAGGTTGACGCACACAAAAAATGAATGATGTTCATCAGGCGTTCTCGTCATATCATCAACGAATTCTGACTGAATCACCACGCACTGACGAAAATTGTTTATTTTTTGTGCGCTGGACGTGCGTGATGGTATGTGTGACTGGGCCTTTATGGGCCTACGGCCATCAGAAATATATTTTACTCATACAGTGCGGGGATCGTCTGTGGACGTCACATTCTGACGACAGACGTCAGATTGTCACGTCTAAAGTGGATCCCCGGACTGTGAGGGTTAATTAAGTGACATAAAATCGTGAATAGTCGTAACACAATTTGGCATGACAAGAGATTGTGTCAGTCGTGTTCAATTAAGAAGTTATTTCAGTTTAGCTTTGAATCGCGTAATATTGTCTCATAGTAAGATAATACTAAGCAATAATTATTGTCTCGAAGCTGCATGTGGTTTCGTTATAAACTTTTGGTATAAAAGAAAACTTCTTAACATTTACATTTCGATTAATGAATCATTTTCACAGTTTCACAGTGGTGAGTCAAACTTTAATGTTAACACACTGAGATGGGATTCGTGCAAGTTTTAATATATAGAACCAACAATAAATATAGCGAAACTCTTGAGAATCATGCAAGTGTCTGTCTTTAATTAATCACGAACTTGTGGTGTAGCTTAGCATGCTTATTATAGTACTTCCGATTTTACTACTAATTTAATTATGTTTTTTTTGTGAAACAATTTTAAGACAATTAAATCTACATCAGGATACTATATCATGTTTTACTGCTAAATTAATTTAGCTAATTTATTATTTTATTTATTGTAGAGGTAAATACGCTATTAATTAAACCTTTCTAATGGATTACTGGCTATGTATGAATGACCGACTGACTGACTGACTGACTGACTTAAAAAATGAAGAAATAAATGAGTAAATGAAAATAAATAAATAAATGAATGAATTAATGGGTCAGAGGTGCTATTTACGCTTACACCCAATAATACTTCATTTAGATTTATCTCATTGTATGCCTATTGGCTGCGCTCGTTGGACTAAGTGCTGTTTGTAATCCTTGAAAAATAAATGAAGTTTAAACCAACCACTCCATGCACTCAGGCCACTGTCACTTCTCTGCCACAACAAAACGTTTAGGGCCTAGGCCTACCACCAATAAACGTCACGTGTTCAACAAAACATGACATTACACAGAGGCTACGAAAATACATATACGAGTTAAAGTCAAGTGCTGATTATGTGACATTAATTAGACATTTTTAAGTAATAATGTAAGGCCTAGTCTGCCGGTAAAAAATCTTTGGAAGTGTCTTCATCTTGACAGCCAGCGCTGTTTGGCAGGCACACATACATTTTGGGAGATGCCTGAGGCCAGTATTCAATGTTTTTCTAATCAGGCCCATATATTTTTATTATAGCCCTAGTTAATATGACGTTAGACCTTTCTGATTTATACCCTAGACTATATAATCGGCCTATAATCATCATTATCACAATAGTTACTCGCGGGGGGGGGGGGGTACGTATGAGTATATCGTTAACAATGTTTAACCATCAGGGCAAAACGATCTCAAGGAACACAAAAAAAATTTCAAACATTTTTAAAATGTGAAATGAAAATGTTTTATAACAATAACACGTCAGGTCAATCAACAGAATAGGCCTAGCCTATTTTAAAACATTAAATCCATACAATTTTTTTGCAAAACATTCATCCAAAAACGTTTTTAAAACAATAAAGGGACAGGACCAGGCTAAAATCATAAAAAACGGTCATTTTATTTAGTCTTAATATGACCATATGATGTAAACATGTCCATAGACTAGAACTGCAAAAGTTTTTAAGTTTTTCTGCTGCGCATTCACCAGTTAGGCTAGATTTAGCGACGAAATTCCCGTATTTCTTATTTTTGCCATGGTTGATGTTTAAAGAAGCCAAAATAAAATCACCGATTTTTTTATGATTTTAGCCTGGGCCTGTCCCTTTAAAATGCATTTTTAAACATAATATGTAAGTATTAAAAAACTGTTTTTTAAACGTTTTTTTTAATTCTGTTTTTGCATAATATTCTATATAAACATGATGAATGTTTTATAATATTCCGCTGACCCGACATTTTAATAATTAAAAAACACTTAGCCTAACATTTTCTAAATATCATTAGGCCTAGGCCTACAATGTTTTGTGTTAACTTGCAGGGATGTCAGATGATGAAAAAAAAACAGACATAGAGGTCTAGCCAGCCTATCCAGTGCCCACAGACAATTTCCTAAAATATAAAATACACATGGATTAATTTCATATCTCCCCTGATTTTTTTTTTAATTGTCAAACAAAATCGTTCAATTTGATAGACAGAATGACGTACTGTCGACTTTTAAAGTGTAACAGTTTAGTAAAGCCTATTTTTATGTATAGGCCTATATATGCCTACATGACAATATAACCATGATACATAGCATCATAACCCTTTTGGCGCCCAATACCAAATTAAAATTAAACCTCGCATCGAAAGTTGTCTCGCTATTGCAGCCCACAACTTCAGGGGGGCAAAAAATATCATTTAATAAATTGACAACAAACATTTACAAATTACATATTGACATTTAACATGTTTATGTGTAGGGTTATTAATGTAGTCCTAGGCTAGGTCAAAAATCAAGACGCAAAACAACTAGGTCTAAGAGGCTCAGTCTAAGAGTAAGATAAGAACTAGACAGTCTGTCAGAGATTGCTACGCTCCATTGAAATTATTGATCCCAATGATCAGTATCCCAGTAATGGTGTACCTCTCTGGCACGGTTTACCGATATCAAGCCAGTCAAGGTCAATAATGGCTGATTGCGGTCATTTTGAATTCGTTATAGTTAAAAAATTCAGGGTGCCTCCTCCCTTTGAAATCTCAGTTTGTCTTATAGTAATGGTCTAGCCATCTAACACAGTTTGCCAAATATTGGGCATGTGAGAATCAATAATGGCCGATAGGGGGCCATTTTGAATTTGATCAAGTTAAAAATTTTCACAATGCGTCCTGAAATCTCACATTTTGCTTTATAGAAATGGTCTGGCTATCTAGCACGGTTTACCAAATATCAGCAATGTGGAAGTAAATAGTGGCCGACAGGCGGCCATTTTGAATTTGATCGAGTCGAAAGTTTTCAAAATCCATCCTCTCCTGAATCGTCACATTTTGTTTTATAGTAATGGTCTAGCTATCTAGCACGGTTTGCCTGATATCAGGCCTATCGAGGTAAACAATGCCGATTTTCGGCCATTTTGAATTTGATAGAGTTAGAAATTCCCAGGGGGGCATCCTCCCCTGAAAACTCACATTTTGTTTTATAGTACTAATGGTCTTGCCATCCAGCATGGTTTACCAAATATCGGTCATGTGAAAATGAATAATGGCCGCTAGGCGGCCTTTTTGCATTTGATCGAGTCGAAATATTTCACCTGAAATCTCACATTTCGTTTCATAGTAATGGTTTAGATATCTAGCACGGTTTACCAAATTTTGGCCATGTGAAAGCGAATAATGGCCGATAGGCGACCTTTTTTAATTTGATCGAGTTGAAATGCATCCTCTCCTGAAACCTTAAAATTTGTTTTATAGTAATGGTGTAGCTATCTTGAGCGGTTTTCATGATATTCTGCAATATCAGGCCTGTCGAGGAAAGCCCGGCGGAAGCAAAGTAGAAGTGGTCAGGCTGTGATAGAAGTGGTCAGGCTCTGATAGAAGTGGTCCGGCTGTGATACAACCCTTGGAAAATTTTGAAGAAATAAGTGCTCCGAGAGCCATTTTGACTGTGGTTGCCTGGAGGTGAATAATGGCCGATAGGCGGCCATTTTTAATTTTATCGACTTGAAATTTTTCAAGATGCATCCTCTTTTGAAACCTTACAATTTGTTCTATAGTAATGGTGTAGCTATCTTGAGCGGTTTTCCTGAAATTCGGCAAAATATTTCAGTCGGATTTACCAATGTTATAAATTAGAGCAAAGTGCTGGGTAAACTTCAAGGTCAAGGTCCAAAAACCTGAAAAAGCACAACTAGGGACCACAGTAATCGGCCCAGTAGTTTTCGAGATCTGCTCCGGAAACGAAGTGTGCATCAAAACGTCTAAATAGGTCATAGTTCGGAACCAAACGTATGTCAAAGTTCATATACCTCAAAAGGTACTACTAGACCCCCTAGAGGTGTTGTGTGTAAAATTTGAAGACAATCGGACAAGTACATTCTGAGATATGCTCCGGAAACGAAATGTTCACGGACGGCCCAACGCCGTAACACCATTTTCTCCTCTGCGACCTTATATATTAAATTCAGATTAAAAATATTTTAACCTGTCCATTATCCACCTAGAAGTAGCCCACATACCAAAAATTGTTATTCTAGCTTTTTTTCTCACAAAGTTATAGGCAAAAGAAGAGATAAAAACCGGGACGGAGGCGGAATCCATAGCTCCCTCCGTCTCACCTACAGTGACGGCGGGAGTTAATAACAGGGTTTAATCAAAACTACTGTAGTCGCGCTTAGTCGTGTAAGGGTTAAATTAGGTGATGCTGGACAAATAATATAAGAAAAAACCCATTTCTTTCAACGTCAAATAAAATATTATATTTATATTTGCGCATGACAGTGGACCATCATTGAGGGGTTGCTGGAGTTTTTGTCGTGGACAAATTATTTATTTCAACACGGTTCGGCGGCGTGGTTAAATATTATCACATATTTATACGCCCGAAATTATTTATTTCAAAAATACTCCAGCCACTGGAGATTGAATGGTGGCCTCCTCTAGCTTTTGAGATATATTGAAAGGGAAGCATATATTTTAAACACCCAAGAAGGCTCCCCCTCTCACTTTTCAAATAAGAGTTATACATTAATTATAATTTTCCCAGATAATCATTTTGTACATTTAATTGTCAAGTCATATTATGAGGCAGAGGCTAATAGCATTAGGCTGACTAGGTGCTATAATGACAACAAAAGATTAAAGATGGCAGCCATGACCCAGATATTTTCCCTAACTTTCTGAAAAATTGATGCAGTCTAGGAATTAATATTATGTCAGCCATGCAGTACATTGAATATTGAGGGTATCGGATAAGCAGCTTTTAAGTTATCAGGGTGACAAGGCTCCAATTTGACGAAAAAAAAATTAAAGATGGCCGCCATGACCAAGATATATTTTCCCGAACTTTCTGAAAATTGATGTAGTCTAGAAAATACTACTACTATGCAGTATTTTGAATAATGAGTATATCAGCTAAGCGGCTTTGAAGTTACCAGGGTGACATCGTCCTAATTGGACAAAATATATAAAAGATGGCGGCCATGACCCGAATATTTTCTCGAACTTTTTGAAAAATTGATGCAGCCTAGGAATTATCACTTGCATTCTGTATGTTGAACACAAAGTCAATCGAAAATAATGATTTTGTAGATATCAGGCTGATAAGGTATGGATATGATGTAATGTCCAGTGACATGTAACAAGATAGCCCTATGGTAATGGATGCGAGAGAGACTGTGGCCAGATGCACTGGTAATAATAATGATAAAAATAATACCTTCTGTTCATGAGGGTAAATACAATGAGCGACAGCTCAACTGCCTTGGGTCCCTCAACATAAATATACAAAATTTTAAAAATATTTAATACTAAAAACAAAATCACATTTTTGTACACATTTACATGTATATATATGACAATCGAAATGTGATAATACTTGAACATTAAGGCTTGAGGAAATTTTTCACAGAGGCCTAGAAACATAAAGTAAACACTTGATGAATTATGGCATAACGAACGATTACCATTGACATAAATTAATATACAAGGGATACTATATAATAAATATAAATTGGTCTGGCAAATACACATTGTCATTGTAGCCTATAATTAAAAATGGTTTCCATCAGAAATGTTGTTAGTGGGGAGTGCCAAAAAGAGTGGGGGTCTGGGGAAGCTCCCCCCCCCACTGTGCTCGAAACCCTGTGATTGCCTGGATAGCACCCATTAAATAATAACTTGTTGCACTGTTGGAAAACCAATCCGTTACTGTTAGCTCTTGATCTATAAATTTGTACTTAGCTGGGTATGAATAACTATATATAACTGATATAGGCCTATGTATTCCCTGATGTGATATTTATGACCCAAAACACTATTATGTAAATATAAACAATTTTTGAATTTAGAAATATATCTAGTGAAGATATGCGAGTACATGGAGTTGGATGTTATTTATTTGTGATACATATATTTCAGTACAGTATTATTGCCAAAGAAAACTGGTATCAATCAATAAAAAATCAATTATTAACAAAATATTTTCTTTAAAAGCGTCCCTATACACATATTTGTAGTTTATGTATATTAAACCTTAAATACGTGCTAATCTGGTCTATAATATTTCTATTCAACCTAAAAATAGAAAAAAAACAGGAGAAATGAGAAATAATTTAGTGAAATTGCCATATTTCATTCTTCAGATTTACAAATATTAGTAAGTTTATTATTATGATTTATTGCATTTGAAAGGATACCAAAAGTATAATACCAGAAAAATGAGTTGCTTATCACAATGCGATCATACCTGTCATTATGGACATGTATTTCATCGATGATACAGGGAAAAAGTTGTTCGAAATTTATTTATTAGCAATTTTCTCTTTTGAGTGGTAATTTGCAAGACATCATTATCATTGATCTATAAATATTTTGCTAATCAAGTACAAATTTGATTAGCAAATGGGCGGGATTGCACAGCATTTTGCTATTTTACAATTTTTTCCCTGTGATATTATATTCCTAATCAAAGTCTCACCACAAAGTAATTAACCGTATTTATTATAATAAATGCCCATAGCGTTAATTAGAAAACCCCATGAGATTACAGGGAGATGGGCGCTTTTTAGCGTAGTTTTTTAATGAACATAATATGTACATGATTGTGGGTTTTATTTACAATTGGGGGGGGGGGGCGTTTATCGGAATATGGGCTTATTAGAATAAGTACGGTAATTAAAAATGACATAGGCCTACATGTGCAATTATATGAAAATGTTATGAACGTCATAAGAGGTGTACACAGCTCTTTTATTATATGACCAAGTAAAGTATGATACAAACAGCAAATGTAAATTATTCTCTTCATAACTAATCGATGAGATGTTATTAGTCAGTTCAGTTTTTTTAATGATGTCAACATGGTTAAGAGTAGAAGAAGAAATATGTTATCACTGATCGACCTCAGTGCCATTGAAGTGCTGAACCACTGTATAGGGTTTATCTTTAAACCAGAAACAGAGCAATGTCTTTTGTTCGCCGGTGTTCAACAATTGAGTGGAAGATATATAAGTCTGTACACAATATTAATGAATTTTATACAACATCAAACTACATATTATTGTCATACATAATGTCAGTGCAGTATGTTTATAGCACCTGGTGCAGCTTATAAAGGGTGATCTATGCATTCTGTCAATCAAGATTCCCATATGACCTGGGAAAACATGTACATACAAACATATAACACATGTACAGTCATATAGTGAATATAACAAGATTTTTTTTCAAATTGTATTTTCATGGAGGAATTTGTTTGAATATTATTGCTTTAGAATTACGTCCTCAAAGTTGTGAATGATTGCCACACATACTTATATCTTAGGTAAATAAAAATATTGCTAATTAATTTTAAATTTGCTTAGAAAATGGGCAGAACTACATAGTATTTTGCAACGCAATACTGAACTTAATCATGTTAATGTCAAATTAAAGCATATAGTGCCAATTTATTTTAATATGATACATGTAATATCATCAGGAATAGGTCTATAGTTAAGTTAAAATTAGATACCATCAAGACTGTTGAATTTTTTTTATATATCTAAACATAAAAAAAATGTGTTATTCCTAACCTATTGTCACTGAACACAATTACAGTACATTATAAAGTAGAACCAGCTATGATCAGCAACTCTTATGAGCAGCTAACCTCCTATGTGAGGCCAGTTGGCCATTCCCCAAAATGACATTTTGTATACAAATGAAACTAATATGGGCAGCCACCTGTGTTTCCTGTGTCGCAAGGGTGGCTGCTCATAGCAGGCTCAACTGTATACCTCACTTGTCAAAAATTCATGATGTCAATGAAATTTGTCATGTGATAAGGCAATGATAAGACTAATTTGATAATTTTATACTTATCGACCAGGCCTGCAGGCCCATGCCACTAAAACATGTCTAGAAATGTTCATATTACCCTTTAACATGTTTAAAAAACTGATAAACATGAATATAGTCGTTTTTAATCAATTTTAGTATACTAAACAAAATCACTATCAAAAATCAATATGTGCCAATCTGTCTTTTTAAATTAAACAAATATAGGTAATCTGCAAGTGCAATGGTCATTTTTACCCACGTTTTCTTATTTCCAATGAAAATGCCAAACTGCTTGTAACTTTTGCAATAAAAAGGAAACTTATGATAATGTTAATTTTAGGATTATTATTGGGATGGGGTTAAATGTGCAATCGATAATATGATTCATAGATATGTGCCTAAGTGATCGAATATGGGAAGAAATATAATAATGAAAAATTTCAGATTGATAATTTTTGTCTGTTAAATCCATCTAGAAAAAATTAAATAAACAAAAAAAATTGGGAAATAAAATGTTATTTCCAAATATGAAGAAATAAATCAATTTCTTTTTTGTTTGAATTATTCCCATGCACAAAGTCTTGAAACATATTTAAATTATTTGTTATTGCTTTCTCAAAAAATGTCCAACAACTTTATGAAATTCGTATGGGCTACAAGAGTTACTGATATATTTTATCCACTTTCTGTTCGGTGTGTATGCTACATGGATGTCGGAATAATAACTGTCAGAGGTAGGCTAAAATAAACAAATGTCGAACATTTTTAATTTGATAGTTTCAGTTGAAATGTTTCCAGGGCACAATGTGACATGCTTCCCTGAACCTTCCCATCTTGTATACTAATGGTCTATTGTATCTGGCATGGCTTGCCAGATAATACTCAAATTATTAAAGTGAAAAAATTGCCACATGTCGGCAAATTTCAATTCAAATAATTTTAAATTTGTCATGATGCATCTATTCAACTTCAAAAAAAATGTTTTTATGTAGTTTAGTTTCTGATACCATGGTGTAGTGTTCCAGATATAAAAATGCTTATTATTGATAAATTAGTGAACCATACCCTTGGGAATGGAGTGTATATTTAAAAAAAAATGTGATGAATTTTTTCCAAAAACACCTTCATAAGCAACCATTTGGACACAACATTATATAAACTATAGACACAATTAGCCATGATAGCTATATGACACTCAGGGCTTAAAGTGCCATACCCTGTAGTTGTGAGATGACACTACAGTGTTATTTCAAGGTCAAAAAAGCTGATTTCTTTAGAAAAATAAAAATCCACCTTATTCGATATTAATCATGTTAATGTGATTTTCATACATAAAAAATCAGCTTATTTGACTTGAAACTAGTGAACAATTAGTCATTACTATTATAATTCACACACTGGATAATAAACAATGATTTAGCATGATTCAGCATGATATTCTATGAATATATTAAATTAATTACATTTATAATACAATTGTGTTTACAATTTCCTGAGATTTCATGCAATACACACCATATGTGATTACTTTATGCATTTAGACGTTACGCGCTTTTAAGTGCCCTCAGACACAGCACTTGGCAGATCCAGGAATTGGCAGACTGATTTTTGCAATAATTTATGCACACCTCAGCTGGCACAGCCAGTCTCTTATATGCTCCCCCGGAAAATTTTGAAATCTAAGGCCCAAAAATGACGCATTCTATAGCATATTTTGGCCAAAATATGCTCGTTTTTTTGTGTGTTTTTTTTACCCTGAACGGGAGGGGGGCGCCGACTGCGCCTTTTTCTGAAACCGCCACTGAAACATGCCCGTTATGCACTTTGAGGTGCCCCTAAAAATATTTTTTTCGCGCATGAAGTTGCCGTTCTTGGATGGGAGCACTGTGCCGCTTTTGAAACCTAGACACTGATTATTGCAGATTAATAGGGGCTATATACATGATATACATTATCACGAACAACCTTAATAAAGCTATATAGGAAGAGAGAATTGTAGGTCAAAGGTCATACCCCCGAAAGTCACTTCTACACCCCCTAAGAGATGTCTATGTGCAATATCAAAAACGTTTATCCATGGGTGAAGCCATAACCCTCCACTATCAACTTCATTGCATGGATAGGGAATCCGATGAAAACAATATAGTCATCTAAGTTCCCTGCATAACCAGTCAATTTTGTAGCAAAAATGAATCTGGCTAATGAATTTACAACAATTGACAGCAATCCTAATATTTGTACATGATGATATATTCCTAATATTATGCAAGAGCAGTTTGAAATTTATCTAATTACACATATATCATGTTACTGTATATGCTTACCCTTGATTTTTATCACATCTTCCCAGGAAACTCGACTTGCAGTGAACATGTAGGCTACTGAGTGCATGCAGTAGTTCATTTTTAATAGTACAGCACCTGAAACAATTTTTTGCATTAACTTTTACAGCATGGGGATCAACTTTAGACGTCAGAATCTGACGTATCTAGACGTCACATTCTTACGTCTAAAGTGTAAGAGTAAAAATCTTTATAATGGTTGTAAACCCTTACCACAGCTATTCAAAGGAATCAGAAATAGCTAACTAAGACATTTATGATGATTTCAAATTAAACCAAGAGCGTGCACACTCGACAATAGCCCGCCGCCATTATTGAACTTGAAGTTATTTCGCCCACAAGGTCAAATTATTGCCGTAAAATGCAAAAAATCGCAATAAATCGGTCATTTTGATTTTTTTTCAGCCGTTATCGAACTTGTCCGACAATTGCTTATTAGTATTACATACATAACAAATTTGAGGAGGATAAATGAAAAAAAAATTGTTATTGCGCCCACAAGGTCAATTTATTGACGTAAAATGCAAAAAATCAAAATAATTTTGCAATTTTGATTTTTTTTCAGCCATTATTGAACTTGTCCGAGAACTGGTGTTTTGCTACATACATAACAAATAAATTTCGAAGGATACATGAAAAACTTTTCAAGTTATCGCGCCCACAAGGTCAAATTATTGAAGTAAAATGCGAAAATTACAATAAATCGGCCATTTAAAATTTTTTTCAACCATTATTCTACTTGTCTGACAACTGGTCATTAGTAGCATGCATAACAAATTTGGGAAGGATACATGCAAAAATGTTCATGTTATTGTGCCCATATGGTCAAATTATTGACGTAAAATGCGAAAAATCGCAATAAATCAGCCATTTAATTTTTTTTTATCAGCCATTATTGAACTTGTCCGGGAACTGGTCACTAGTAACATGCATAACAAATTTAAAGAAGATACATGGACAACTTTTCAAGTTATCTCACCCACAAGGTCAAATTATTGACATAAAATGCGAAAAATTGCAATAAATCAGCAATTTATTGTCCAGTCAGAATAACATAAAAAGGACGTAATACACTTGTTCCTAGCTTCATTTTTTTTTAAATTCATATTTGACCTTGTCTTGTAGCGATAAAGTCATTTGACCTTGTAGCTTAAATATTGCTTGTCCTAAATGGACGGGAATGGTTTTCCTCTCTGGAGCATGAAGAATGAGATAAATATAGTCGTCTGTTTTCAACCATTCAGTTTATCAAAACCAATTTTTAGAACAATATTTGGATATGGCCTCGTACTAGTAGAAACAAAGCCATATCATTTGATCATGCTGCTTAAATTAGAAAATTTAAATCTTTTTTATTACGACACTTTATCATCAGATGATCTTTTCATAGGGTTCATGATGATGTGAAACCCATGTAAAGATCATCTGATGATAAAATGTCATTCAAAACAAAATTACCTAATGATGATATTCCATCTGCTCCCCTCCCCCTTCGAAATTCAATAATAATAATATCAATTCCAAATGCAACTCGTGCTTGAAGAGATGATTCTAGCAGGCATACTGCAACCCATTCTGGTAAAAAAATAAACTGGCACCACTTTTATTTGAGATTTGATCCACAGATTCTGAAACCATTTTGGTAATTTAGCCTAAGGAGACCAGTGTGGCTGAGAAAGAAGGTCAGAGCTCAAAACCCAAAAAGGCATATGTACATGTACCCTCCTGAGGGTGCAGTATGAAAAAGACATATTCCCTGGAAACAATATTCTTCAGTAAACACCTTTAACATTGTAAAGCTGTTAATATAGCCCAAGAGATGCAGGTCAAAAAGTAGGTCAAAAAGCTAATATAACAGAACTATATAAGTCCAGGAGCTCCCGCTCCGAATTAGAGTTTGATTTAAGCAATTTTGTGTAGGGATTATTAATGTAGTTCTAGGCTAGGTCAAAAATCAAGACGCAAGATAACTAGGTCTAAGAGGCTCAGTCTAAGAGTAAGATAAGAACTAGACAGTCTGTTAGAGATTGCAAACCTCCATTGAAATTAATGATCGTAATCAGTATTCCAGTAATGGTCTATCTATCTGGCAAGGTTTACCCGATATCAGGCCAATCGAGGTAAATAATAGCTGATTTACGGTCATTTTGAATTCGATATAGACTAGTTATAAAATTTAAAGGTGCATCCTCCCCCGAAACCTCACATTTTGTTTATAGTAATGGACTAGCATCTAACACAGTTTGCAAAATATTGGGCATGTGAAAGTAAATAATGGCCGATAGGGGCCATTTTAAATTTGATCGAGTCTGAATTATTCAAGATGCATCCTCAGCTGAAATCTCACATTTCATTATATAGTATTAGTGATGGTCTAGCCATCTAGCATGGTTTAAATACCAAATATCGGCCATGTGAAAGTCAATAATGGTCAATAGGCGGCCATTTTGAATTTCATCGAGTCTAATTTTTTCAATATGCATCCTCTCTTGAAATCTTACATTTTGTTTTATGGTAGGCCTAATGGTCTAGCCATCTAGCACGGTTTACCAAATAACAGCCCTGTGAAAGTGAATAATGGCCGATTGGCGGCCATTTTGAACTTGATCGAGTTGAAATTTTTCAAAATGCATCCTCTCCTGAAACCTTACAATTTGTTTTATAGTAATGGTGTAGCTATCTTGAGCGGTTTTCATGATATTCCGCAATATCAGGCCTGTCGAGGTGAATAATGACCGATAGGCGGCCATATTGAATTTTATCAACTTGCAATTTTTCAAGATGCATCCTCTCCTGAAACCTTACACTTTGTTTAATAGTATTGGTGTAGCTATCTTGAGCGGTTTTCATGATATTCCGCAATATCAGACCTGTCGAGGTGAATAATGGCCGATAGGCGGCCATTTATAATTTTCTCGACCTGAAATTTTTCAAGATGCATCCTCTCCTGAAACTTCATAATTTGTTTTATAGTAATGGTGTAACAATCTTGAGCGGTTTTCACGATATTCCGCAAAATCTTTTAGTCGGATTTACCGATGTTATAAATTAGGTCAAAGTGATGGGTCAACTTCAAGGTCAAGGTCCAAAAGCCTGAAAAGGCACAACTAGGGACTTTAGAGAACATGTATGTGCAATATGACCAGTACTTTTTGAGATCTGCTCCGGAAACGAAGTGTACGTCAAAACATCTAAATAGGTCATAGTTCTTAACCAAAAGTAGGTCAAAGTTCATATACCCCAAAAGGCACAACTATACCCCCTAGAGGTGTTGTGTGTAAAATTTGAAGATAGTCGGACAAGTACTTGCAGACATTTTGCTCCGGAAACGAATTGTACACGGACGGCCCAACGGCCCAACGGCCCAACGCCGTAACATCATCATTGTCTCCTCTGCGACCTTGCGTATTGAATTCAGATTAAAAATATTTTAACCTGTCCATTATACACCTGGAAGTAACTCACATACCGAAAATTGTTATCCTAGCTTATTTTCTTACAAAGTTATAGGCAAAAGACGAGGTAAAAACAGAACGGAGGCGGAATCCATAGCTCCCTCCGTCTCACCTACGGTGACGGCGGTAGCTAATAAACCTCACTTTGAGGTTTACTATATTATTATGAGCCACAAGGGCACATCTATCCACACCCCCTACCAAAATATATATATCGGTATCATGGGTATATATACATGATATATCTTTTATTAACCTCCACACTGGGAGATAATATACATAATTTATTTCATCAATAAATATTTCGAGAAATCAATATAACTAAGAGAACACGTGAATATACATACATTTAACCAGTTGCAAACAGTTCGAACGTGATGCATGTATGTTAACACCCTCCTCCCCCCCCCCCCCCCACAATATTATATAAGCTATAGGAAGACAATTATTAATACTTTATTCAACCAGAAAAAGTATGAAACAAATTTATTTTCACAGGGTGAGACTTCCACTAAACTTTTGACCCTCATGATGCATCAAAGCATCATTTTGGATGTGTGAAGAATCATTTAATTTTCTCCACCTTGAAAAAAAGTTATCATGGAACTCTTTTAATAATTACAAAATAAAATAATATAAAAATTCTGATCCAGTTTGATATTTTGATAGAGGTGGATATAATCACTGATAACATATGAAAGAATTTACAGTGACACAATCAGGCAGAAATTATCATTTCTATTTTTGACTCCTTAGTCATGTTAGTTTGTCCATATTATAAACTATGGAATTGCTTAGTTTTTTTTAAATTTTGTGTTGTTCATTTACTAGTTAAAAGAAAAAGGGAATAATTTCAGACATGTATG
This sequence comes from Flabesymbios commensalis, assembly GCA_964017125.1. NCBI lineage: Eukaryota > Metazoa > Annelida > Polychaeta > Terebellida > Flabelligeridae > Flabesymbios > Flabesymbios commensalis. The sequence goes on along the minus strand of OZ024905.1, from coordinate 91,757,260 downwards.
TCCTAAATACGAAATACAGGAATAACTGAGAAACAGCATTTCTGGTACACTTGTTATGTTGCCATAGCAACCAGCAATTTGAAAGATTTCTGCAATTCTACTCTATGGACACGATCAAAAATTATATACATATTAACATGATTAAGGAGACAAAATAAAAATGATGGCCTGATTGTGTATCTTTAGTGTGTTTATCGACATGATAAATAACCATAGTAACAATTACATAAGTAAGTTTAATCTATAAAATGGTAGTTAAAGAATAAGAGAAATGCTCTGCAAATGGGACTGTCTAGAAACTATTTTCCTGGATATTTGGACAGATGGCTGGCCGGAGATAACATAACCATCCCCCCTACTGTACCCCCAAATTAGCTAGACAAGGACACAAATAATTTCAAATAAGATACTTTTAATTGTCAATTTAATTCGGAAAAATATGATAGTAGGTCTAGGCTACCAAGTAGACCATAATGTACTGGTAAGTGTCCCAGATTCTGTTATACAGTTGTTATATTTCATTTAATAAATTATTTTATTTTGCAATAAAATACAATACTTTAATTTTTAGTCTATGCCCAGGCGATAACATAGATCTCAAGCTACTGTGAAGTAGATGTGATTCACAACAATAAGTTATTACTCATGTCACTTAGAACAAATTTCAGGGAAAACATTATTAAAAACTTATTGTAGACTATTCTACATGTAAAATGTCATTTAGTCTGTCTGTCGCGGGTCAGCAGGCTTAGACTTTAATCATAAATGGCATTTTATATATGTGGGCCAGACCCACCAGACACAAGTGATGCTTGGGGTCTTAACATGCTAAAGCTGTGCAATAATAGTCTCCCATAAATTATAAGACTTCTGTCTATAAAAAGTCATGCCTAATATTTCATAGTAGAGATGAAAATTGCTTGGAATTTCATAAGGGGCCACCATTCAATCTCCAGGGGGGGGGATATGCTGGAATATTTTTGAAAAAAAAAATTGAGACTGAACTTTCATGAAATGATTAATTAGGATTCTGGCCCATGAGGAAGACCAATATTGTCTATATTGTCTATAGCACTCAAACAGACTAAAGCCGGGCCTCGGAGTTCGGGAACTCCTTTTTTAGTTTCCGTTGTGTTTGCAGCCCTCTTGTGACGGTCCATGTCAGAAATAGCCTATCACGACACGTAACGTGGTGTTATACGTTGAAGATGTTGGGCCGACGTTTTAAAAATGTTATTCAAATGGTTTGTGTTTGTTGGGATGCCAGATTTTGCTGATGTTGTTTTCTTTGTATGTGCATCCCTCTTACTTAACCCTTTGACTTCCAGGCCGGGGTGCATGCCAGGATCCAGATATACTGGTGTAGGAGTTCTATTTTTCGTCATTTGAAGCTGGAATTGCTAACGCAATTTCCAGCTTCAAATGACGAAAAATACATAAATGTAGTATATATTTGACGAAAATTTGTGTCATTTTATGGTTACGTTCATTGACGAATGACGACGGAAAGTTCCGTCATGTATAGTAGTGGAAAGGTTAATGATTTTCTTTCATTGTATTTGCAGCCCTCTTGTGATGGTCTGGGTCAGCGGTGCCATCCACTATTACCTTCAGCCGGATGTAGCGGCCCTTGTCGACTGGGTCCGAACGCAACAGTCAAATCCTGCAAAAAACTGCGCAACAGAGGATTTACATGCATACAGATTTTAAAAAAGAACATGTCTCATATGCCAGCAACGTGAGGTGTCACTGTGTCATTCGTTTGATATTTTCATTGTATGTCAAAGAGAAAGAACGAAATTATACAGATATGGATATTCGAATGTAGGAGTCGCGCAGCTCCGAGTATACTGTTGATCTGGTAATAGTCGAGAAGTTTTAATTTTCTCGAGGAAGACACATTCGCGAATTTAAGAATCTCGCGAAAATTATTATTATATAGCGCTACCTATCAATAAAAATCGATAATTTTCGAATTGTAAACCTCGCAGAAAGTCCCAAAATCACAAATTCGCGAAACTTCAAGCACGCGAAAATTGCCAGATCTACAGTATTCGGATCTACAAATCTCCCGTAATTGTTGTCTTCGACCTAAGCAACACGATATTTATCTGTGTACATGTGTTTAAAGAAACATTATCAGCATGGATAAATTAGGAAACTGTAGGGTACAGGTTCCCGATTAATCGCCTCTATTGTGTCCCCTCTGGTCGGTATGAGGGAGAGCAGTAAACAAAACATTTGTGTAACATTTGTACAATGCTGAACCAACATCGACGACGTTGGGCCGACGTTGTACAAATGTTATATAAATTTTTTGTGCTTGCCGGGATATCAGAAGCTTCAGTACTGTTTTAACAATAGACTGACGTCCCCGGTGCATTTTAAATAAGATATGTACATATTTTTTCGTGCTCTTACTAATAGGACTATAGATTATAGTTGTCATGCTGAGTAGAAAACTGGTGGGTGTGATATTCAAAAAACCTGTTTTGCAAATGCTTCTAAATGTCATGATTCTTCTCTTGTAAGTAAAACTGCTCTAAACATGTCTGTTATCTTTCCTAGCATGAGCATAATAAAATAATGGCGTATTAAAAGAATCAAGCAAAAATGAGTTTTACATTTTAAAACTATGGCTAATGTGTTCAAGAGGCTTTATAGGCTAAAATTTACAATGAGTTTTTAATTAGTTCACGTGATTTTACAAGCAATGGACTTTCATACTACTGACATGATAAATGGTTGACTGAATGTTGCTTGATCGATCGCCCAGCATTAAATTAACCTTTGGTATTATGGATTCTTCAATTATTCTTTGATGATTCGTAAACGTTGTGAAATGTGCATTGAGTCATATTGTGAGGAATTATAATCATTAAAATGAATACAAAATTCATACGCATAGTATCTGAAATACTTAAACATTTGTCAAAGTAGGTAAAAGTTATTGTATAAAAACATTTTAACTATGTTCATTGATCAACTACATGTACATGTATAAGCCGATATCAATGTTTTCAACTATTATTAAATACTTGTCGGTTCGAAAGAGCTATATATTTACCTACTAGATACCAATACTGGTTTCAGGTCGGGCCAGCGTTGCAAACGTCTCGTGTCTGCTGGGCTACACGGTTGAGCTATGTTTATTAATTTCACCCACTCGAAGTTGTGTCGCGCTACCGCGAACAGCAACTCTGAGTGGATGAAAAATTACTGATACAGTTTGAATACAAGCATATGCTACTCTGGCTAATTGTATGTCTTCTCCTTTAAATTACCTTATATTAGGAACAAACAAAAAGGCTTTAAACGGGTACAGACCTGACGAACATTTCCAGGGTGAAGATGGTTAAAACGACACAATCAGGCTAAAATCATCAAAAATAGGTAATTTTATTTTGGCTTCTTAATATGACCATATCTATAGACTAGTACTTCAAAAGTTTTTTAAATTTTTGTGCTGCGCATTTACCAGTTAAGCGGGATATACAGACGACATTCCCGATGCCTTATTTCAGACATGCATGTCCAAAATAAGAAATACGGGCCTTTTTTATGGACATCTTTACATCATAATTATGTTCATACTAAGAAGCCAAAATAAAATTAGGCTTACCGATTTTTTGATGATTTTAGCCTGATTGTGTCGCTTTAATGTAATTACTTCATTGATTTTCTAAGCCATTATTATCTAAATTGATACACTGATAAACCCCGCGTTTTGAGCATGGTCATCATGTCAAGATAGATTCCTAATCTACTATTACAGATAACAGAACAAATGAAGTCAGACATTGAAAGTCATATTTACTTTAGCATACACGTCCTCTTTTCAAATATTATGGCGTCCAATTAAAGTCTTAGAGCAGCCGATATACATAGACAGCTGTGAGTTTGCTATACACAATACTCTCAGCTATACTTTGCAGTTGATATAGTTTCAAAGTCACACTGGTATTCTCATCTTCCCTATTGCAAGGCTTGGCTTCTCAAGGTCGCAGACCACAGTCTGCGACCTTGAGAAGCCAAGCTTTGATGTATGTATGATGAACATTCTAAACATGGACATGAGATCCAGATCCAGCTTATATGAAACAAACAATTATCACTGAATATCAATACGTGTTCGTTACAAGCTAATATAAATTTGACACTTAATTATCGCAGTTTTTAAATATCTTGTTGAACAATGTGGATATTACAAAGTTATTCAAAGTGAAGGAAAACATGCTTTATGTAACTCCTTTCTGCTGCATTTGGACACTTATTGTATGGGTCTAGGACCATTTCTAAATGTGTAATACCTTCAGTGCGGGGATTAATTTTCGACGTCAAAAATCGACCCCTCCCAATAATCACCAATTCGTAAAACTAATATTTTTTTCGAAAAAAATCGCACGCGTGTCTCGCACTCAAATGATGGAAGCTTTAATCCGACGTAATGTTTGCTAATATATAACTAGTACTTGAGTATTGCATTGCCTTGCCCTACATATTATGCTATAAATATGACAGATGAATATATTATTATTTTGTATTGCAGTATGACAAACAATAATTGATTTTGTGGTGGTGATGTCACGGTTTATTGTCTGATTGTCAAGGCGAACATGTTACTAAAATATATTCATTAACTGTTAACAGTCACTGAGTAATTTTTTTAACACTTACCGTCATAATAATTATAGCGACTAACACAAAATTGAGGCAAACTATTTTTGTCACACTTCGACGGAATAAATGTTTCTGACGCCCGATTCTTTATCATTTATCAATATGTATCGAATTGTATTCACTTATCATGAACGATTTACGTGTTTTAAATGTATTTTGTTCTGGGGCATGTCATTTTGTCAAATAAAGCAATACAAATTATTATGGTAATTGACTTTTTTGCTAATTATATTATAAGACAATGCATGAAGGAAAGACAGATCAAGATACACATTTACGTTCGTGGCACGTAACAAAGCTAAAATTAAAATATCTTATTTGAAGTATTTATATGTTTTAAATAAAACCAGCTAGAAAACCAGCTACATTCCGACACCTTCACTCACCAAGTTGAGTGAGGTACTTATTTTTTTGAATTTGTTTTTAAAATTGTGTCCTGAATGTTTTAGCAATTCCAACAATTCTATCTTTGTCCTCTCAGTATACAGAATCAATTAATGCTGAAAGGTGTTAACTGATTATGATATTTACATCTACATTTTTTGTGGTGTGTGTTTGTTTCTGCGTGCTGTTGTTCATTAATCATTACAGTGTGTGGATCGAATTAAAACTTCACAATCTGACTTCAGGCGTCATGAAGATTCTGATGTCTGAAGTCGAACCCGCACTGACAGAATTATAATATATTTATGCTGGTCGTGGACCCATAACATAGACATTCAAATGAAACGGAAAAAGCTAACTAAGTCATTTATGATGATTTCAAATTGAGTCTTTTGTCTACATGGTTTATGCACACATATTTCAGCTCTTTGAGGGTTAAATTGTGTGTGCCATGTTTTTTCTGTGTTAACTTTCACAAAATTATTGTTTAACCCTTTAAACCCTCACGATGCATTAAAGCATCATTTTACATCCCTGAAAACAGACTTGGTTTTCCTACAACTAGGGGTTTTAGAATAAATTTTCCATGAAACTGGTTTACCAATACATGGCAATTTTCGTCATTTTTCACCCACATCAAATCATCTTCATTCACTACAAGTCGAGAATTGCGGCAGCAATTCGCGGCTTGTAGTGGATGAAGATGACAATAGTAAATTCAGGATTGAAAGGCTTAAAGCATCATTTTGCATCTCTGAAAATGGACTCATCCCTTTAACCGCCGGTGCCGCATATATTCGGGTTTTCATTTTTTTATTAGCAAATAAAGTACCATCTTTTAAACATGTTAAAGATAAAATGTGACATCAATCAGCAATATTTACAGTTAACCTCCATTTTTTCAAATCTGAATAATTTTCACTCACTTGAAGTTGTGGATCGCGTCAGCGAGACACAACTTCAAGTGGGTGAAAATTTAGCTTGAATAATTTTGTGGGTAAAGGGTTATTATCACCAAACCTGGGTTTTAGATGGGTTTTAGAACGAAAATGTTTATGGAACTGTTTATTAATAACAATATTTTTGTATTTGCCACCTACTTCAAAACAGCGTCATTCACTACAAGTCGAGAATTGCGTCTGCATTTCGCACCTTGTAGTGGACGAAGATGATAATGGTTAATTTGGGCTTATACGTTAATACGTTAGGCCCCTATCCTTTTTTCAAAATCGTCTAATTTGAATTGCAATAATAAACATTCTGCTTGAAGAGATAAACTCTCAGACGATTCAGCGTTGACCTTAAATTTTCAGTCTTAATATTATTCTAGTAACCTCGCCATAGTGTGTTCAATTTTATCACATCTTTCAAGTCCGTAAAATATCAGATATATTTTTACAGCCCTATATATAGACAATAATGATACGTCAAGACTTATCATCAGTCATTTGCCATGCCTCGATGTCATTTGCTAACATGACCGCTAATTAGTTTAAAGTTACATTTTAACATTTTTGCAATTTGGTAGAAATGTATCTTGCACGATAAAATCATACACCACACCATGTCTTTTCCACCTATAAATCAAAGATGGACATCACCACCAAATATATTTTGCTTAAATTTATGGCTGAATCCCAGTTTAAAATTATGTTTATTAGTCAACCAAAGCACTGTTATTGGGAATACAATAAGTGTTTAAACATAAAGTTTTGCAAATGTTTTATCTCAAATTAAACCAATGAGATAAGGCGGGAAAGGGTTAATATTATGATGGCAAGCTCTTCGTAAAACTACAATAAAACTGAAACAAACGACCTGCTGAAAACACAATGAACTATTTCAACAATGCGACACGAATCTTATACCAAGCAACTATATTCAGTCAGACTGACGACGATACAATACATTGAGGCCTCAGCAAAAAATAAAACCTTTTACCTTATCAGTCTTTATGTTTAGTGTCATATTTTAATGAGCAATGAAAAATTAAATTTGGGCCGTTTTTTATTAATCAGATATTTGAAAACTAAAATAGAATGCACTAAATTTCCACTCTCAACTGCGCCACGATTGTTTTGACAAAATAACAAAAGACAATTTCCCCAGGTTCTTATTTTTTAAATTAGATTATTAACAGGGCTCAATTTGACGGTATTAATCTTGAACCCTTAGAACACTGATGTCGACTACAGTGGGCATGCTGTGTTTTTATTGGCACCTGTAAAGTGAAATATGTCTTCAATCTTGAAACACTGACATCAATCAGGACTTAAATTTCACAAAAAACACAATTTTTCAGTCACTTAAATTTGTGGATCGCGGTAGCGTGACACAACTTCAAGTGACTCGAAGTTTAAATTGAATAGCTCAGTGCTCTAAGGGTTAGGTTAGGTGTCATATCTTTATGCACAATGACAAATTATTTTTTGTCGTTTTCAAGTAGCAAATATCAGGTAAACTATATTTATTTTCACATATGTGTTTGAAAAATAACACAATGCAAAGACTACCACTCTCAGTGGCGCCAACAGCAACTGAGCTGGTATTGAAAAAATACAAAATACAATTTTCCCAGGTTAATATTTTTTATTCTAAATTATTAACAGGGCAAAAGATTAGTGAACAAAACATAAACGCATTTAAAAGATTGAAATTGAAATGCAACGTGTTTGAACTACAGATCAACTAAGCTATTCTTGTTTGCAAGAGTGGGGTCTCACTTTCAATTAATTTTGTTGTGACTTTAGGTATCGAGTGAAGGCATCAAATATGCATTTAATAGTCGAATATCGTCAGAACTAATATAACGCGAACGTTTTTAGTTCAACCGGAAAGATGACAGACTACATTGAAATATAGCCGACACTAACATTAATTTCCTATTTGTGTTCTAAGGCCAACGATTAACAAAATGAAGTGTTTTACATTGGAAATATATATACACGGGATCAACAGGAAAACGATTAAATTCCAATTAAGTATATATATGAATTTATTTATTTTCAGGTGAATTAGCGCATTAAGTATACAGACATAAAGACAGACATATATTCTATTGACATAAATAAAAAGTCTTTACAGCTTATTTGTCTAATATATTATACATTAATATACAAGCTGGTTAGTTTAGTACAATCTCAAGTGGCATTACCATAATAAAACACCGGATATTTTGAAAATCTAATTGATGACTAATAAAAATACAAAGCAATGGCATCACCAAGACATGAAGGCAGAATGTTTCCCGCTCTAAGGCCAGAGAAAAAATAGCTACTATGCATAATACACAACTGAAATGTGGTAGGAAAAATACATTCTGGAAAGCGTAGAAACATAAAGATACATAATAAAAGGTTAAAATTTATGCTGGATCACTGTCTGAGTCGCTAATCCAGCATGAAAACAACATTCGAAGTTACATGTAATTTAACCAATTACAACGTTGAATTTTTTGGTATAAACCAAGAGGCCAAAAGGGTTATTTTCAATTTGAAATTATCATACATGTCTTAGTTAGCCATTTCTGATTCATTTGAATACCTGTGTGATGGGTGTACGGTCATTATAAATCTTTTAATCCTTACAGTGCGGATATAGACTTCAGTCGTCAGAATCTGACGTCTATAGTAACCCTTACAACGCTGACACATATTTGTATGAACTATTCAGTTTGAAATGGTTATAAATGAATACCTAAGGTATGGGTATCCGGCCATTTTAATTATTTTATTTTTTCAATTGAGGATCGACTTTAGATGTCATAATCTGACGTCCATAGACCTCAGATGCTGACGTCTGAAGCCGGTCCCCGCGCAGAAAGCGTTGATCATTGGAATCAGAGATTTCTTTGACTGACAAGATATAGCATGACTAGTCCAGGACATTATTGTACTTGACCTAGAACTACGAGAGGGCAGCCGATGTGTTTTACAAAGTATTTCTATAAGGTATCTAGTAACACAATTTTTGGGGGGGACACACCCTTTTTAGTGTGAGTGGAGATGTTCAGTGTGATAAAAGTGTCTACCACAGTATATAATTGACCGATTTGTATGACTTTTCTATCATTTCTTATAGGACTTGATATGATGAACTGATATAAATAATTTAGATGATAATGATGAGTGAATTTGTGGGTCAATGTCAAGATAAAGCAAAAAATGAACACTTTTTATTTTATTTTTTTATTTTTCTACAACGCAAATTTTACAGATATGTTATATTTTCACATGGTCACTTTCCAGATTCGTGTGCAACTGGAAGAAAATTTCCTGATATTATCTAGTTTGCATAAATGCACAATCGCCGCCACTGAAAATGAATCCAAGTCGTAACACTATTGACTTCTGCCTCTAATTGGCTTATCACAGATAGTCCGTCACGTAGTTTTGGACATTTTTGTCAAAATGTCAAGCTATACCAGGTGCACCCACACTTATTTAATTAAGTCATTTAATTTAAGTTTTATTACTCAAATTATTTAGCATCAGCCTAATCAAAATTTAACAACATAACATTACATTTACACTAGGCCAGATGGGTTTTTTCACGTTCATGACCAAAACTATGTGGTGGGCTATAATATATTTCAGATAGACTTTATTTAAACTCAAACAATCCATTTTTGCAATTGGAAAGACATGTTTGCTATTATCTTATTTGTTTAAATTCAAAATGGCCGCTTTTTGATATCATTTGGTGGCTCATTTGGTTCGGTTCTGCAATGTTACTTGTCGACACCAGATTAGAAATCTGGAATGTCCCAGATGATGATAAATATGGTTTGACGTGCAGCTCTTCAAAATATGTGTATGTTTCAAGAAGTGTGTCCAGATAAGGCACCATGCATTATAAAGTGGCATTTGTGCAGAAATGGTAGGGCATAATCACGACGTCCTAGTATGACGATATTTTTACCAAAGGTCATAGGATGTCACTCTATACATAGGTGATTAAAAAAGCTCTCAAATATTTGATAGTCTACAACCTATAAATGGAAAAAGACACTAAAGAGCGAGATATGGTAACCTATTATGCTTACCCTCATTATTAAGAAATTTAAATTGGCAATATAAGTAATTCCATATTATACAAAAAAGTAATAATCAATTTAACGACTATTTTCCACTCTATAATTATAACAATATAAACACGATAAATGTTACACATCTCAGAAAATCTTTACCGACGTATGAAACGCATATAAAATAATTAAATGCTGCAGCACACATTAAATTACAAAATTTCATAAAATAATAATTTAACATGCTGGAATCAACATACAGTACTCTGGTCATACAAACTAACATAAGATCACATGGTTTGACAATATATCCCATATTTTCTATAAACCACGTGGTGAAAAAGAATAAATTATCATTTACATTTACAGTTCTTAAGTGCGATCCCATGTTTGCAAGTACAGAAAACAATTTGTAAGATATACTGTTCTCAATTGCACATCATCAAGACCTAAACAACTATAACAGAAACTATAACAGAGAGTAAACTAAACGAATGATCGTCTACCCCAACATATGTCTTCTTTAAAATAACGAGAAACACATTCAACAATTAAATTACTTAGATGATATATTACATATAAACACACACATTAGTGGAACAGACATGTCAATACATTTCCGATGCAATTTCGAGACCAATTTGGTGGAATATTGCACAAATGTTGCCGTCCACAAAAGATTTACATACTTCCTTTTTATTTAATCATTGTGACATTTTAGCCTGAATAATAATAAAAAGTTGGATGGAATAATTTATAAACACATTATAAGAGCTTACATTTGTCATGAACTGTCAAATATCCACCTTCTACAACATTTTCGCTGCATGCCCAAATTCCAACAACCGAGATATCCACCCATATCCAACGCCGCACAAATGTATATCAATAAAGTAATTATGAATCAATACAGATCATCGAACCTCTAAAATCTATTTGATAAGTAATTAGTATTAAGTTATTATCTGTTTATTTGTGATTAGTATCATAGCAAAAAAACATATAGGGATCATAGGTATTCAAATGAAGCGGAAAGTGCTAACTAAGACATTTATGATGACAACAAATAAAACAACCTTTAGTGTGTATGGTTTAAATAAAAATTATTCGGCGTTGCAAGGGTTAACGATTCTCAATCATTTTTTGCAAGCGTTTTTCACTAGTCATCAGGCAACAATGTAATTCTGGAATCCTCAAAATTTCGTGATATTTAAGTGAGGACTTCAGAAGTTTTAGTGACATATGTAGTGAAATTAAACCTGAAAGAATTTAATGGGTTTATAGATGAGTGTCATAATTACAATTTACTATGTGGTCTAACTTTTGGACTATATAATATTTTAAAATAATTATAAAAAACTCCTAAACAGATGCCAAATGACTAGAAAATACAAGGCCTATATGTATATACAACTAACATTGTGTTCCTCCATTCTCCGATGTTTTACTGGACAACGTAAACTGTGTTTATAATAAATTATTAACAAATCGGTATATATACATATATTTGAAATACTAGTGTATCATTTATATAAATATTACCTAACAATTTTATTGAATTTTAACAAGTTATCATGTGTAATGTAGCGGATCAAGATCGGAAATAAATAATTAACGTGACAACTATAACAATGATATACTGTTGAAAATGTGAGTTAGAAAGATTTTTTTTTTTTAAATAATAAAAAAAAATGTGACGACTTACTCTCACTGGTAATAACATGTTTTTTTCAAGATTATTTTATGAGCTGATTCAATATTTTAAAAGTAGTGATTCTTGTCAGATGCAGATACATCCCTACAGCCCGACATAGGGTGCTCTAAAATAGCTGTGGACCTAGCTTCCATTTTTAAATGTAAATCACGGCCAGTTTGCTACTAAGACAAAGATAAACATCTTAGAGACAAATCTAGAAGGGGTCCGAAAATGGTAAATCTGGACAAAATGTTATGCCATTACCGAATATTATATTTTAATATTCCCCCATTACCAAAAATTATATTCTCTATTATATCTCGACCAGTATTACATAATCAGCACCTATGAGGTGTCTATATCCATGTTTTGATTGACAAATATCACTTTATAGCCAGTAATAGGAGGGTAACTCAATCGAAATTGTTTGAAACGTATAATCTGGCGCAATATGTTCCGCCGTTACCGAAAAATTTTAAGGTTGATGTTAACCCATCGTCTACGACGTTGGCCCAATATCAGCCAACATTGGGCCAGCGCCTCATGTTTGCTGGGTATGAGGAAGTTCTTGAAGCCATCATTAGGGCTGTTTAGACAGAACTGATATATCACATGGCAGTTTCTAAACCACTGTCCATTTGCACGAGTTCAACTGTCCACATATTTGAAGAATAGCATTTGTCATAAAAAAAGTAATCGAAATAACGATAACACGGATTTCGTATATGCATATTTTCATTCATCGCATTCCAGTCCCATCTGGGCAGTTCAATAAAATAAGAAAGTGTAGTGTACCAAAACTCTGAGCTCCTAACATCTATATTTTATTTGGTGGGGGGTATCTTCTATCGAAACCTTTATATTAGAATCTTTTAATATGATGCATGTGAGTGGCGTCATTAGAACATAAAGGGTGATCACTGGGGTAATCTCTGTTACTTTATTTGCTTAAATAGTATTTGCCTTAACCCTTTAAGCCCCCATGATGCATCAAAGCATCATTTTACATACCTGAAAACAAACTTCGTTTAGATAAAACTGAGGGGTTTCAGAAGGAAAATATTCATAAAACATTTACAAATACATAGCAATTTTCTTAAATTTTTCACCCACTTCAAGTCATCTTCATCCACTGCAAGTCGAGAATTGCGACAGCAATTCGCCGCTTGGAGTGGATGAAGATGAGAATGGTAAACTCAGTCTTGAAAGGGTTAACCCTTCCAACCCCAGGTTATTTTGGTGAGAAACTGTGGGGTTTCCTTCTTTTCCCATGTTTTAGCACGGATATGTTCAGGTAATGAGTTGAGAGATTAATCCCGAATATATTCGAGTTTGGAGTGTGGAGAACTACAGTATATTTTCTAACAGGGGACTGATGGAAGGAGCGGATCGAGGCAGAAATGAACTTTATATTTTTTCATTTACTGCGATGTGCCATTTTTACCACTGTTATTCTGCGTGTTGGAGGAATAGCATTTATGTAATGACAAATTGATCGAAATAAACGAGGTTAATATGGATGCTTAGTTCGTAGAAAGCCATACATATTTTAAAAGTGCCATTATCGCAAACTGACATCATCTTAATCGTGATGAAATCTAATGTAGTGGTAGGAATATCAAACAATTGGAAGTTCTCATACTTCATCTACCATCTTCCCTACAACAATGCTTAAATTCTCGAGGCCGCAGGCCTTGTCCTGCGGCCTCGAGAATTTAAGCATTGTTGTAGGTAAGATGACATTCCTTGTTATGAGTCATATGAGAAACGCCATAATTTGACTGATATGACACGGTTTAATTTATCAGTATTTGTGAGCAAAATTATACATCATACCAAGATGTAATACTTTGTTTTATTGAATAAATTGATAAATATCTACAAAAATGCATAGTTATCTAGGCTAGGCTTACATGTAGATATATATATTTTTGATAAAATTAACAAGGTTAAAGTGAGGTTTATTTGAATTTTTTTGAAAATTATTTGAAATGATAAATATAATTATTAATATATAGGCCTATTTTAAGGGCGTTCTCTTACTTTTTAACAAATTATTTCAAAATGCTTTAAAATGTATAACTATTGTTTAAATACACAGTTTGATAATTAAAGATCATCCCTGAAGGTTTGAACAACATAAATGGTACATTTGTTCTTTTTTTACATTATTGTACTATTTAATTTTCTGAACAATGCACAATGCGACTGATGGGCGACATTCTAATGATAAACAAACATCATAGTTGTGATTATTGTATTTTATTAATCACATTTACATGCATGCTATGTTGTGGCTGATTAATTGGGGCAGGCATATGCTGTAGTCTGTAGCTGACGTAGGCATTTTAGACATGCTGCATCTGAAACAAAATTGATGATAACGATGAACAACTCAAAACGAATAAGCTGACTACACACACATTGATGATAACGATAAACAAGACATCACCCAAAACGAATAAGTTGACTTCACATACAGAACGCTTACAGCGCGAGACCGTATTTATACGCCCAGTAAACACATAACATTTTTATAACATACGTTTCGCCGACGTTGTAAAAATGTTGTGTGTTTACTGGGAGAGTCTGACATCTGTAGACGTCATATTCTGACATATAAAGACGGTCCCCGTATTAAAAGAGTAAAATATTTATAATGGCCGTAGACCCATAACCTGATAGCATAGGTATTCAAATGAAGCGGAACGAGCTCACTAAGATATTTATGGTGATTTCAAATTAAAAATTACCCTTTGGTCTCGATTGTTTATATGGAAATATTTCAGGGTTGTAAAGAAAACCCGGTCCCCAATATATTCACATTTTCTTTTTATTAGCACCACTTTGTAGCATGTTATATAAAATGTAACATCAATCAGCAAGACATGAAAAATAGTTCGTTAATTTCCATTTTGTCAAAATTTATTTGAATAATTCCGGTCAATTAAAGCTGCGGATCGCATTAGCGTTGTAGATAGGTTAAACTGTTTGTACAGTTTGTAATATATTTTAGTAGAAGTCTCATTATCATCATTACTGTTTCGCATGTTTTTTTTAATACTCGGGCAATTATCATCCGATTGCCATGAAATTCCCTCCATCTCTAAAGATCTCATTTTTAAAATACTTCTTAAAATGGCACGATAATTTGCACTATAGTGTTTCAATTCCAGTAGCGAATTTTTACTACATGCTCAATGATCCAACTTCTGAAATACTGTAGGTCTGATAATATATAGGACAAATTCGCGAATTGAATAATCTCGCTAAATTATTATATATATAGCGCTACTTATCATCGAAATAAATAATTCGCTAATTATAGACTTCGTTAAAATCGCAAAATCACAAATTCGCGAAAATTTAAACACGAGAAAAAACCCGGATCTACAGTACTTGTTATAATTGCACAAGAATTTGCGCTATAGCGCCTATAGTGTTATTTGATCCCTCGCTCTACATATCACCCTGGTAGGGGTCAAATATAACAAATCGGGCTTCAAATTGACACAATGTCCTCCTAACACATATCGTCCCCTTGGATATGAAAGGATGTATCTGCCACTTCGCAAAGTGGCAGATACCCCTTTCGTGTCCAAGGGGATGATATTATACCGTTATATTTATAAATTTCCTAAAAATAAATGTGCTATTTATACCATTTTATATTGGCTATTTGAATAATTCGGACTGCGGTTTCTCCTTCTTGGCGGTTTTACAGGTGGTAGAAGTGCTGGCACAGATTTTCTCGTTGTCGTCCCACACGAGGTTCGCTGCACAAGGTCTGTTGTCGTATTGAATCCCGCCCACACAGGACTCATACACATCACAGCCTCTGCACGACTGATAGTCCCCGTCCGCCATATTCTTGCAGGAGGCCACGCAGCGATCTTTCTCCTTCTTCTCTTTGGTTTCTGTGCACAATTTAAATGGTTAGTTTGTCCCCTTAGATACGAAATGGTGTATTTGTCACTTTAAAAAGTGGCGGATACACCCTTTTATATCCAAGGGTACGATTTGATTGAGCAGAGTTATCTTTTTTAATTCTTCACCCACTTCAAGTTGTGTCTTTGCTACCGCGACTCTCGATTTCAAGTGAGTGTCCTGTGGCCCAACTATCCCAAGACTCCGCTATCATAATTTTTTTTCAATTATAAAAATCTAATAATGCTCATGATACACCTTACAGCGCGGGTATCTACTTTAGAAGTCAGAATCTGACGTCTGTAGACATCAGATGCTGACGTATCTTGTCGATCACTGCACTTTAAGAGGGCAAAGATTTATAATGGGCGTAGACCTTGAGCATAGGTATTTAAATTAAACAGAAATAACTAGCAAAGACATAAATAATGATTTCAATTAAAAAACAACGTCCATGGTTTTTAAAAAATATATCAGCGTTTTAAGAGTAGAGATTGACAATAAAATATTCCGAAATAATGGTTTGGGATCGCATCTCAAAAAGTACTTTTGAAAATGCCCACTTCATTAACAAGATATCTTATGGTGCCACTCGTGTGACTCTTTAGCTCCGAGGCAAAGAAATTATTTCCGGTCCCTGTATTTATATTTCATCGGTGTTGGTTCGATATTGGCTGAGCGTCGGAGACATGAACTTTGAGCTAGGATGGTCAAATGTTACGTTAAATAATTGACCTATAAATGTTGTCTCAATGTGGGGCCAGCGCCACAGAAACCAGCCTGTGGTATTGAAACGACAGTTCAGATTCATTCATTGTTTTTTTTTTTAAATACCTGTGACGTGAGATGAAAGAGGTGACACTGCCACGGGGGCTCTCCGCGATATTGCATCTTTACGAGTGAGCCCGGGAGAAACATTTCCTTTTTTTGAAACTTGAAGGCCACAGTGGGATTCGAGCCCGCGACCCACGACTTTCCAAGCAGGAAGCTTTAACCACTGCACCAGGGCCCCATCCTTAAGTCGAAGAAAGAACTTAATAACGATAGATTCGTAGATCCGAATATATTCGGCACGCTGCTTCCGAATTCTTTCTCTTTGACATATTACAAACTATATAGGCAAATAGGCCAGTATGCAAAATATGTGGAAGTAATGTTTTTTTAAATAATTACTCTTTGTTTCTTCTTCTAATTGCTTCTCTGTAAAAAAAAACAGGCAGTGAAATAATCTCCTTTTCCAGGTATGATTGTTATCACAGTTTTGCGTTGCATACTGTCGCACTGATTCACTAATCTTTATATCAATTTTATAACATGAAGTGAAATCAATTAAGCAGACATATTTTTTTAGATTCTTACCTTTAACTTTATCTTCTTCCAGTGGAGCTAGTGGCACTTGATATCTTGGCGAATGATATTTTGCTGAAAACAAAATATTTGAGGCGACATCACACATACTGTAATTACATGACAATCATAACTGAAAGCCCTTCATCAAATGAAATACAAATAAATTAATAAAATTGTGAAAACGATAGTATATATACTTACAAGTCCGGTCCACTACTGCAGGTCCATCTACAAAATCAACAACGTAACAACAATAAATTATACATAATTAACCCTTGTAGCGCTAAAATACTTTCCAATAAAACATGGTAACCAATTTTGTATTATTTGAAATCATCATAAATGTCTTGGTGAGGTCTTTCTGATTTATTTGAATACCTATGTTATGGGTGTATACCTCAGTCACACATACACGACGCACAGCCCACGCCTTGAGTGACAAAAATTAGAGCAGTGCGTCGTTGTGCGTCCATGAATTTTGTCAGGGTATGAGAAGAGCCAGCGAGTTTAACACGAATATACAGCGTATTATTAATAAATCAGGTGTATAAGTCAGCGAATGCACGGCGTTTCGCCACCACGTTGCACGTTAGGAGGGCAACAAAGTTAACGAATACACCGCGCATCGCCAGCGTGAGGCACGAATAGGTCAGATAGCATTTAGCACGCCCCAGATGCGTTATATGTTCGCTGGACATGCGTTAGGAACACGTTGGATGGGCGCTATATGCGCGCTCAGTGCCGGCATTTTTGAGTTTTATTCTGACCGTAAGGCTCAGTCACCCATAGACGACGCCCGGCCCACGCACTGACAATTGATTTTTTTCTGCCAGAGCGTCTGTCGTGCGTCGGTCGTACGTCAGCATTCGTTACTGGCTCGTGGAGGGCGCTGCACTGTGCGCCCTGTAATCGTCAAAGGAAGTTGGGTATGTTTAAAATATTGAACACATATGAACGCATAAATGTACAAGCCAGAAGATCGTCAGAAACACGTAGGGCGCGCTAGAACGGCGTTATATCAACGCCAAATACATTCGCTTTGTATCACATGGCTGTCCGTTGAGGTCGCCGGGCAGTCGCGGGCAACGCGCATGCCCTGCGGTGAATGAGCGCTCGAAGCAAACGTTGAGCACACGCCGGCAGTTCGCCCAGCGCTCGAACAATGGGCTCTGACTATGTAATTTCAGCAGCTTAACCCTTGGAGCTCTGAAGAACGACGTTTTAATTTTAATCATTTGAGGTGGTGTTTCACATGATACACAGCTTTAAGTGCAGAAATTGTTAATAATTTGTGGAGATCACGTCCAAACATATAATGTTATCATAAATTTAGGACACATTTTATCTTTTAAAAATGGTTACATATGTGCAAACCAAACTGATAAAAGTTACTATAGTCGTCGGCATAAGCATTCCAGGGTTTAATGCGCACTGTATGCGTCCAACGCGTTAGCAAAGCGCTGTTCATTCGCCATTTGCGTTGAAAACACGCTGTGCTTTCGCTACCAGCTTGCGACATTTTGACAATCCAGACTCAAATTGTTATTTTTATTATTTTTTTATGCGTGGACTGTGCGTCGTTTATGTGCGATTTGGACAAATTTTGGTCAACAAAACCACAATCAATTTACAGCGTGTGCTGTACTTCTGCCTAGGGATATTAGACTGGCAATGGTCTGACGTTCTTCTGGCGTCTACATTCACATGTGAAAAAACGCTCACATTTTTAAACATGTAAAAGATGTGAGCAGAGGTAGACGCACACAAAAAATGAATAACGTTCATCCGTCGTTCTCGTCAAATCATCAACGAATCCTGACGTACTCCCAGCGAATCACAACGCGCTGCCCAAAATTCTTCTTTTTTATGCGCTGGACGTGCGTGATGGTATGTGTGACTGAGCCTGTAGAGACTTCAGTTGTAATCGTTCTCACTCTGTAGTGGGAAAACAAGTACACCCTGCACGCAGGATGGTGTGACTGGGCCTGTACGGCCTTTATAAATAGATTTTACTCTTACAATGCGGGGATCGACTTCAGACGTCGGAATCTGACGTGGGGTACAAGCCGCTCCTTCGGGATCCTAAATTTAGGAGTTCTCTTGAATTTTGCATCAACCCTATTCCCAAATTATATTCTTTACATTTTATATTATTTAAATTAAATAGAACAAACAAGCGGAATTTTTACCCACCTAAAAGGAGTGATAATTATGCATATTTGTTAAATAATTTGCGACCAGAATCAGCAAAAAAACGGTTTTAGTTTGATAACAGGATTAATTCATTTATTTACTGGTTACGATGGCTAAAATTGTAAAAACAAAACCATCCTAAATACTTAACTGCCACTGAAAAAATCTATTTCCAAGTATGATTTTTATCACATTTTTGCGTTGCGTAGGCTACTGTCGCACAGATTCGCCATTCTTTATATCTATTTTCTTAAATGATGTGAAAACAATTATGCGGACATATTTTTTAGACTCTTACCTTTAACTTTATCTTTTGGAGCTTGCGGCACTAGCGCACGATATTTTGCTGCAAACAAAATATTTGAGGCGACTTCACACATAATTACATGACATAACTTAACCCATTTAACCGCCAAATTATTTAATTTGAATTTTCACCCACTTGAAGTTGTGTCTCGCTGACGCGATCCACAACTTCAAGTGAGTGAAAATTATTCAGATTTGAAAAAATGGAGGTCAACTGTTTTCAAATATTGCTGATTGATGTCACATTTTATCTTTACCATGTTTAAAAAGTGGTACTTAATGTGCTAATAAAAATTGAAAACCCCAATATAAAGGATTAAAGGTTAAAGGATTAAAGCCTTTCCTCAGTGTTTTCTTTTAATAAATTTAAAATAAATAATAAAATTGTGAAAATGATGCATAACATAATTATATTACTTACACATTCGGTCCTCTATTGTAAATCCATCTATAAAATCAGAAACATAATAGCTATGATTTATAAATGATTAACACCTAAAGCTCTAAAATACTTTCGTATTAAACATAGAAACAAAAGGATAGTTTAATTTGAAATTATCAAAAATGTCTTAAGTAGGTTTTTCTGAATTTGTTTATTGCCTATGTTATGGGACTACGGCCATTATAGATATTGTTTATTCTTAAAGTGCGGGATCGACTTTCTGACGTGATAACTAAGACATTTATTTTTTGTCTCTTCCACTTTTCCTTTTCTCTATTTAAGTCACTCTCCTGCTGGAAGTATATGTTCTATAATATGTGTTTTAACTTTGATACGTTTTTATCTGTATTATAGAGCTCATTGTATAATATATTATTTAACTGAATGTTTGTTTTCATAATACAACATTTCTACAGGGCTCATATGAAAAATAGCCCGACTGCTAATAATGTCCACCCTGTATAAGTATGCCTCAATAAATAAATAAATAAATATATGTTTTCAAGAAAGTTTGAAACTAAACGAAATTCCGTCAAATACTTTGCGGTTCGCGCATATAATTAAATCTCGGAGATTTTAAAATTCAACATTCGAAGCTGGAAATAGCTTTAGAAATTCAGTCTTCAAATGAATCAAAACAATTAGCAGACAATTCTGTAGCACCAGGATTAGGGTCTAGTCCTTTGTCTGCTAATCGCAGCATTAGTCGTTTATAATCTGTTTTATTAGCCGATTGAAGATTTTTAGTGTGAAAGAAATGACTGTTTAAACATAAATATTTGTAAATGATTAAAACTTTCAACCACTTGTGGTTGTGTATCGCGGTAGCGACACACAACCACAAATGGTTGAACACCCATACCAGGCTATAATCAGACTTACCTATAACAACTGCGACACACAAGAGAACCTGCAAAGCAATGATCGTTTTCAGGAAAGTCATGTTGGTCGCCTTGAAGGTTGATACTGTGCTGTAGACAAATCTTCTTGGTTTAGAGGTGAGCTGAATACCGCTGTTTCTCTACGAAGGCTTTTATAGGGAGTAGCAGGGCTTTTATTATGGAGGAAGGATGGTTTTTCATGTTTTACCATTTTAATTACAATTATAAGATACTTATTTGTATTGTATGCCCTCATACATTAGGCTTGTCATAAATATTTTATTTGGTAATATTAAACGCACCCAGGAATGTGCAATGATATTTCTTAACAGACTGTGCAATTTTAAAATAAAGAAAATACAATTTGATTAACCAAGAATGGATGGATAGAGAGATGGAAAGATAAATAGTTTCAGATCACTCTTGGGGGTATATTGAAACTAGTTTCAGAGTACCGGGGGTACCTTGAAGCTAGGTTCAACCTACTGGGGGGTACGTTGAAACTATGTTCAGCGTAACCCCATCCCCGCTATTTTAAAACTGAAAAAAATCACGTATTATTTATTATAGTAGCATTCTAGACAAAAACGACTAAAATTCACGAATGTTTGTTACGCATCAGATTTACAAAACAAATTATTTCAATAATATCCATTTTGGGAAGTTAAACAGTATAGCTGCATGCATACTAGTTACATTTTCGCAGATCTATACTTGGTGGTCATCTTAGCGTGAAGGTCAGAAATTGTTCAAAAATATTAAGTAACCTCTTTATTCATTGTATACATGTATCTCTACCCATGAGCACATATCAGATTAATAGAGCATGCTACATACATGTACATCGAACATGTAAAAAAGTAATATATATGTATGTGTGTGCAAGTTTATTATATTTCAGCAAGCGCGTAGAAGAAAGTTGGAGTTAAGAAATAAAGTTGGAGTTATTTATACTATTTACGTGTATAATGAATTAATTAATCAATCGAACCACACTTTTTTCTACCAGAGAAACCTACATACACCGATGGGAAATTAAAAAATGGTCTATAGAACAGTACGATATTCGGGAGTTAGGATTTGGAATAAAATCAAATCCCAAATTAATATTTCATCATCATCATCATCATCATCATCATCATCATCATCATCATCATCATCATCATCATCATCATCATCATCATCATCATCATTATCATTATTATTATTATTATTATTATTATTATTATTATTATTATTATTATTATTATTATTATTATTATTATTATTATTATTATTATTATTATTATTATTATTATTATTATTATTATTATTATTATTATTATTATTATTATTATTATTATTATTATTATTATTATTATTATTATTATTATTATTATTATTATTATTATTATTATTATTATTATCATTATCATTATCATTATCATTATCATTATCATTATTATTATTATTATTATTATTATTATTATTATTATTATTATTATTATTATTATTATTATTATTATTATTATTATTATTATTATTATTATTATTATTATTATTATTAAGTTAAATCTTGCAAATATCTGAATATTGTTCAAGGAAATCTAATTTTATATGTCCACAAAAAACTCTCAAAGGAATGCGTAAATATTGTATTAATAATAGACTCCACTTCTGAGGACGTTGACTATGCAGAAGCGCATAAGTGTCATTGCATAGTGCGCCCAGAATTTTCACTCGAATCACGACGAATCTCGACGACCCTCCTACTTTAACAAAACGAGAATACATCGTGTTTTAGTACATATTTTGAACATTGTATAAATATATCATATTATGGGTCTAGTGCAAGAGTCTAATATTACAGTTTCTGATATGTGCGTTCGTTTTTTATGCGCCGATAATTAAGTTGTAATGTTGGCTTCGCATATGTTGAAACATGCGGGCAAGGTAACCATCCAAAAATATTGCGTGTATTTTATTTTATCACCAACAATAAAAATCACATGTCAATTATATGGACAAGACAAGACAAGACAAGACAAGACAAGACAAGACAAGACAAGACAAGACAAGACAAGACAAGACAAGACAAGACAAGACAAGACAAGACAAGACAAGACAAGACAAGACAAGACAAGACAAGACAAGACAAGACAAGACAAGACAAGAAGTTTATTCTGGGTCTTAAAGAAATCATGCAGAATGCCAGGAGTACACCCGACCCTACATATAACACATTTTAAACTTATTCTACGCAGCGTTTATACATAATGTTATTAAAATACATGTATTTAATATTTTAGAACATGTTGTTAATATAAATGCGAAGTAAAATAATATTAACACTTCGAGGCATCATTTTTAACATAAATATACCCGATTCTAACGTATGCATGTTTTAGATGCATTCAAACAAACACGATACGTCGAACCAGCGCCGGCTCAATGTTGGTTCAACGACGGAAGCCCAACACTGAAACAACACTGAACCAATGCATTGAGTTCGCCGAGATTTGACAACATTAATGTGCCTGTTACCCTTAGTAAAGCGCACGCAGGCTGCAGACCGAGGTTCATGTCACACGATATCATTTCAATAAACATAACAATCAAATTCAAGGTGTAAATATACATATAATAATTGTGTACATAAATAAATCTACATAGTAAATTTGCAACTTCCAAACAAATTAACTGGTATGTAACTTTAAAAGATGTTCATAACAATTTTGGTAAACAAATCCCAATTTGTAAGTACAATAATGTTGTTTACATTCATTATCGCATACATTTTTCTTGTGGAAATGTGTTTAAGGTAAATTGGTTTAATAATTTCTTTCTGTGACTAATAAGATGTTTACAAATGAACAAATAGTGAAATTTCTCACCGATATTCCCAGTATCACATAAATTACAAATTCACTGCTCCCGCGGCACATTATCCCTGACGCCAATTTCTACTGGCAATTTGTTATTAAACGAGGGTCTACTGTATATGCATGCTCTCTTGACGCAGAGGGTGCATTTGATGCCGTCCCTCACTCGATTTTATTTTATAAGGCAATGGATATCATCCCTGATCATTGTTGGTTACTTTTGGTTAATTGGTATAAATCGATAACGGTTCAAATAAAGCACAACTGTGAGTTGAGTATTCCGATCAAAGTATGTAAAGGTACACGCCAAGGTGGCTTATCTTCTCCATTTTTTTTAACCTTTTCTATCAAGAAATGGTCGAGTCGTTAGCTGAGTGTAATGTAGGAATTAAAATTAACGGCACATCATATAATCTTTTTGTATATGCTGACGACATTTTGCTAACCAGTCTGACTGCTACTGGTCTGCAAACAATGATTAACGTCGCAGATAAATACATTACTGATCACGGTCTAAGGTTTAATCCGTCGAAGACTGAATGTACAATATTTGGTAAATGTCATTTAGATCCACCACCTGAATGGAGACTGGGTGGCACAAATCTTGTACAGACCAATAGTGTTAACTATTTGGGTGTGACGTTATCACACTGTAAACCTCATGAACATGTTGATAAAAGAATAGTTGCATGTAAAAGAGCATATTTTGCTTTTCAGGGAGCTGGTTTCAACAACACAGTAACCGACGTTGATGCCCTTAGGTATATATGGAAGGCGGCGATACGTCCTATCTTAACCTACGGTATCAATTGCATTTACATTTCAGCAGGCGACCTTGAAAAAATGGAAAAAATACAAAGCAGACTCCTCAAGGCAGGGATAGGAATTCACAAATTTTGTAGAAGTTCACCGATTTTACAGGCACTGAATGTCTTAAAAATTGACAATGTTGTTGAAACCAGCTCATTGAAGCTGATAAGTGCTATATTCTCTAACTCTTCACGTGCCAAGACATTTTACTGTTATTTATTAAAGAAACATTGCTGTGATCAATTACGTAATCATACTGATCTGATAGCCAGGGTGAGAACCATATGCAGTAAGCACAATGTATCACTCTTTAAGTATATTTTAGATACGTCATATGCTCACAGAGTACAAATTTCCATCAAATCATCCACTACGCCGGAAGACGGATTATGTGATAGTGTTAGGCAAGTACTGCTTAGCCGCAATCCGTATGACCGGTATATTTTAAGCTTGCTGCTAAAGTCGTTTTAATACTATTATCAATGCTGTTATTTTATAACTGAAATAATTGTATGTATATATTGTTCTCTTCTTTGGAAGGCTGAATAAAATTTACTAATTATTATTTATTATTACGACAACGAAATTTAGTCAAAACTATCTTAAGTTGTTTGGTAGTTGAATGAGGTAATGTTAAATACCAAAAATATCTTTATAAATTCTGTAATTATTACACTTACTATTTAGGTATATATATTGCATCCATCTTTGTATATATTGATCTTTTAATCTAAGTTTTAACATATTCTTAAAAACAGACACGCTAATATTAATATTTTGATCATTCTAAATATATGAAAACCACAATTATCAAGAGTTTTTTTGACAAAAATCAACCAACTATTATCATAGATCCCAAATATGTGCATATTAGAAATGTAGTTGTACACCATATTACTTAACTTTTGTGGTGTTTTTTTACAAGTTTGAACCAAAATGACAATATTTTTACCTTTATTTTACTTTGATAGGGGTACGCCCTAACTCCCCATATATCATGTAGTTAGGTGTGATTTAAAACAGAGAGAGTACAATTTTACAGAATTTTAGATGTAAAGTTTCTAAAATACCGGACCCTTCGTGTCCCCAGATTTCACACCCGTACAAGATAGTCGATACAACCACGAAGACGAAACCTCATGCTGCACATCGATGGCTAAATTTAATTGTCGACATTTAGTTATTAGTGGAAACAAAGCTACATTGCTACGTGCAAATAGATCGCACTTCGCTTTATTAAAATTACCATCATAATTAAACAGGTTATCAATATAGCTATATGAATCAGCTCTATGTAATACATCATTTCCCCACATAAACTTCGGGGACTTTCTAATATTCCTCTGGAAAATATTACAATCTTTGTTTTTTTTTTCAAATTAATACAGAGTTTCTATATTTCACAATACTCGCCCATAGTATCTAGTTGTTTCCGGAGGTTTGTGAGGTGTTTCTGCTATTAAAACTGTTGCGTCCGCGTAGAGTAGAACATGTAACTATATAAGAAAAATACAATCCTATCATCATTTCAATTGCCAAACTTTGAAATTGTTTCAAGCCGTCATTTTTGTTAGCCGAAAATGAAGTCAGACAAATAAATGGAAAATAGTAAAGGGGACAAGTTTTCACCTTGTCGTACACCATTTCGCATTGAAACATGGACGATACTGAACCGTCGGGCAAAGAAACACACGATTTTGTCTGATTATACATATCATGTACAACAATAAATATCTTACCATTGATATTATAATGTAACATTTTTTGCCACAGTTGTATTCTATTAACATTATCGAACGCTTTCTTATAATCTACAAAACACATATACATTATTTTATTATTGATCAAAAATAAATCGATTAATATTTTTAAAACATACATATGATCTTCCGCGGAAAATCCTGACTTAAAACCTGCTTGCTTAGGACAGTTGATTTTACCGTGGTCTAAAAAATCTGATAATCGTTTTTCTGATATTGATGTGAATAGCTTCCCAAGACAGCTGATACCTCGGTAATTGTCGGGATCTGTTTTATAAATTTTCCCTTTATAGATTGGTTTCACCACCCCAATTACCCACTTCGCTGGTACCATACCAGTGTTTAAAATAACATTGAATAATTTCGTATATAATTTTATACAGTCTGATGGGTTTTTTTCAGGTATTCGTTTAAAATTTGATCAGTACCACAGCTTTTGTTATTTTTAAATTTTGCTATAGCTTTTTGTACTTCCTCATATGTAAAGTCTGAGTTTAATAAAGGGTTTGAGTCGGCGATATGAACTGAAATCAACTCATCAAGGGATAGTGTTTCAGCATGACGATTTTTATTTAATTTACTAAAATGTTCAAAGAAAGTATCAGTATTCAGTTGCTCGGATTCGTTTTGTTTTTTATTACAATTTTTCAACAAGGCCCCATAGTCCGTAGGATTAGTTGATTTCAGTTTTCGAATTTTGTCACATAATGGGTTTTTTGTGTGTTTTTCAAATGCAGCATTTAAAGGTTTTTTTTAAAATTCCCTATTTCCCTATTTATCTTATATTTATTTTGACATTTTGTGTATGTTTTTTGTTTGTCTTTACAGAACTTTGTATACCAAGGTCTGTGAGGTTCGGTCCGTTTTCTTTCGGTATTTGTTTTAAGACCATCTCTGGTTTGCATTCCACCTGCAGAAGAAGCTATTTTTAAACACGTACCAATTTCGGAAAGCATTCCATCTATATGTGACTGATTAACTGTATTCTGTAAGATAATGTAATATAAAGAATTATTTAAATGATTAAAATCAAGTGTTCTGTACGGTTACGGGTAATGTATTATTTATTTTTAGTAAACTGATTTGCAGTGACATTGGACAATGAATATCTGATAGCAATTTTTCAAGTTCATGGACATCAAACTCTTCTATGTACTTGATAATGTTTTTGATGATATACAATAGTCAACCACACTGGTATTCTTACAATTGAATTTATCTATTCCTTTGTCCCCATTGCACCTTCTATTCATAATTAAGAATCCCAGGGATATACACATCTGTAATAGTTTATGTCCAAACATATTTACATAATGGTCTTTACTACAGACTTTTTTAACAAACCATGCTTCTCAAGAACATGTGGAGCATCGTCATACAGTAACGGATTGTCATTTAAAATTTTAAAATTATCCGCTGTGTGTATATAATCATCCAATTCGTCAGTTCTGGCGTTAAAGTCTCCAACAATGCATATACTTGTATCATGTTGAGAGGATCGGCATAGGGAGAACCCTCTGGAGGGTTATAAAGCAAGCCTAATATAATTGGACAATTTGGATGTCCCTTCATTTTGATAAAGATTATACATGAATTGTCATTCTCAGTATCTGAAACTTGACAATTATTTGCTATTGCTTTTCTTATCAGTATTGCCACTCCACCAGAGACTCTTTTTTACGTTTTCTCGCTTTTGGCTAGATCACGTCGGGCTTAAATTAAAGTAAAATATGACCGATGTATCGTGTTTGGATGTCAAAGCGAATCATTCGGCTCGGCCGTTGGCCATAAACTATTAGGTTTATTTTGCCTGAGTTTGTGTCCTCTTTAGTAGGAAAGAGGGGTGCTGTGTGTGGAAACGGTTCACATTTTCTGAGGACCAGTCCTTATGAACATGTGCAATATAACGTTCCAGGTCCTTAGGTTTAGTACTTTTGTCTTTAGCAAGTGTTCAGAAAAATATGTATTCACGATTATATTTGTTGTTAAGAGCCTAGAGGGTTTGGGCGGGAATAATGTTGGCCCAGCGTTGCAGACGGTGGCCCAACATTATTTCGCAGTTGGGCCAATGTACCGTGTTATCTGGGTAGTGGTCTTTCTATCCGTTCAGTGGTTGCTGTAGACGTTGGAGTAGTGTTTTGGTGAGTAGGTCTACATCCTCTGTGCTGTACTGTACTGTACGAGGAACATCGCAGAAAAGTATTGGATGAATAGTTGGCCAGCATCGGCGATGGTGGTGGAAGGAATACATCACGTTGAAGATATATTTGAACTTGTCTCCTTCATTCTTTCCTTAATTATATCCTGGACATTTAAGATTCTGGCGCACGAGGCAGACCATTACACTGTTATGTTTATTAAGCCGATTTCTTGTCTATAGCACTTAAACAGCCTAAAGCCGGTTCTAGTTATAATTAGATTATACATTTATAAACTACATAGTTTATACCGATTTTTGCCCATACAAATTGGCCGTAGATGCTATTTGCTTACCGTGTTGTCTGTATCAGAATATCAGTCTATGGTAATAAATGGTGGCTTGCTAAGTTGTAAAATTTAGACTAGCACTTGACACGGGCCGTACTAGTAGGTTCTATACGGTATTGGTATTTCTGGACTACTACTTTGAAAAAAACACACACATACAAGTGTAGTTATCGACACTCATCCAACGAAAAGACGGTGTTTCACGGCACCTGGTGGTAAATTGGAAATCGGCACCCGTAATTCAGTTTTTGGTGTCGCGTACTACACTTGGGCCCGCCCAGCCTCCTTCTCAGGGCCACACTAGCACAGCTAGGAGGCCCTGCTACAGTGCTTTGAGATTCTCTTCTGTTACTGCTGCATTCTGATAGGGCATCAAAATCTGGTGTACCGTGACTCACACCTGACCCTGAAACTATGTCAAGTTCGAGGATTCCTTGCACCTATGAGAGACAAGTTTATATAATTATGTCTCCCCTATACTGGGCTAAGGTTGTCATTATATGCCTAGTATTATTATGACCAGTGCATGCGATCAACCTGTCGTCGTTGACGGTGCAATATGGCGTATTTGGGCCATATGCACTTTCCGGTGCTAACGTACCCATTGAGACACGTGCTTTCTGATGGTAAAATTATTTTTTCAAATGTTCAAGTATATTTGGAAGAAAAACGCGTTTGAAATTTGGCGTATGTATACCCATGGGGGTAATCTGGCGTATGTGTCAGTTTCCGCCACAACAGTTGTCCGTATTTTGGGTGTATGTATTCAAGTGTATTGTTTGTTGTCTGTATTATGGCGTATGTGTTGCATACGCCTAATATTACCGACAATCCTATGACTATGACTGGTCTAGGTGTTTGTACTGTTGTCCGTAATTTGGCGTCCCATCAGTATGGATTATTACCACAGAAACTCTTATGACAGCTGATAATACACTGTATAGTGCCAATAGTTCAGGTACCTAATACATTCTTTGAAAATAAAAACACAGCTGAGATTACCGTATTTGACGACCTAGCTAAAATGATGTTCCCATCTTTTCAAGAAACACCAGAAAATGTTGCCCAAAATAATACTTTCCGAAATCAATAATAGAAGCAATGTTTTCAGACATTCATTCAGACTATGGTATGTCTGATTGGAGTGAGTTTGTTGGTGACCAATTACTAATAGTTGATGCCTCTATCCCTCTTGAAATAGAAGTTCAATGCGAACAAGATGATGCGGTTATATAAATTGATCGTGATCTCAGTTGTAGCTCAGTAGATGTACCTTCACCTGGGAATGATGAACATGACGAACGATTAAGAGATACTGACCAGTATGAAACATTTATTTTGGATTACAATTATTTCTCAAACACCACGAAAACACCCCCTGTTAAAAACGGAAGGTCGCAAATAATCAGCGTTTCGAGCTAGGTGATGCATACATTGGATAAAAAGACACTGGTAACTGATGTGTAATTTGTTAGGTTAAACGTGAACTACGTTTAATTTGTGTGTCACCGTCTCGTTCTTTAGCATCCAAAGTGTTGTATATGCTACTGGAACGAGTGTCACATACAACACTTTGGCTGCTGCGGCCAATTCAGAAAACTCTTTGCTTTCCGCGCTAGTATAATGCCAGGTGTTTTTGCATGTCTGCTTTGTTAACATCAATACATACACATCGCAAAAGTTATGAATGCGTTTTGAAATTGTCAAATCACGGATGATGTATTAAGGAAAATAACTGATTAGTTTTAGTGTATATACAATATGCATCCAGGATTCCATCCTTAATATTTATGCAGTTTTTTAGTCATGTGAAAGTGTTATTTACGAATTTCTCAATTATTAAGCATTATAATGTGATTTTTAGGCTGTTTCATTAAAAGGTTTTGTCACATAATTTAGCTGTGTTGATTCTGATGATGGTGTATGTGTGATTGACTCCCACCGTGACAGTTTTATTAAGAAAAAGTGGAAATCTTTTTAAGAAGGGGCGGCCGGATTTATTCAAAATACCATCCCTATTTTTTCTATTGGTATTTGCTTTGTCATATTTTACATTTAAAAAGTATATAGGCCTACTAATGTGTGTGTAACGTTTACACAGACTAAATGAACTATTGAAATTAGGAGTATAATTATTGGTTTCCTCGCTAGCAGGCCTCTTAGGTTTCTTCATGCATTCCTTTGCTAACATCAATAAACACACATAAAAAGTAAGGTATGATATTCTCTAAATGTCACGGATCGGGGGAAATTACTCACAAGGTTAGCTAGATACATGTTTATCTGATATTAACAAATATTTGGAAGATTAGTTCATTAATAGGCCTACCTAGACAGTAGGGATGTGGGGAGTGTGGCTTTACGTTATTCTCTGTACTTTATATCAATATTGCTAAAGCAGAAAGCCCAAAGTCGTGACTCCGTCCTACTCTTCCAGAAAGACTTCAAGGTTCATTGTAGTGCACCGTACTATAAAGCCATATGCAGCACTGCATAATCAAAACCTTCGATCAGTTTCGAGCAGTGTCTAATTATGCACAATACGATGACCAGAATCCGGACCAGGCAGGAGTCACTTATCCCAGTCTATGAGTCCACAGCTGAATTGAATGAACCACATCGGAAGGCTTAGTGCACATGGAGCACGCTGCATGGGTACCTTCTGGGGTACATCGGGTATCCAGGAGTGAGGATAATTACTTAATTTTAACATCTAATTTTCATTAAGCCGCTCTGGCATTCAAGTTTCAAAGAAACACAAATTTGCTTACACTTAATGATTTTATATATTGTGGGTAGTCTTCGTGCCTGAGAATTAGCGAGCTCGGCCTCAAACCCCCAGGGTTTGAAGTTCGAATCCTGTGTCTGGAGGGCAGTGTCATATCCTTCATTTCACCATCCTCAGGATGTTCTCCTGGCCAAGGTTAGACTATGTGGACAAAGGTGGTCTAAAATACCATTCATTTCATTCCATTAACCCACTTTCCGCGAGATGCACTAAATCGCTAAATCACTACAAACGTACACTGGCTAGGATTTACTTAGCTATCAGCTTAACTTATGATCGATTCTGAATA
Organism: Flabesymbios commensalis; assembly: GCA_964017125.1. Classification (NCBI taxonomy): domain Eukaryota; kingdom Metazoa; phylum Annelida; class Polychaeta; order Terebellida; family Flabelligeridae; genus Flabesymbios; species Flabesymbios commensalis. The sequence goes on along the minus strand of OZ024905.1, from coordinate 91,725,380 downwards.
AGGGAACTAGATGCATTTTATTACACCCACTCTTCTTATTTTTTATGGATACACCTACAACAATTGTATTGACACAACAGAAAACACAATATTTGAAACATTTCTGGGTTTTTACGAAAAATGTCAATGTATGGGGGTAATTTGGCGTATGTGTAACGTAATATACAAGTAATAAGTCGTATGTATTGCAACGGACAGGCAATATGGCGTATGTGCTCGTGTCGGATAAGTAATATGGCGTATGTGCTCGTATGAGACAAGTAATATGACGTATGTAAAATAAATGGACAAGTAATATGGCATATGTGGATAAAAATCAGACAATCATATTTTTTATATATTATGCAAGATATAAGCTAACACAATTAATTTGATTCTGACGTAGAATTCTATGCTTTAAATCGCAAAGTGTCATAATACCGAAATTATACATTTTTGGCCTCACCAGTCAGTTATTTCCATTTATCTCAAAACTACCTCACACCCACATAAGCCATATTGCACCGTCAACGACGCTGTGTTGTATTATAGTTGGTCCATCCTATACAATGACGGCCCAGCATAAAAGCAACATTGAATGTGCGTCGTTTACTTGTGTCGTTGTAGATTTGCTTTCGTGTAAGACCAAGATACCAGCAGAATGTTCAAAGTGATGTTACCAACCACTCTTTGTTTATTGTTGGGACAGCATCTCAGACTGTGGATTAACATGAACCCAGCGCTGGGTCATCGTTCTTACTGGTGTCCAGTCGCAATCAGTACAACACACTGATCCAATATTGGTTTAATGTTGGTCCATCGCTTCCCAACATTAAGAAAACATTGGGCCAGTGTAGACCTTTCCTGTTTACGCTGTAGGATTGACAATACTGGATTGATGTATGCCAATTGTCTACGACGCTGGCTCAACATAAAATCAACATTGACCACGTGGTTTAGAATGTCAAGGACACCAATTTTGTCAGGTATTGCCTTATTGGCCAGACACAAAATCAGGTCAAATTCATGAATACGTCTACAGAATACATTTTCCAGTGCAATCAATCAGAGCCACTAGCTGACGCTAGTGGAAGATAGTGGATCGGATGAATGAGAATGGGGCCCGCCTGACTTCGCCGTAGAGCTAGCTCTGCGATGTTATCAGGGTAACAGCAGGCAGCGATATCGGCAGAGCGCCACGCTTCAACTATTACGCCATGTCGCTCTACACTGTAATCCCTGTTCCGCCATGGTAGCTCAATTTCTTTGAGGCAAAATTGTTGCATAAATTGTAATGAGGTGACCTGGCACAACTGTTGTTATCTTTCGAGCTCGGTAATATTGGGTTACTCTGGCTTCTTGCCGTAGTTTCGAACACATATTTAATATGCCAACTCACAGTGAGATGGTTAATTTGCATTCATCAGAGCCGGCCCCGATGGCTCATTCGTATCGACTGGGGCTTGTAACCTAGGGGTACCTGGTTCGAATCCCGGTCGGGACGGATATTTGTCATCGTGGTTGTGCATATACAGTGCTCCAAACTGTTCAAAGACATGGAGTGTACAGTGCTGCCTAAGGTACTATGAAGCACTTTTGAAGCCATTCGAAATAAGGTAGGGCATAGCCGACTTCGGGCTTCCTTCTGTCGCGATATTGCCATGATTGTGCAGAAAGCGACGTAAAGCAATATTGATATATTTGCATTGATCAGAATAAATTGATTTATAACAAATGAGATCATTTGGTTTATCCTATGCTACTTTACTTAGGTCGAAGTCATTACATTAGATCATATTAAAACTAATAAATTATTTTAGACTAACACAACGGTAATTAGTTGCCACTCACTTTTCGTCATATTAGGTCATTTCAAAAACGATGACATCGAACAATAACACTAGCTATCTATATTTCACTGCTCTCACCACCTATATAAATAGGTCATTGCCCTGTGACAAAAAGACTATTTTCTCAACATCGTGTCACACAATATATTATATACATTATTGTTAACTATTTTATCGAGCTGCCTTCATAGACTGGGTTACCATGGTAATTATTAACTTAATAGCCTACGCCTACTATCTATATATATATTAATGCGTGGCCACGCATAATTATTACGTGCCCACACAATAATAATGCGTGCCCACGCAATGACTAATGCCTGCCCACGCAATGATTAGTGCGTGCCCACGCAATGACCGATGCGTGGCCACGCATAAATAATAATGCGTGCCCACGCAATAATAATGCGTGGTCACGCAGTGACCAATACGTGGCCACGCAATAATAATGCGTGGGCACGTAATAATAATGCGTGGCCACGCAATAATATATAGATAGATAGTAGGCGTAGGCTATTAAATTAATAATTAACCATGTAAACCCAGTCTATGAAGTCTCACAAGTCAAGACTCAAGAAGGGTTTCACAAGCAGCTGGCCATGTGCTGACTATTTCGTGGGCACGCATTATTATTGCGTAGGCACGCATTATTATTGCGTGGGCACGCATTATTATTGCGTGGCCACACATTAGTTTTTTGGGGGACACGCACTGATCATTGCGTGTGCACGCATTAGACATTGCGTGGGCACGCATTATTATTGCGTGGGTACGCATTATTATTGCGCGGGCACGCATTAATCATTTTAATTTATTTTATTCCTGGCCATTCCTGGCCTCTATGGGCCACCGTAGGAGTAAATGAAAGATGAGTGATTTTTTTTTTACAGGGTGGTTTGGAAGATCTCCATTAAGACCACAAGGTCGCTAGTATGGAGGCCACCCATGAAAGGCCTACAACCCAAGATGTAACATATTTTATGCGGAAGAATTCTGTTCATTTGAACAGATAGTCTCTTACTTCTAGTTTTTTAGATTTTCAAAACATTCCAAAACACTCCACAAAGGACAATATTTTTTGTGTTTACTGAGTTGAACGCAACCCAGCAAACCCGAGGCGTTGAACCAGTGCTGGTTTGATGTTCGGCCAGCGTCGCAGATTGTGGACCAGCATTGGACCAGCATTGGGTCAACGTCGTATTTGCTGGGAGTGTTGACAAAACTAGTGTTTCGCACCAAAACGGAATGATAAATTTCGCCTAATACATAGTCTCTACCAAGAACTTTATATAAAGTTTTTGACTCTACTGTCCACAGGAGCCATTTAATAACATTAATTACAAGGGCCATTGACACTACATCTTTTAGCTAACAACTTTTATGGTTATGTTGCTGGAGGGGAGACATCTACAGTTTTTTGTTCACAAAAAACTAGACCCTTCTAGTTTGATTTATATGGATGAATAAATTGTATCTAATTTAATGCAAATTCGCTTTGTGCTGTGCCAGCTCATTGAGCTATGATGATTCAAGTAAATTGTGTCACAGTAGGGGACAGGGAATTAGGGCCAGTTAGCTTTAACAACCTTGTTTAAATAGGCCAGCTTATGCTAGGCCCAATATGTTCAAAGTTGTGAAGGTCTAATTTATGCAGTTACAATAACACTATTATATTGCATTGTCCTGAGACGTTCAATTAAAGATACGCCGACTTAACGAATGTGTATTTGAATAGGTAAAGAATTTCATGCGAACTCAACTCAAATTATAAATTTTCTATGATTGCTCAAACTAACAAGCCAAATAAGTGTGTTCGATAAGCTGTCGGAACCAAACCAAATTCAGTGATAAAAATACAATTTTCTCAACATCGTGTCACACAATATATTATATGCATTATTGTTGCCTATTTTATCGAGCTGCATCGATCAAATTGAATAAAGCCCAGTTAGCTTTTCTCCACCCTGTTCAAATGTGCCAGCGGGACTCAAAATGGCCACAGTTGTGATGGCTTAATTTATGGAGTTACAATAGCAGTATTATATTGGTATGACACGAGACGTTTGATTAAGGGTACGTTGACTTAATCTAATTTGATTTATATGGATGAATACATTTTTCCACAGCTAAGAATGTAGAGATCCGAGGGTTTTAACTGACTTAAAATACATCCCACCATCATAAGGATCTCTCATAATCAACACCTGACTTAGTATAGCACCATAGTCAAAAGTTAGAGCGAATTTGGCGAAGGACTCGATCATGCCTAGATAGATCAAGCTACAGAAAACAGGCAAATCTTTGTAGTAAAATGATGAGCGATGCACGGCGTTGATATTATGCAGATTGTATCAATGAGACATCAGAAAATCCACGAACACTTTGGAAAACTATAACAATATTCTTCACAGAACACAGTCTCCATCTATCCCAGTTTTTTCCAAAATCACTTTCTGGATCGTTTTCGAAATTTTTCATGAAACAATCGAGAAAATACGTATGAATTTTACCAACGAGGTTCATAATATGCCGGACATTAAATCTCCGACAGTTAAATAACGTATGACTTGTTTTGAACTAGCTACTGCTGATGAAGTGAGGAAACTAATTATAAATTCACCTAGCAAAACGTGCGATCTTGATCCGATCCCTACTGAGTTGTTAAAATCTTGCTTAGATGTTTTGTTGGTTCCAATCACACAAATTGTTAATTTATCTTTGAGTTTTTCCAGACATTTTTAAAACATCACATGTCATGCCTCTACCCAAAAAGCCATCTTTATCAAAAGATGACATGAAAATTCACAGACCAGTGCCAAACCTAAACTGTCTATCGAAAATCATAGAAAAAGGTCTAGCAAATCGAATTCGTTCACATCTTGAAAGAAACGATCTATCAAATCATTATCAGTCAGCTTACAAGAAATTTCATTCTACTGACACGGCCTTACTCAAAGTTGAAAATGATATATTTTCAATATGGACGAGGGAAGGGTCACTGCACTTACTCTGTCAGATCTGTCTGCTGCTTTCTAAATTCTGAACCACAGCAGTATCACCAATCTCTTGTGAACTTGGTATGGTATCGATGGTATCGCCCTTGACTGATGTGTGTCTTACTTTTCAGATCGTAAGCAGAAGGTGAAACTAATGGACTGTTTATCCGTCCTCGGTCCGTTGTTATTTACTTTCTACACTACCCACCCTTAGCTATGTAATTCAGAGACACGATGTCAAACATTATCTTTACGCTGACAATACCCAGATATATTTATCTCTTTTGCTAAAAATCCCGATATTTCTTTGGAAATTCTCACAAAATGTCTTGAGGACGCGTCTTCTTGGATGTCATCAAGGTAATTAAAACTTAAAGCAGCTCCTTGGGATGACATCGATTTTCGTTTTTAGTTTTGTAATGAAGTAGTGTATCCCCCAGATCATGATTTTATTTTTTTCATAGTTTTTAGGTTTTTTTAAATATTTTATATCAACATTTCTAAGAAACCGCTTAAAACCCAAACAAACGTTTTGGACGGTTGAATGCTCCTACAGCATTAGACCACATGTTGATGTCGTCGGCCCAGCGTTAGGCAGACAATCAGTGTTGCAGGTGTATCACCCCATGTCCTGGCTACAAGACACCAATTAGCGGCGATTGCTCTGATCTCACCGTACAAGGTGTGGGGAAATGTGGTGTAAAGTGCTGTATATTGCCGACTTGTTTTGTTTACATGGCAATATGCGATCTGGGAATATAACTATTTCACTCTTTTTTGGTGCTTTAAAATTGTTATTTGACTTTTTTGTATTTTGAGTTAAGATAAGTAGGCTATATAGTTTCATATAAATTAAATTTTCAAAATTGACGAAATTAAAAATGTCTCATCCCAAGGAGCAACTTTAACCCTGATAAGACCGATTTTTTATTAACTGGATCTAAAGTGCAGCGTGAAAAATTTTCGAAATGTTTTCCAACAAGATTGTTGGCACATGGATAGAGCACGGAGCTTTGCCAATGTCACTGCCTGCCGTGCGGTTTCGAATCCCGCTTGGTGCAGGATTTTCAGAGAGATATCATGTTTCTCCCCTCTCAATATTGGGAGTTTATTTCGATGTTGTGTCCTTGGGCAAGACACTTTACCTTCACATGCTTCACTTGACTCAGGTGTAAATGAGTACCTGGTAGGACAGAGATGGCAATGTGTGCGACTAGTTCCTAGCGCCGAAATGGCTGCAAGTGCTGTATGCTCCAAAAAGGGAGTTGAAATGGTACATGAATGAACAGGTCCAGTGACCAGGGGTAATATGTGTGAAGCGCACAGAGCATTGTATGTGCGCTATATAAGAACTCACCATTATTTTTAGGAAGTAACTCCTTCTCCATCTGCTGGAAATCTTGGCATAGCTTATGACAGTGCTTTACATTTTAATAGTCATATACCTGGTTTATTTTGCGCTTGCTGCTATCATATACGTGACATGCGTAGAATAAGGCACTTTTTAACACCATCTGTTGCTAAAACTATTGCAACTTCTTTCATAGGTAGCAAGCTGGACTATTGTAACTCTGTCATTTTCAACGTCACTGAAAATGAGATATCTAAGCTGCAGGGTGTACAAAACCGTTTGGCGCGTGTTGTAACAAAGTCTCCTCGTTTTTGTCACATAACTCCTCTTCTAAAATCTTTGCACTGGTTACCTGTTCGTCACAGGATCAAAATTAAATGGTGTTCCCTGACCTACCAGGCTCTGACCAGTGGACAACCAGTATATATTCGAAATATGCTTCGGCCATCGCGAAAGGTACGGACACTTCGTTCCAGTGATCTAGATCAGCTGAATGTTCCACGGGACAGAACCGCGGTAGGTAGCAGGGCCTTTATGTTGCTGCACCTAGACTTTGGAATGAGCTTCCTTTAGAAATTCGCTCTGCGAAAAACACAAATTAGTTTCCGGAAGAAATTAAAAACGTTTTTTTTTTTGTCGGGCTTTTCCGACCTAAATCCTCGGTGGTCCGCTTCGCCCAGACTACAAACGCAAACGGTTTTTGGAACTATGAGTCGGATTACGATTATGTTTGTCGCGCCTCTGAGCTCGGATCACCGATGATTTAGGCGCTATAGAAGTTTATTATTATTATTATATTATTAGTGGTGTGTTTTAAATTCTATACAAAAACGAGAACCCAGTATCTGGCCCAATAATAATTATGTAGTTACAGGGCCAGGGTTCAGGCTATGGTTTAATGTGCTATTCCAGCGGACTATTGTCGTGATTAGCAGGCAAAGGGTTACCGTTAACCCTTTAACCGCCAAATTATTCAATCTGAATTTTCAGCCACTTGAAGTTGTGTCTCGCTGACGCGATCCACAACTTCAAGTGAATGAAAATTATTCAGATTTGACAAAATGGAGGTCAACTGTTTTCAAATATTGCTGATTGATGTCACATTTTATCTTTAACATGTTTAAAAGGTGGTACTTAATGTGCTAATAAAAAATAAAAACCCGAATAAATCATGCGGCACCAGCGGTTAAAGGGTTAAGGCTCTCAACATGTGTAGGCTACGTGTTAGGCAAGACTGGTCATCTCCCTGTCAGATTCTCTCACTTATCTCTGTCTAATTAGATCTCATTGAATGATAACATTATTATAGAAACATTCAAATGGGTTCGACCACACATAACCTGTTACTCTAATTTATTAATTTATTAATACATTAGAGTAACAGGTTATATATGGGCGAATCGCTTGGATTATGCCTATGTCAAAAGTTTTGGCGAACTGTTGATTTCACAACGATACACAGCAATAGAGATATGGATATTGACAATCTATATAAGAAACTTAATATAACAGCAGGTATGTCGTTTTGCTTCATCAACCACAATAAATGGACGTTGACTACGACGCGCACGAGGGGGCTCAGCGAAGCATAGCGACAAACCTACTATTTTCGCCTGATTCGAATTTTTGTGAAAACTGTGGTATTATCTTCCTAGTAAATAACACACACAAATTCATCTGTTTTTTTCCTGCCCAACGCTTGAATTTGATGGTTTGTTACCAATTTCCCAAAAAAAACAGTTAATTTCAGCAGATAATGAACAAATTTATCATCGCCCTCATAAACATTTCCAGTAAATTGTGAAAATTATTTTTCGCTCTCATTAACTTTTCCCGAAGTAAATCCATTTTGTTTTATCCTATTTTTTTTTGCCCTCCATCATTAGACTCTGCATTTTGTCTCATCTAAAGCAGACACATCAATCATGGTATTATCTGTATCTGACCATATAAGGGAAAAATAAATCTCCCGACTCCAACACGTTCCTTTCAAACCACTCTCCTCCAAATATATCACCATTGCCGTATCAGCCACATTTAACACATGTTATATATGTAGTATATCTATAGTGCGATTAAATATCGAGTTAAGAACGAATTTAGCTGATATTCAGCTGTGTCTAAACTACTGGCATGTACTTCGGACTGCTGATCACCACGTGGTAACGCGGACTGTCTCGTCTTTTCCAAGTGCTCGTGAGGTAAACACTGTCAACTGGGGCAGATCGTGCACCACACCTCTCCAAGGAGTCGTAAAACGTTTTTATCTACTCAACTATGACACGTAAGTGACGGTTATCCTCTACAGTACACTGTATTTGTATCCCCAGCAAACACGATACAATCACCCAATGCTGGTTTTATGTTGGACCAGCGTCGAAGACGGTGTGCCAACATTAAACCAGCAATTGGGTAAATGTATCGTGGTTGCTGGGTCGCTGCAAGGCCCAGTTAAGAAGCAGTAAATAACTTGAAAGTCACCAGGTCATGTCATAAACAGTTGCACTTTAAACTTCGCACCTGTAGTGGCATGGTAATCAGCAAATCTCTTATTCAATGTATCAAGCGAACCTGTTTCTGGCTAATGTGTGCGTGTTTTTTTAAGGCATTGGTCGTGTTGTCGGTCATTTCAGGGGGTAGCCGTTCCACGGTGGCAATGTAGGGTACTCATGCGTAAATAAGCTGATATGCTAGAGTAAAGCGCGTCTACCTTCACCAGTGCTCATCAATCCTGAATCGAGCAAGAGCCGTCACACCATCATCAAAATACGAAGTAAGTGAACCATTTAACTGTATACTCTCCAAGTCTGTTCTGTAAAACCAAAAGGAAGTAGCTGCTGCTACTCACGTTTGGCTTTGCAGAACAGACTAATTTAGCACAGGCCTAAAATATGCCCAAACATATATTTACACTCGATGTCTCGTTGTTGTCAGGTAATAATACATGATATAGTAAAGTAACAGTTTATTAGAATTAGGTTGAACAGCCTGTGTGCAAGTGACCACTTTTTAAAGGCAGACACAGGCATTTCTTAGCGAAATCGATTTAGTTATTGGTTGTATTTAGGTATAAACATCTGAGTAATGTAGCTAACGTTCACATGTAGACAATTATGTTGAGCGTTGCAATTCGCCGTGAGCACTTCCGTCACTCAAGGGAAGGGGAGGGGAATTATTAGCATAAAGAGCAGACCAATATAAACACTAGAATAACATGGCCGATAAATTAGGTGGTCCCAAAGCGTCGAAGAAAAATCACAAAACTTGGACTGCCTAAAATACACGGTCCTAAAGCCTAGGATACGTTCCATGAAACGCATAAAGTGAAGCATTAGGCTACCCTTACAGTACAGACAGTGGGGGGGGGGGGGGGAGCACTCGATTTGTGGCAGCAATTACCGTGTGTTACGAAACTACGGAAGCGCATTGGGGACATGGTGTGTTTTATTTTTTCTCACATTTTCATAACTCGCCCGGGCGAGATACTAACCCGCCCGGGCAAGATAGAAACTCGCCCGGGCGAGATACTAACTCGCCTGGGCAAGATACTAACTTGCCCGGGCGAGATAGTAACTCGCCCGGGCGAGATACTAACTCGCCTGGGCAAGATACTAACTCGCCCGGGCGAGATACTAACTCGCCCGGGCAAGTTACTAACTCGCCCGGGCGAGATACTAACTCGCCCAGGCGAGATACTAACTCGCCCGGGCGAGATAGACCACTAACTCGCCCAGGCGAGATACTAACTCGCCCGGGCGAGATACTAACTTGCCTGGGCGAGATACTAACTTGCCCGGGCAAGATACTAACTTGCCCGGGCAAAATACTAGCTTGCCCGGGCGAGAAGGCCACTAACTCGCCCGGGCGAGATACTAACTCGCCCGGGCAAGATACTAACTTGCCTGGGCGAGATACCAACTTGCCCGGGCGAGATAGGCTACTAACTCGCCCGGGCGAGATACTAACTCGCCCGGGCGAGATACTAACTCGCCCAGGCAAGATACTAACTCGCCCGGGCGAGATAGGCCACTAACTCGCCCGGGCGAGATACTAACTCGCCTGGGCAAGTTACTAACTCGCCCGGGCGAGATACTAACTTGCCCGGGCGAGATACTAGCTCGAGATACTAAATTAGCCTGGCATAGTCCAGTCCCTGTCCCAGAACCCCGTATACATTTTGATGTACCCTAAATTTCTCAATGCTTTCATGTAAAGGGACCAATCCCGATGAAAATTAACATTTGATCAGTAGGGCATAACTCGGCTACGATTATTTTTTTTCAAAATGGCCGCCAGACGACATAATAAAAAAATATATTGAACTGTTCATCAAAAAATCTCAACTAATACCTCTTTTTCAACTAATTTGAAGTCCAGGAATTAATTTATCGGGTTATGTTGACGATATAAGTAACAATCGACGTATAATTACAAAATGGCCGCCAGACGACATATTTAAAAAATGAATATTGAGCTATTTGTCAAAAAATCTCAACTAGAACCTCTTTTTCGACTAATTTGAGGTCCAGGAATACATTTGTCAGCTTATTGTGACGATATAACTAGCAATTGACATACAAATCCAAAATGGTGGCCATCTGTCACCAAAAAAATATAATTTACTACAACTTTTGTAAATGCAATTCCTCGACTATTGGTTAATTTAGATTCTTCATCTATTTGGAAACCATAAAATCTCTTCCTGCTGTTTTGGAGGATCTAAAGGACATCTCCAAGGTTTAATGCCGTTTAGGCCACCACCCTAGGGCCACGCTCTCCTGCAATTGAGATATAGATGGGGACACTTAGTGACCGGAGATTAACCGGATCTGAGACTCATAGTCTTAAAAAAATATTTTCTATGACTATGAGTATCAGATCTGGCTCAATCTCAGGTCACCAAGTGTCCCCATCTATATCTCAATTCCAGGCGAGCGTGCCCAAGCCCCCGCCCAGTAGATCAAGTGAAGGCGTAATATTTGTCTAATGCATAGACGCTGTTGGCCCATAATTTATACAACGTCTTGTAAACGTTATTTTTACCATATTTTAGAGAGGGGTATCTAAACCGAACTGCAAAGACTATGGGTAGGCTACGATATCATAGACAGGGGCAGCGGCGGAATGTCTGCTAGTGTTTCTGAGCTCATCATAGATGCACTCTACATTTAATTAAAATAATCACTGGTAGATGTTCAATAATGCAGGGTGAAATCTAGTCCACTCGTATTTTGGCGAGATAATCCTTTCTGGAAACAGTAGGAAAAAGGAGGGGCAGTGACTATCTACAGATAATGTAGATACAAAATCATGTGAACAATGTGACCAATGACGAGGTGTTCATCACGCCCTAAAATGATATGAACATTAGTTTCTCTTAACGTCCGCTTGAAAACACGAGAATTTTTTCAAATTGTTTTAATCATGGTTGTCGAATTACTCATACGTTGGCCAAACATTTGCAAATCATTGGCCAAATGACCTTTGTATTAAAATAAGTCGAATAAAAATATTCCACAAACATATATAGCTTACTCAAAATAAATAATAAAAATCTATATGAATATTATAATATCAAGTGAAGGACTGTTTAGCTGGTTATGGAGCATGTCTCTTGGTCCAAGGTATTCTCTCACGTGCGAAATTTCGTCAACTGTACAATAATGGACTTTTTGAAATAACCTGTTTTTGTCAAATACGAGTAGGCTATTATGAGCTCCTGAAAAAAGTCAAATAAAAAAACATATGATGTAAGCATGTCCATACATTAGAACTGCAAAAGTTTTTTTTAATTTTCGTGCTGCGCATTTACCAGTTAAGCGAGATATAGAGACGAAATTCCCGCATTTCTTATTTTGGACATGCATGTCAAGCCAACAAAAATCACCGATTTTTTTATAATGTTAGCCTTAAACTAGAAAACAAAACCCAGTAAACAAGAATTGTTGACCCAATATTGTGTCAATGTTGGGCCATTGTCGTAGACAGTGGACCAATATTCAAACAACATTGGTTCAATTTCTGTTGTTTGCTGGGAAAAAACAGGACATATCATGTATAATAATAATTATGTCATGACCCAACAAACACGAGACGTTGAGCCAATACAGCATTAATGCTGGCCAATGGTTTAGTGCACTGCCCCAGCATTAAAACAACATTAGCATAACATTTTGTGTTTGCTGTGGATCACCTTGTAAAAGTATTGTGGACATATGTTTATTATATCAAATAATTTGACATTTTCAACTAATTTTGCATTAGTAATTATTCCTTCATATAAACCTATTTATTGCCCCTGCAGAAATCGCGGCTACACGTAACCGAGATACCTTACGGTAGCCGAGACACCTTACACGTAGCCGAGATCTCGGGGACACGTAACCGAGATACCTTACGGTAGCCGAGACACCTTACACGTAGCCGAGATCTCGGGGACACGTAACCGAGATACCTTACGGCAGCCGAGACACCTTACACGTAGCCGAGATCTCGGGGACACGTAACCGAGATACCTTACGGTAGCCGAGATACCTTACACATAGCCGAGATCTCAGGTACGCGTAGTCGAGATACCTTTACGTGTGGCCGAGATACCTTACGCATAGCCGAAATCTCGGGTACGCGTAGTCGAGATACCTTTACATGTAGCCGAGATACCTTACGCATAGCCGAGATCTCAGGTACGCGTAGTCGAGATACCTTTACGTGTGGCCGAGATACCTTACGCATAGCCGAAATCTCGGGTACGCGTAGTCGAGATACCTTTACGTGTGGCCGAGTTACCTTACGCATAGCCGAGATTTCGGGGTACACTTAACCAACTTCTGTTACGCGTAGCCGAGATACCTCACACGTAGCCGATATCTCGGCTACGTGTAGCAGAAGTCGGTTACACGTAACTGATAATATACTTACACGTAATCATACTGAGTTACACGTAAAGTGTTGATCTTACGCGTAGCCGAAACATTGGCTATGCGTAGCCGAACTCGGCTACGCGTAGCCGTAGCTCGGCTACACGTAACCGAATTTGGCTACGTGTAACCGAGGCTCGGGTACGTGTAACCGAGGCTCGGGTACGTGTAACCGAGGCTCGGGTACGCGTAACCGAAGCTCAGGTACGCGAAAAATGTGGGATTTATGTCCCCCACGGGTTGCCAAAAATTCATGTCCCCCACGGCTTGCCATTATAATACTCACCTGCACATCAAATAAGTTTGGAATCAATAAAAAAGCTAAAAAAATCATGTTGTTTGACAGTTTGACTTTACAGTGACCTTGAGATGACCTTAAAGTTACTTTAGAGTTTTACCCCAGCAAAGCACAACACCAGCCCATGGTAACTTTCTTACCCAAACCTAAATTAAGAATCTAAATTAACCAATAGTCGAAGGATTCCATTTACAAAAGTTGTAGTAAATTATAGTTTTAAGATGACAGCTGGTCACCATTTTGGATTTATATTCAAATGTTTATATACTTATATTGTCAAAATAACATGAAAAATGTGTTCCTGGACCCCAAATTAGTCAAAAGAGGTATTAGTTGAGATTTTTTGACAAATAGTTCAATATATATTTTTTAAATAAAGTCGTCTGGCGGCCATTTTGGATCTATATGTCAATGGTTATTTATATCGTCAAAATAACCTGACAAATTAATTCGTGGAATTCAAATTAGTCAAAAAAGGGGTATTAGTTGAATTTGGAAGAATAGTTCAATATAATTTTTTAATATGTGACATCTGGCGGCCATTTTGAAAAAAAAGATCGTAGCCGAATTATGCCCCGCTGATCAAATGTCTACCCTGTTAATTTTTATCGGGGATTGGTCCCTTGACATGAAAGCATTGACAAATTTAGGGTACATCAAAATGTATACGGGGTTGTGGGACAGGGAATGGACTATCGTAGGCTAATTTAGTATCTTGCCCGGGCGAGTTAGTATCTCGTCCGGGCGAGTTAGTAGCCTATCTCGCCCGGGCAAGTTAGTATCTTGCCCAGGCAAGTTAGTATCTCGCCCAGGCGAGTTAGTATCTCGCCCGGGCGAGTTAGTGGCCTATCTCGCCCGGGCGAATTAGTATCTTGCCCGGGCGAGTTACTATCTTGCCCGGGCGAGTTAGTATCTCGCCCGGGCGAGTTAGTAGCCTATCTCGCCCGGGCAAGTTAGTATCTTGCCCAGGCAAGTTAGTATCTCGCCGGGGCGAGTTAGTATCTCGCCCGGGCGAGTTAGTGGTCTATCTCGCCCGGGCGAATTAGTATCTTGCCCGGGCGAGTTAGTATCTCGCCCAGGCGAGTTAGTATCTTGCCCAGGCGAGTTAGTATCTCGCCCGGGCGAGTTAGTATCTCGCCCGGGCGAGTTAGTATCTTGCCCAGGCGAGTTAGTATCTTGCCTGGGCAAGTTAGTATCTTGCCCGGGCGAGATACTAACTCGCCCGGGCGAGTTATGAAAATGTGAGAAAAATAAAACACACCATGTCCCCAATGCGCTTCCGTACGAAACGGACACGCCTGACCTGAACACAATTTAGTGTGGACGCCACAGATCGACCTCGTTAAGATAAACAGGTGACAATTGTCCTGCTATAACGATAGGCACGCCCGCCAGCCCTTCCGTCTGAACCCTTGTAGTACCATCACCCACACATTATATCCTCACACATTAAAGTGTGTAAATTACAATTACGAGCCATATTTTTCCATCCTACATATCATTATATATGTTTGGAAGATGTTTTATCAATTAAACCATTTCATAGTGATAAAAAGAATACAAATAAACGTAAGTTTCCAACGTTTGCTGAAAGGTTGAGTAGCGATAGCTATAAAAAATAGTTATAATTTTAACTTGTGGCACTAAAGTTTATGTAGCAGATATATTGAGAGATGAAACAATTAAACCAAGGTAATCTTCAACGTTTACTTACAATATATTATTCCGCGTTAATGGGTATTTTGTGTTTTAAATGTATACATGTTTTTAACCAGTAATATTATATTTTTTATTGCAATGGTTTGTTTTGAATGACTACATTTCATGTACTATTTATGTGTAATGTTCCATTCTGTTGCCATAATTTTTGCCATAATTGCATACGGTGGTCCAACATTAAACCAGTATTGAATCAAAGTGTCATGTTTGTCTTGTCACCAGAAAGCTTATTCATTACTCAAAAAAATGATATAAATTATATTATGATTGCACGTTAACTCGCAAAGTTATTTATTTAGAAAGGCAAGCAGGGTTTATGAGTGTTGGCGTGGCTGAGACATAACAAGCAGTTAGCGAGGTGTGAAAACACAAAACAGTTGTATAACAATTATACAATGTTCGACCAACGTCGAAGACGTTGTGCCGGCATTCTCTAAATGTAATACAAATGTTTTGTATTTACTGGGCGATACAAATTCCTAACTTTAACTAAAATATACCGTCTTCGGCACGCGAGGAAATTATAGGCTAGATCCAATCCGAGTAGCGTCAATTAATAATACATGTAAGTAATTATAAGCGTTAATTATAAGCAGTATGTAAACATGCAGGCTAATTCTTCCCTGAGACAGCAACCAAATAAAATGAATCGGGCTTTAGGCCACCTTGGTGCACACATAGGCTAAACTGGGCCAGGAGAACCTCCTGAGGATGGTGAGATGACACTGTCCTCAGGACACAGGATTTGAAATTCGAGCCCTGGCGGTCTGAGACCGAGCACGCTACCTCTCGGTCACGGAGGCTCCACACAAGACTTTCACACGTGGATGGGGAAGAAACATTTTTTGTGAAAGGCAGCGGTGCTAACCACTACCCTAGGGCCCCCGCCCTAGAGACAGCAACCAATAAAACATGAGAACGACTGCGGCGTCAAGTAAGACAGTAGTTACATTAGCTAATTAGCACTTCAGAAAATTAGTAAAAATATAAACATTGCCGTTGATAATAAAAAAATTGTAAAAATACAATCATATTTTAAATTTGTGAATAAAATAATACTTTGATAATTGTATTTTTCGTGATTTATTAATAAATCATTGACTGATAAGAGAGGTCAGGTTAAACTGGCTTATCTGAACAGCAGTGCATAGCGTAATATCACCTCGTTAACGTCTGCGTTTGATCCACCTGCCGCGTGCCCTACCATAACATCATCCCTGACTTAAAACACATCCCACCATAATGAGGATCCCTCATAATCAACAGCTCGGTCACACCTGACTGATTATATTACTATTAGGCACGCCATGATACAAATCTGGTCAACAATAACTCTCCATCAACGGCTTATAGTGTAGTGGGCGGACAAAGAAAATAATGTAGTGGTGTGATTTAAGCTACCTTTACATCTACTTGAATGTCGAATGATAATAAAGTGGAATCAATGATTGAAGTGCCACTTCAGCTGTATGCATGGATCACTTTACATATGTTTATTCCCATTTGAATGTTACGTACCGGTTCAGGCATACACTCTACATGGTAACGTGAATATGGTTGGGTGTACAAAACACACGATGGTACGAACAGAATCAGTGAAATATTAGGATGCCATGAGTATTTCCGTATGCTCAAAAACAAGGCTGACAACATAGCCTATTGATGTGAGGTCCATGCTTTTTACCATTAATGAAAACGGCATTAGATATACGTCAACCTTAACCGCCGGTGCCGCATATATTCAGGTTTTCAATTTTTATTAGCACATAAATTACCACATTTTAAATATGTTAAAGACAAAATGTGACATCAACCAGCAAGATTTCGAAAAGAGTTGACCTCCATTTTGTCGAATCTGAATAATTTTCACTCACTTGAAGTTGTGGATCGCGTCAGCGAGACACAACTTCAAGTGAGTGACAATTCAAATTGAATAATTTGGCGGTTAAAGGGTTAAGGGGATTTATGATGCGTTAATATTTAGTGGTCTGGTATCTGGCTTGTCTCGACCTGTTGACATAATTAGCCCAAGTCATTTTTGCGTAGCCCAGTAGGACAGAGAGTGGTATTCCACCACAGTCCAGCAAAGATCAATTGAAAAAACACAGCTAATTGTCGCGTATATTAGTTTGCCAATTTTAGCACCGACACTCGAATATCCAAACTCATTAGACCTGCTACCGATAAAACTCTACCATCTTGTGCAGTGTTGTTTGTACAATTTCTGAGGGACATGCGTGGAGGTCTGACTAGAAACTGTCAGTATACACTATATACAGACATGGCAAAAATGTATGAAACATAATTTTTGAAAAAAATCTTCACAAATCTGAATGCAAAAAAATACAGCTCACATATGGGTGAATATTGCTCTACGTTGATTTCTGCACAATCATGGTAATATTGCGACAGAAGAAAGTTCGAAGTCGGAACTCTTCCCTACTCTTATTGAATGACTTCAAGGGGTTTTTTAGTGCACAGTATGCCTACTACAGACAGCATTGCATACTCTAGGCATTTGAATAGGTTGGAGCAATGTATATGCACAACTTCTCTGACAAACATCCGATCCGGCCGGGATTCGAACCCAGCACATCTGAGTTTTGAGCCATCGGGGCCACATATAAATCGGTATAAAATACAACACGAATGTGTATGTGGTCATTGTCATTCGTAAAGTTGTGCCCCCAAAATCCAGTCGCGGACGAGCGATTGCACAATGAATTAAATTATTGATCTCGGTGTACACTGTCTACCAGCATACAAACTACAGCTTTTTGGCGATCACGTCTAACTCAGGTTGAAACCAATGTATCGACGTTAATGTTGCGTAGAGCCACGCGCTGCGCGCTCCGCACACATCGCTGTCCTGGTTGTTGCAATGTGGTATCATGCTGATTTGATTTCCATTTTATACCGATTTAAAAATCAGCCTACCTCCTTTCTAATCTCCTTCTCACAAATGATTCCCAGAGCTTTCCTTGTTGCCTCAATTTTACTGACTAGGTGACGAAACCCGTCAATATATTTGCTCTCTCTAAAATAATGGCATGCCGTTTCTATATGAGACATATCTGTATTTTCGCTTACTACCTACTTCTTTTCAAATTGTGGGGACATTTTTATACACTTTATGCATGTAGGGCATATAAAATCACCTGCTCCGGGAGTATTGCCACATTATGCTACTTGGCCATCGATCGTGGACTGGTGACAGCTGCGATTTTTTGTTAAAAAACACAAATTAGTATTCGAATCGATATAAATAGGCTATATATAGGCCTAAGTGTAAAAACGCTCGGCTGTGACAGTCTGTTGGTTGTTGCAATGTGGCATAATGTTCTGAGCAGTTGCGTTTTACACCGATTTATGCACTGGGGGACAGAAGCGTGGATACAGACACATTTGCTAGTAGTATATGCCCTTATGTTGTTTCGTCGAATTTTTTGGTACATTTTTTTAATTATATTTTTTAGAATATGGTTGGCATTTTTTTGGCGGCCATTTTGAATTATTGGCGGCCATTTTGATTTTTTCATTCAAATAATCTATTTTTCTTCATATCTCGGTCAATAACGAGCGGATTTTCGAGATTTTAATGTCTAAGCATATGTTTTCAAGGGCTAGGAATCGTTTAAGACACATGTATTTGTCGTAAATATAATATTACGCTTCAAATTATATAAAACGCGAAAAAATCTAAATAATGATATCACTTTTTTACATCTTGTTATGTTAACCATGATATTGGCAACATTGAAAATAAACCAAATATTCAACAGATAAAACAAAATACAAAAAAGTAGTCAAAGTTGAGCACTTACAGACAGAATTGTAGTGACAAGTGGATCGAGTTTCCAGGCCAATTTCACACAGTTTTATGTGTTTTGCGATGCCTAGGGCAGACAGTTGAAAGAAGTGGCTTAGATCAAGCATGGGTTGAATCTGATATCTATAGTAATGTAACTGTTCTGCAAATTATAAATGACAATCACCATAACTGGGCAACCGAGTGTCATCTAGTAACTGTACAGGTATTATGTGACCTCTGCTATGATGCTTTTGTATCTGCAGAAGCTTGCAGAAACGGCTCGATACAATGAATACAGCTTGATGAATTTGATTCCTCGAACAATAAGTATCCCATGTATAGATGGGTTATGATGTATATGCGACGGGTGATAAGCCTTATTCAGTTCGTGCGGGGAACTCGTCAGAGGAATTGGAACTTGCACTTAGCCACATTAGAATGGCTATGTATGGTTATTTGCATATAACAGACTTGATTGACTACGTACAAAATATACCTTTACATATAGCGAGAATGTATTATTTCAAGACCACAAATCGCCAGGTGTGAAACGACATGGAAAAAGGCGGATTAGCTATCAAGAAAACTCATCCACAGCTGTCGGTGTTGACCAGGCACAGAATATCAGGCATCAAAAAACAATACTGAAGCTTTTTCTGAGATACTGCTTGGGTATTCCAAATCCAAGAAAGTGAGAAGATGTTGGACATGACGTAAAAAAACAAAATTCACCAACATTTCCTCACAAACAGTACAATTACCCGTCAAGAAAATATGTAAACCAGCTAAAAATGGTTTTGAATGTTGTTTAAATGTAACGATGGTAGTGAAAGTAAACTTTATATTTTGATGACAAAAGTAATAATGCCCGACGATGTCCAAGATATCATACTTCGTAGAGAAGAAAAGGCGAAGTTGCATACAAAAAATGTGTGAAGGAAAGAATTTGTGGAGAGAGAGATATGTGACACAAAATGACAAAAATAACATATTTCGGATGGAGCGCAGGGTGTAAAACAATAAAGGTTGATGTGGGATAAAACGAAATGATGATGAAGACATCGAATTCCATGATGACACATCTCACGTAATCACAAGGTGATACAGGGACATTGATCTAGAAAAGTGATTGGAGAGTATGAATTTTCAACTACAAACCAGAAGCTGATGTGTTCTGATAGTCAATACCGTAGATGTTCAGATAAAGCTTTGCTGACGCATCATCTTGAAAAATCGAAAATGAGCAAAGTATATCCCGAGAATCTCTAGATCAGACATGTATATTATTTGACGAAATGGCTGTGGTAAAGATGAACAAGCTTTTTACAAAGATTCTATCAATAATTGTAGTGATCTGGCCGACTCCTTTGAGAATGCAATTGGCACAATTATGTACTGTTTGATAAAAACACTGTGAAGTCATCGATGACAGATTAAAGGACAACAACGAACAGGTGAAAAATCATTGTACAAGCCAGAAGTTGAAGACTCCATACAGATCAGAGATTGTTTTGTAGATAAGAAAACCAAAGAACTTCTAACACTTTATTTAGCTCAAATGTGGTAGAAAAAGGTAATCAGCAGTCACAACAAAAACCCATAAAGGTGTATTATCAAATCAGCCCGCAGAAAATGTTGTAGATCTGAATAGTAGTGAGGAAGAAGCAGACACTCTTCTTATTCTTTATGCTGCCGGGATACATCAAACAGGATATGATGTACATAAAATCTAATGCATCGGACACAGATGTCATGGTTTTGGCAATTTCAGCGATCGAAAAACTGAGAGGTAACACATCAATCATAGACGGAACTGGCCCAAGACTTCGCATTGTGAAGCTGCAGCCAATCTATGATGCTCTTGGTGAGAATAAAGTTCAAGCCATTGGTGGTTGTGACACCACAGGCCATATCTTTGAGACAAGCAAAACATCGTGGTGGAAGTTTTTCTTCAAATCCAATGATAGCGTGATCGGATCGCTTACTGCCTTGGGAAAATGTTCAGAACCAACAAAAGAAGTGTTTGAAGGGGTGAGGAATTAATTTGCCGAGTGCTGAGAGTAAAAAAAGAAACATTTATTACAGAGAAGGAGCTACAGTGGCATTTATTCTGCGGTCGAGACTTGTAGTGCATTATGACAACCTTGTTACAGATTTTGATACGGATAATGTATGTACCTGGTCAGGGGTATGTAGGTGTCACTCCTGTGTGTGTAATCGTGGTGCTACACGTTAAAACTTTATTATTATTAATTGTATTACATTTTTAACATAATTTCAATTTATGAAACTTAAGGTGCTGTTCACATTCGTCGAGCACATCTACAGTGCAGTGTTTAGAAAAATGCTCCTATTCCAACGCCACTGCAGCTAGACACCAGACAGCTTGGCTGGTCGCTGGAGGCCTCAGGCAAATTCAAACCCATCGCGACTCCGTTTTAGGTACACTTTCTCAGATGAAAATAAACTCTTATTTAGTCTCGTGACCTATGTAAAAGCTCGTTGAATTTCAGTTGTCACCTCTTTAACATGTATAGGGAGGATACTCGTTTAATCTTAACGATGAGCTATATCTGAGCGAGAATGATAGTAAAACAGACCCGAGGATCAGGCACACAGTTAGTAATTAAGGTGTCGTTGTGTTAAGTATGTGTCTGGCTGCTCCTATAAACAAAATAGTATTGAATGTACGGGGTTACGCACACGTGATAGCAAATCCTAATACGTGTAAAAATGTTCAGCATCTCAACATCGATGACATAGAGATTATTAGTCACGAATAATGTACTCTGAAATCTTGTTTTTATATTGTTCCAATACGATATATTATCAGATAATTATGGTCACACGATTTTGTTATACTCATTTACATAAAACATTAGCCTGTTATGATCAGTTGTCTATCAATTGGATCAATTTATTCACTTGGGGTATAGTTACCTTTACATATATGCAATCAGGTGAACATTTTAAACACTAATGCATATAACGGGTTAATAATTGTTTAGCCTAACTGCGTCCATTTATAAAAATACACGATGTTTTATTATTATTACTATACACGTGATACAAAAATTGAGTATTTCTGTTTTTAAATTGTATAACGTGTTTTTATTTAGAAGTAGTAATTTCCACATTAGAAACGCAAGTAGACAATAAAGACCTGTGAGGCTAAAGGGTTAGGTAAAATTTATTATATTACTAGTCACATAAATATTCAGCAAGGTTGTACTTTATGTGTTGAATATTCAGTTTAATTTTAATGTTGCCAATATAATGGATAACATAACAAGATCGGCCCATACGTAGAAGTCTACCTGTTCATTTCAAGTAGACTGTGACAATGTAATATAATATATATAATATATATAATAATATATATAATATATATTATTATATATACTATATATACTATATATATATTTTATATATATCTATTATATATATATATATTATATATTCATTATATATATTATATATATATCATATATATATATATATATATATATATATATATATATATATATATATATATATATATATATATATATATTTCATATATATTACATATATATATATATATATATAATCTTTAAGGGATTAATACTCTGCCAACAGCAGACAATTCCGACACTGATCAATTACATGTATTATTTTTATTTATGAGGGCGACTGAAGACACTTCCGACTCGAAAATAAAGTATCACCCATTTGTCATTTATCAGGACGACAGAAGACACTTCCGACTCGAAAATAAATTATCTCCCATTTGTCATTTATCAGGCAGACAGAAGACACTTCCGACTCGAAGTTAAATTATCTCCCATTTGTCATTTATCAGGCCGACAGGAGACACTTCCGACTCGAAGTTAAATTATCTCCCATTTGTCATCTATCAGGCCGACAGGAGACACTTCCGACTCGAAGTTAAATTATCTCCCATTTGTCATT